>CM022400.1:66524289-67124289 GCA_011833715.1 Carcinoscorpius rotundicauda
CTCATAGGGAACTATTCTCTCGCATTAAAAATATATTATACCATATACAATATGATATATAGAGACACAGAAAGATAGAAAAAAGTTTATTTATATTGTACTGTGTGTTTTAACAATAACACTTTAATATTGTTCATATACAACTGGGAAGGGCTTATTATGTGCAAACTTTGTTAAAGATGGTTTGGAGTTAGAGTGCATTAAGCCTTTTTTCTAAATTCATATTAGTGTTACCTAGACATACCATTCTCACCATTAAATACAAGACAAGAAAGAGATGATGTGTCAATATTATGAATTCCCTTAACAGTGTTATACACATCATGAGTCAAAGAACTGATACCTTAAGTGAAGTGATGTGTTAAGTGTTAACAATAAATACGGTTTCAGTAACACCAATAACTTAAGTAAAAGAAAGGCATCAAGTGAGTGAAGGTGTTTACGATAAATTGTTTGTTTTTGAATTTCGCGCAAAGCTACAGGAGGGCTATCTGTGCTAACTGTCCATAATTTAGCAGTGTAAGACTAGAGGGAAGGTAGCTAGTCATCACCGGTCACCGCCAACTCTTGGACTATTTTTTTACCAACGAATAGTGGGATTGACCGTAACATTATAATGCCCCACGGCTGAAAGAGCGAGCATGTTTAGTGTGACGGGGATTCGAACTCGCGACCCTCAGAGTACGAATCGAGCACCGTAACTACCTGGCCAAATGATATATTCCAAAGATCATTAGAAGTAGACACTACTTGACGAGCTAAAATGGTTATTACTCTTTCGTGTATACATGAAAGAACTTGTTACCTAAATATATTTTACGAGAAATCAGCAAAACTTAATAAATAGAATAAAAGGAAAGCCTGATGACGTTTCTGATCCCGAGGCCTGACTTACCCCTTGACGCTCTTCAAATTATCAGATTATCAAATTTAACCTAAAATGTGGGAAACAAGAACTTGGAAAGTCAAACACAAACATCTAAAGAAAAAAAAAATGATTGAGAGGTGGAGGTATGCATGTTTCTGTTTTGTAAAGATAAGTGTCTGAAAGCGTCCCCTCAGAGACACAGCGGTATGTCCACGCACTAGAAACACAGAGTCCGGGTTTCGATACTCGTAGTGGGCGGAGCACTACATTGTGTAGTTCTGTGTTTAACTTCAAAACAACAATAGTTTCCGAACAATATCTAAAAGCAATAAGTTTGCATAGTAAGTAGAAAGCATTTTGAAACAGTTAAAGCTTTATTGGCATATCACACTCCCTAATGATCCATTTTCGTCTTTTATCCATTCATAGGCCATGGATAGAACGTTTAATAAGTGGCAAATCATCTTGGCTGTATCTTTTGATTTAACAACAGGTCAGACTATTACACAGTGATCCCCTATCTTCAGTAATATTGAAACAAATTGGAATGGAACTTGAGAGGAAAATAACAGTTACACTTTTAAAGTTTCAAATATTCTCATTTATTATCAATCTTTGTTTCTTTAAATTTATATAAAAATTGTTAGAAAAGTTGTTTTTTACTCAGCTTCTGAAGACTGTTCCTGTTTTGTTAAACACAAAACTACACATTGGACTATTTTTGTTATTCCCATCACTGGCATCAAAACTTAATTTTTAGCACTACAAGCCCACAAAGTTTCTATTAATTTATGTGGATCACCAATTACCAAAACATAGAAACGGACTGACAGATAATGCTACAGTATCCCTCCAAGAGGTGGATCACCTGTTACCGAAACATAGAAATGGACTGACAAATAATGCTACAGTATCCCTCCAAGAGGTGGATCACCTGTTACCGAAACATAGAAATGTAGCATCCCTTTAAGATGATACAATTCTTCTAGTCATGCAGAAATACAGTCATCCAAATTTTACTTAACTAACGAAGCAACAGATGAAAAATAATCATGAGATCCATTTGTACAGTTTAATAAAAGCTTTGCTCATTCACAGAAGTGAAGAAACAGAAAAGTTTACGTTTAATTTTTTTTTCTTGTTAGAAATAATCTTAAATTATCTTAATAATAATAATAATACAAAATCTTACTGGACACTTAAGAAGCTGAAAGTGGCAACAGGAGGAATTCTTTACAACTGTATCCACAAACTGATTAAAAGCCTCTTCCTTGGTTTCTATTTCGAGATATCGTAGAGGAGATAAAAAAGTCCAATTATGTGATGCATATATGTTTCCAAACTATTTTGTATTCAAAGGTTTTTAATTTATTTACGGCAATATCTTAAGATTGCAAAGGGAAATCTGACTATAGTACTTATTAAGTTGGTATATTATAAGTAGAATCTTATGGCCAAGTGGTTAGCATGCAGGCTGTGGATCATATATTCTGTGGTTCACGTCCTTATTTGTCAAAAAAATAACAAATCACACATTGAAGCCGTGGGTCCGTTGTTATCTGACGATCAAATCCCACTCTAATCTGACGAGAGTTGAGAGAAAAGTGTTGATCGGTTGTTTGTTTTGTTTGTTTTTTTAATTTCGCGCAAAGCTACTCGAGGGTTATCTGTGCTAGCCGTCCCTAATTTAGCAGTGTAAGACTAGAGGGAAGGCAGCTAGTCATCACCACCCACCGCCAAATCTTGGGCTACTCTTTTACCAACGAATAGCGGGATTGACCGTCACGTTATAACGCCCCCACGGCTAAAACGACGAGCATGTTTGGCCCGACGGGGATACGAATCCGCGCCCCTCAGATTACGAGTCGCACGCCTAAACATGCTTGACCATGCCGGGCCTGATTGGTTGCATTTACTTTAGTACGTCATTTCAAAATGAAGACGACTTTATGTAATAATTTAACTGTATGTTCAGTACTTAATATTAAATTCTACCCAGTGGCTCAGCAGCAAGCTTGTAGGCTTATAACGCCAAACATCAAGGTTCAATTCTTGCAAATAGCCAACTGTGTAACTTGACGCTTAAAAAAACAACAACAACTAAATAACAATGTTAAAAAGTTAAAATATTCGGCAGAATTAGAGAAAAACATCTTACTGTTTTTTTCTAGTGAAATATTGGTTTTTTCATCCACTCTAGTTAAAAGAAATCATTCGAACACCCATCATCAAATACTAAGCTAACTCACTTATTCTTGAGAATAGTTTATTGTAGTCGAATTCACCTAGACGAAAATTTTCAAGAGTGAATTCGAGCAAGAATTATTTAAAAAGTTCAAAAAGTCGAGAAAGACGGTTGGGCCCCGGCATGGCCAGATGGTTAAGGCACTTTACTCGTAATCCAAGGGTAGCGAGTTCGAATTATCATCACACCAAATATGCTTGCCCTTTCAGCCGTGGGGGCGTTTTAAAGTAAAAGTTAATCTCACTATTCTTTGGTAAAAGAGTAGCCCAAGAGTTAGCGACGAGTGGTAATAACTAGCTGCCTTCCCTCTAGTCTTACACTGCTAAATTTGAGATGGCTAGCGCAGACAGCCCTCGTGTAGCTTTGCGCGAAATTCAAAATCAAACAAACAAAAGGATTGGAAATCTTGTAGGAACGAACTAGCCAAACGAATTTCAAAGGGTTTTGTTTCTTTGTTTAGAATTAAGCACCAAACCACTAAATGGGCTATCTGTGCTCTGCCCACCACGGGTATCGAAACCCGGTTTTTAGTGTGTAAGTCCGCAGACATACCACTGTGCAAACGGAACAATTAATATCTTTACGTAGTAAAATACAAACAAAATAAGTTTTTTTCAACTTTAGCCATTACTGAATTTTAGTTTTCGTATAATTTAGTGACTGAAATGTGTTTTGGTATGTTATATGGTGATGTGATAGAGAGTTGTGAAATAAAGAATACCAATGTACCCTCTAAGCACAGGGTACATTGTAGGAAAAGGCTTAAGAGGAAGAAATAGAACTCGTGAGAAAGTCTTACCCTAGGGCCTTCAGACTTTCAGAACACTACTGGAAGTGGAATGAACGGCCAAAATATGGCAGAAAATAAATGGATGCGCTCTTTTTATTTTAGTACGTCACTTCATCATATACAAATCTTATTAAGGTAGAAGATCATAAATAATTGGCAGATGCCCAGTGAAACAATTTAGTTGTAATTTTCCTTAAAATAGTGACGAATAAATACAAAATGTGCATTCAATCTAATATCCTGAATAAGAGTGCCTGTGTAATATGATTGTCTAGTGGACCATTTACAAGAGTCTTTTATCGTTTAGTGTGTTATTTCAATAAGAAAAATTACAAAGCATTTGCTTTTAAGCAAAGGAAACTGACTGCAAAGCATCGTTAGCAAAAATGTTTGAATTTTGGTGCTACGGGTGCAGCCAGCACAATATAGCTCCCAGGTTCGCTAAAGAGCCGCAGGGAGTTTTTTCCTCGATGATTGCCACCGTTCTTTTCATTTTACTGAGTGAAAGAAAACACTGCTAATGAAGAGAAATTTTAGGAATTACAAAAAACGGATAATTTTCCTGAAACGTAATTTTAACGATAGTTATTTTGTTACATATATGTTTTGTACGCTCAAGTGTTCAGAAAATCTACAATGTCACACACAAACATTTGACTATTATATATGTATGTATATGTTTTCTGGCTCAATACACTTTCCTTTTGTTTTTAACAAAACTACCCGGCATATTTAGATAATTAAATACACTGTAATGATGAAATATATGTCATCGAAACAACTTAAAGCATCTGGTCTACAAGTAAACAGGTTACTATGTATTTCATAATACTGGACTTACTGATGCTGACTCAGAGCAGTTTTAACCTTTGTTTTTCTGAAATATTTATCCATCAGTATAAGAAATTCTGTAATTAATCATATTTATCTTGTATAGAAAATGAGAAATTTCATTCTCTCTGTACCTCTTTTTATTTCTTTGGACAGTTTTACGCATCGAATGTTGTACAATTATTTAGTATCAAGCAATATGTAGACCCCTACCGGCAGTGAATAGTCCTTAGTTTCTGAGTTACGCTGCATCTCTTTTACAACCTTATCGTTTGTACTCATTTTCTAAACAGATACACCATTTCAGAAAAATTCTTGAAGGAGTGGTAAAGTTATATCATCAGATAAAACATCCTCTGTTCAGTATTAAGAAGAAGACTTCGATCATCCTTTATATTAATTCTGTAAAATCAAAAGGTGGTATTTGCTTCCTTTCTTCGTGATAAATGAATCGTCTACAATGTTTATTTCTAGGTTCGGTATCTCAAGAGCTTACGCCATCATGCTGAAGTTGACCTAAAAACAAAACTTGTTTCTAAGAGCTACATACCTTCACCAAGCCTGTACCACTTTTTGTAACGTATGGATTTCCTCTTTCGAAACTTATTTTAATTAAAGTGATTGCTACATTTTTATCTATGACTTCAATTCCATTTTTATCTCGTTTAGTTTTTAGATATTTTCAGAAAAATAATTTGTATTGGTACTTATCCACCCCTGGGCAATTGCCTATATGGTGGTTTTAAGTTGCAGCTTTATATTTAAAATTATTTGTCAACTTGTCAATATATTTTTTACAACACAATAGAAACTAGTATTTTAGGAAAATGTCAAAAATAATATCAATTGCTGTCGTGTTTAACAGTCTATATAATAATTATTAACCACAAAACTGATATCTGATAATTCCAATCGCCAAAACTTTACTGTAAATACTTAGAGATATTATGTTTATTTTACTTTCCCTTTAATATAAATGATGTGCATAGTAGTTAGAAGAGTACTTAACTTTGTTGTTAGTAAAGTTTAAGCTACCGATAATCACATTTCGGCCATGTTCAACTATATATAACATAAGTTTTAATCTGTAAAACGTAATACATGGTGAAACATCACACTGCTTTCCATCACGCAATTTTGTGTCTCCGCTGATTGCTGAGCGGTCAGCTTGAGGACATGTAATGTTAAGATTATGGGTTATGGGCACAACAGAAATAACCCGTTATGAAGCTTTCCGCTTAACAACAACAAACGTTACTGTTAACTCCTCCAAGTATTGCAGCAGGCACATCCAAGACAGTACCCGTAAGTGTTCTTAAATTTATTGACATGTTACATCATAACACCTTACCAGTCAGTATCACAGTATCATTCGAGGGAAGAAGCCATTCCTCTATTTATAATGGTGAGCACTGGTATTAATCTAATTTTGCAGGTTGTTAAAAATTACATTAATTGGGATCTATTGTAAATATTCTAATGTAAAACGAAAATTTTATGTGTAAAAATTGAATCTGAACGACAGTGATAACTTTGTTTTCTGATAGATTGCTTAGACATAGTATTCATGAGGCCCGAGGTGGGTTGAGGAGTCTGACTCGTAATCCGAGGGTCGCGGAGATTCAAATCCCCCTCACACCAAATATGCTCACCCTTTCAGTTGTGGGGGGTACTCTAACGCGAGGATCAATTCGTCAATAAAGAGTAGCCCAAAAGATGGCGATGGATGATGATGACCAGATGCCTTCCCTCTTGTCTCACACTGATAAATTAGGAAAGGCTAGTGCGAAAATAAAAACAAACAAGTATCCATGAAGAACTTCAGTTGAATGGACGGTAATCGCCCGCTTTATGTTCTACAACAGATAATCACTGTCCATTCAATTAACTTTCATCAGTAATACTCACGGTTTTGCCTCTTTTTTTTTTTTGCAATAAAGCCAATTTTGGGGTTCTTCTGGGAGAAAGTTTATAAACAAAAGTTTTTGTTATAACCTGCTGGATAACGTAATTTTTTACGCCTGTGGGACTGTTTAGGTTATGGAAAAAATCCCTAAAACATTATAATTTGCCGTACCAGCCGTCTTTAGAATACATAATTAAACATTTTAAATAAATTATCATGCCATTATTGGCTCAACAAACTGTTTTTGGTTTGTACACTGACTTCCGCAGACAGCGCTTATGTTACTTCGATTGATCACGCCAGGTGGCTCTGTTAGTATCGTTATGCACCAATACATCGTAGGAAAATATCATTATGGTAATTGTGCTGTAGGCTAATTAGAAAGGAATGAAGAAACAGACGATCCTTATTATTAATCACTACCTTGGTTCATGATACACACATGAAAAGTTTTATTATATTTCAAACCACAATAATGCTGTACTAAAGTTAGTTAAAGTACACGTTGTTATATTGCTTTGTTATAATATTCTAGTGTTGTGTAAACGCCTTCCCTGAGCTAAGGAAGCATGATTATAATTAAATACATTTGTCACGAGACATTAATATCAGACATATTATGTTCTTAATAACAAATTCTTTATTCAGGTCTTTTTAGGGGTTTTCAATGAAAAAAAGAGTACGTAACAGTATTTCGGTTACAGTATGTCCGCCACGGGCCCTAGCATGGTCTGATGGTTGCAGATTCAAATCCTTTTCTTATCAGGCATAGGAGTATTATAAGCAGGCCCGGCATAGCCAATGTGTTAAGGCGTTCAACTCGTAATCCGAGGCTGAGCATACTGTGATGGCCGAGAGAGTTAAGGCATGCGCTCGTAATTCGAGGGTTGCGGGTTCTAATTCCAGTCGCACCAAACATGCTCGTCCTTTCAGCTTTGAGGGCGTTATAATGTTACGGTCAATCCCACTCTTCGTTGGTAAAAGAGTTGGCGGTGGGCGGTTAAGACTAGCTGCCTTCCCTCTAGTCTTACAATGTTAAATTAGGGACGGCTGGCTTTCGAGCAGCTTTGCACGAAATTCAGAAACAAACAAGCATTATAATCTTACAGTAAGTCTACTGTTCGTTGGTAAAGAGTAGCTCAATAGTTGGTGGTGGGTTGTATTTATAAACTGGCTTTCTGTTGTTTATTAATTTAAAATTAGGAAAAACTAGCCCAGATAGCATTTAAGTAGCTTTGCGCGAAATTCAGAAACAAACAAGCATTATAATCTTACAGTAAGTCTACTATTCGTTGGTAAAGAGTAGCTCAATAGTTAGTGGTGGGTTGTATATATAAACTGGCTTTCTGTTGTTTATTAATTTAAAATTAGGAACAACTAGCCCAGATAGCATTTGAGTAGCTTTGCGCGAAATTTTACAAACAAACAAAAATATCACCACGTGAGCTGAAATTTATACTACGCTTGTTTATACTATTGTACATTATAGTAATTCTATAATGTTGAAAGTTATACTGTTGTTTTTTATTGTCGTAGGCATCAGTTATGGTGTATTAACGTAGATTATACTATACTGTTATATTGTTGTACGTTATAGTAACACTGTATTAATGTAGTTTATATACCATACTTTTACTGTTATAGACAATAGTTTGATATAGTAACTCTGTATTAATGTAGTTTATATCATACTTTTATATTGTTATAGACTATAGTTTGATATAGTAACACTGTATTAATATAGCTTATAAACCATACTTTAATGTTGTTATAGACTATAGTTTGATATAGTAACACTGTATTAATGTAGTTTATATACCATACGTTTATATTTATAGACTATAGTTTGATATAGTAACACTGTATTAATGTAGTTTATATACCATACGTTTATATTGTTATAGACTATAGTTTGATATGGTAACACTGTATTAATATAGTTTATAAACCATACTTTAATGTTTTTATAGACTATAGTTTGATATAGTAACACTGTATTAATGTAGTTTATATACCATACGTTTATATTGTTATAGACTATAGTTTGATATAGTAACACTGTATTAATGTAGTTTATATACCATACGTTTATATTGTTATAGACTATAGTTTGATATGGTAACACTGTATTAATATAGTTTATAAACCATACTTTAATGTTTTTATAGACTATAGTTTGATATAGTAACACTGTATTAATGTAGTTTATTACCATATGTTTGCATTGTTATAGACTATAGTTTGATATAGTAACACTGTATTAATGTAGTTTATATACCATACGTTTATATTGTTATAGACTATAGTTTGATATGGTAACACTGTATTAATATAGTTTATAAACCATACTTTAATGTTTTTATAGACTATAGTTTGATATAGTAACACTGTATTAATGTAGTTTATATACCATACGTTTATATTGTTATAGACTATAGTTTGATATAGTAACACTGTATTAATGTAGTTTATATACCATACGTTTATATTGTTATAGACTATAGTTTGATATGGTAACACTGTATTAATATAGTTTATAAACCATACTTTAATGTTTTTATAGACTATAGTTTGATATAATAACACTGTATTAATGTAGTTTATATACCATATGTTTGCATTGTTATAGACTATAGTTTGATATAGTAACACTGTATTAATATAGTTTATATACCATACGTTTATATTGTTATAGACTATAGTTTGATATAGTAACACTGTATTAATGTAGTTATATACCATACGTTTATATTGTTATAGACTATAGTTTGATATGGTAACACTGTATTAATATAGTTTATAAACCATACTTTAATGTTTTTATAGACTATAGTTTGATATAATAACACTGTATTAATGTAGTTTATATACCATATGTTTGCATTGTTATAGACTATAGTTTGATATAGTAACACTGTATTAATGTAGTTTATATACCATACGTTTATATTGTTATAGACTATAGTTTGATATGGTAACACTGTATTAATATAGTTTATAAACCATACTTTAATGTTTTTATAGACTATAGTTTGATATAGTAACACTGTATTAATGTAGTTTATATACCATACGTTTATATCGTTATAGACTAGTTTGATATAGTAACACTGTATTAATAGTTTATATACCATACGTTTATATTGTTATAGACATAGTTTGATATAGTAACACTGTATTAATGTAGTTTATACCATACGTTTAATATGTTATAGACTATAGTTTGATATAACACTGTATTAATAGTTTATAACCATACTTTAATGTTTTTATAGACTATAGTTTGATATAATAACACTGTATTAATGTAGTTTATACCATACGTTTATTGTTATAGACTATAGTTTGATATAGTAACACTGTATTAATATTTTATATACCATACGTTTATATTGTTATAGACTATAGTTTGATATGGTAACACTGTATAAATGTAGTTTATATACCATACGTTTATATTGTTATAGACTATAGTTTGATATGGTAACACTGTATTAATAGTTTATAAACCATACTTTATGTTTTTATAGACTATAGTTTGATATAGTAACACTGTATTAATGTAGTTTATATACCATACGTTATATTGTTATAGACTATAGTTTGATATAATAACACTGTATTAATGTAGTTTATATACCATACGTTTATATTGTTATAGACTATAGTTTGATATAGTAACACTGTATTAATAAGTTTATATACCATACGTTTATATTGTTATAGACTATAGTTTGATATGGTAACACTGTATTAATGTAGTTTATACCATACGTTTATATTGTTATAGACTATAGTTTGATATGGTAACACTGTATTAAATAGTTTATAAACCATACTTTAATGTTTTTATAGACTATAGTTTGATATAGTAACACTGTATTAATGTAGTTTATATACCATACGTTTATATTGTTATAGACTATAGTTTGATATAGTAACACTGTATTAATATAGTTTTATACCATACGTTTATATTGTTATAGACTATAGTTTGATATGGTAACACTGTATTAATGTAGTTTATACCATACGTTTATATTGTTATAGACTATAGTTTGATATGGTAACACTGTATTAATATAGTTTATAAACCATACTTTAATGTTTTTATAGACTATAGTTTGATATAGTAACACTGTATTAATGTAGTTTATATACCATACGTTTATTTGTTATAGACTATAGTTTGATATAGTAACACTGTATTAATGTAGTTTATATACCATACGTTTATATTGTTATAGACTATAGTTTGATATAGTAACACTGTATTAATGTAGTTTATATACCATACGTTTATATTGTTATAGACTATAGTTTGATATGTAACACTGTATTAATAGTTTATATACCATACGTTTATATTTTATAGACTATAGTTTGATATGGTAACACTGTATTAATGTAGTTTATATACCATACGTTTATATTGTTATAGACTATAGTTTGATATGGTAACACTGTATTAATATAGTTTATAAACCATACTTTAATGTTTTTATAGACTATAGTTTGATATAGTAACACTGTATTAATGTAGTTTATATACCATACGTTTATATTGTTATAGACTATAGTTTGATATAGTAACACTGTATTATATAGTTTATATACCATACGTTTATATTGTTATAGACTATAGTTTGATATGGTAACACTGTATTAATGTAGTTTATATACCATACGTTTATTTGTTATAGACTATAGTTTGATATAGTAACACTGTATTAATGTAGTTTATATACCATACGTTTTATATTGTTATAGACTATAGTTTGATATGTAACACTGTATTAATGTAGTTTTATACCATACGTTTATATTGTTATAGACTATAGTTTGATATAGTAACACTGTATTAATGTAGTTTATATACCATACATTTATATTGTTATAGACTATAGTTTGATATGGTAACACTGTATTAATGTAGTTTATATACCATACGTTTATATTGTTTAGACTATAGTTTGATATGGTAACACTGTATTAATATAGTTTATAAACCATACTTTAATGTTTTTATAGACTATAGTTTGATATAGTAACACTGTATTAATGTAGTTTAATACCATACGTTTATATTGTTATAGACTATAGTTTGATATAGTAACACTATAATTAATGTAGTTTATATACATACGTTTATATTGTTATAGACTATAGTTTGATATGGTAACACTGTATTAATGTAGTTTATATACCAATTACGTTTATATTGTTATAGACTATAGTTGATATGGTAACACTGTATTAATATAGTTTATAACCATACTTTAATGTTTTTATAGACTATGGTTTGATATAGTAACACTGTATTAATGTAGTTTATGATATACCATACGTTATATTGTTATAGACTATAGTTTGATATAGTACACTGTATTAATGTAGTTTATATACCATACGTTTATATTGTTATAGACTATAGTTTGATATGGTAACACTGTATTAATATAGTTTATATACCATACGTTTATATTGTTATAGACTCTATTTGATATAGTAACACTGTATAAATGTAGTTTATATACCATACGTTTATATTGTTATAGACTATAGTTTGATATAGTAACACTGTATTATGTAGTTATATACCATACGTTTATATTGTTATAGACTATAGTTTGATATAGTAACACTGTATTAATATAGTTTATATACCATACGTTTATATTGTTATAGACTATAGTTTATATGGTAACACTGTATTAATGTAGTTTATATACCATACGTTTATATTGTTATAGACTATAGTTTTGATATGGTAACACTGTATTAATATAGTTTATAAACCATACTTTAATGTTTTTATAGACTATAGTTTGATATAGTAACCACTGTATTAATGTAGTTTATATACCATACGTTTATATTGTTATAGACTATAGTTTGATATGGTAACACTGTATTAATATAGTTTATATACCATACGTTTACATTGTTATAGACTATAGTTTGATATAGTAACACTGTATTAATGTAGTTTATATACCATACGTTATATTGTTATAGACTATAGTTTGATATGGTAACACTGTATTAATGTAGTTTATAACCATACGTTTATATTGTTATAGACTATAGTTTGATATGGTAACCTGTATTAATATAGTTTATAACCATACTTTAATGTTTTTATAGACTATAGTTTGATATAGTAACACTGTATTAATGTAGTTTATATACCATACGTTTATATTGTTATAGACTATAGTTTGATATAGTAACACTGTATTAATATAGTTTATATACCATACGTTTATATTGTTATAGACTATAGTTTGATATGGTAACACTGTATTAATGTAGTTTATATACCATACGTTTATATTGTTATAGACTATAGTTTGATATGGTAACACTGTATTAATATAGTTTATAAACCATACTTTAATGTTTTTATAGACTATAGTTTGATATAGTAACACTGTATCAATGTAGTTTATATACCATACGTTTATATTGTTATAGACTATAGTTTGATATAGTAACACTGTATTAATGTAATTTATATACCATACGTTTATATTGTTATAGACTATAGTTTGATATGGTAACACTGTATTAATGTAGTTTATATACCATACGTTTATATTGTTATAGACTATAGTTTGATATGGTAACACTGTATTAATATAGTTTATAAACCATACTTTAATGTTTTTATAGACTATAGTTTGATATAGTAACACTGTATTAATGTAGTTTATATACCATACGTTTATATTGTTATAGACTATAGTTTGATATAGTAACACTGTATTAATGTAGTTTATATACCATACGTTTATATTGTTATAGACTATAGTTTGATATGGTAACACTGTATTAATGTAGTTTATATACCATACGTTTATATTGTTATAGACTATAGTTTGATATGGTAACACTGTATTAATATAGTTTATAAACCATACTTTAATGTTTTTATAGACTATAGTTTGATATAGTAACACTGTATTAATGTAGTTTATATACCATACGTTTATATTGTTATAGACTATAGTTTGATATAGTAACACTGTATTAATGTAGTTTATATACCATACGTTTATATTGTTATAGACTATAGTTTGATATAGTAACACTGTATTAATGTAGTTTATATACCATACGTTTATATTGTTATAGACTATAGTTTGATATAGTAACACTGTATTAATGTAGTTTATATACCATACGTTTATATTGTTATAGACTATAGTTTGATATGGTAACACTGTATTAATGTAGTTTATATACCATACGTTTATATTGTTATAGACTATAGTTGATATGGTAACACTGTATTAATATAGTTTATAAACCATACTTTAATGTTTTTATAGACTATAGTTTGATATAGTAACACTGTATTAATGTAGTTTATATACCATACGTTTATATTGTTATAGACTATAGTTTGATATGGTAACACTGTATTAATATAGTTTATAAACCATACTTTAATGTTTTTATAGACTATAGTTTGATATAGTAACACTGTATTAATGTAGTTTATATACCATACGTTTATATTGTTATAGACTATAGTTTGATATGGTAACACTGTATTAATATAGTTTATATACCATACGTTTATATTGTTATAGACTATAGTTTGATATAGTAACACTGTATTAATATAGTTTATAAACCATACTTTAATGTTTTTATAGACTATAGTTTGATATAGTAACACTGTATTAATGTAGTTTATATACCATACGTTTATATTGTTATAGACTATAGTTTGATATAGTAACACTGTATTAATATAGTTTATATACCATACGTTTATATTGTTATAGACTATAGTTTGATATGGTAACACTGTATTAATGTAGTTTATATACCATACGTTTATATTGTTATAGACTATAGTTTGATATGGTAACACTGTATTAATATAGTTTATAAACCATACTTTAATGTTTTTATAGACTATAGTTTGATATAGTAACACTGTATTAATGTAGTTTATATACCATACGTTTATATTGTTATAGACTATAGTTTGATATAGTAACACTGTATTAATGTAGTTTATATACCATACGTTTATATTGTTATAGACTATAGTTTGATATGGTAACACTGTATTAATGTAGTTTATATACCATACGTTTATATTGTTATAGACTATAGTTTGATATAGTAACACTGTATTAATATAGTTTATATACCATACGTTTATATTGTTATAGACTATAGTTTGATATGGTAACACTGTATTAATGTAGTTTATATACCATACGTTTATATTGTTATAGACTATAGTTTGATATGGTAACACTGTATTAATATAGTTTATAAACCATACTTTAATGTTTTTATAGACTATAGTTTGATATAGTAACACTGTATTAATGTAGTTTATATACCATACGTTTATATTGTTATAGACTATAGTTTGATATAGTAACACTGTATTAATATAGTTTATATACCATACGTTTATATTGTTATAGACTATAGTTTGATATGGTAACACTGTATTAATGTAGTTTATATACCATACGTTTATATTGTTATAGACTATAGTTTGATATGGTAACACTGTATTAATATAGTTTATAAACCATACTTTAATGTTTTTATAGACTATAGTTTGATATAGTAACACTGTATTAATGTAGTTTATATACCATACGTTTATATTGTTATAGACTATAGTTTGATATAGTAACACTGTATTAATGTAGTTTATATACCATACATTTATATTGTTATAGACTATAGTTTGATATGGTAACACTGTATTAATGTAGTTTATATACCATACGTTTATATTGTTATAGACTATAGTTTGATATGGTAACACTGTATTAATATAGTTTATAAACCATACTTTAATGTTTTTATAGACTATAGTTTGATATAGTAACACTGTATTAATGTAGTTTATATACCATACGTTTATATTGTTATAGACTATAGTTTGATATAGTAACACTGTATTAATGTAGTTTATATACCATACGTTTATATTGTTATAGACTATAGTTTGATATGGTAACACTGTATTAATGTAGTTTATATACCATACGTTTATATTGTTATAGACTATAGTTTGATATGGTAACACTGTATTAATATAGTTTATAAAACCATACTTTAATGTTTTTATAGACTATAGTTTGATATAGTAACACTGTATTAATGTAGTTATATACCATACGTTTATATTGTTATAGACTATAGTTTGATATAGTAACACTGTATTAATGTAGTTTATATACCATACGTTTATATTGTTATAGACTATAGTTTGATATGGTAACACTGTATTAATATAGTTTATATACCATACGTTTATATTGTTATAGACTATAGTTTGATATGGTAACACTGTATTAATATAGTTTATATACCATACGTTTATATTGTTATAGACTATAGTTTGATATAGTAACACTGTATTAATGTAGTTTATATACCATACGTTTATATTGTTATAGACTATAGTTTGATATAGTAACACTGTATTAATGTAGTTTATATACCATACGTTTATATTGTTATAGACTATAGTTTGATATAGTAACACTGTATTAATATAGTTTATATACCATACGTTTATATTGTTATAGACTATAGTTTGATATGGTAACACTGTATTAATGTAGTTTATATACCATACGTTTATATTGTTATAGACTATAGTTTGATATGGTAACACTGTATTAATATAGTTTATAAACCATACTTTAATGTTTTTATAGACTATAGTTTGATATAGTAACACTGTATTAATGTAGTTTATATACCATACGTTTATATTGTTATAGACTATAGTTTGATATGGTAACACTGTATTAATATAGTTTATATACCATACGTTTATATTGTTATAGACTATAGTTTGATATAGTAACACTGTATTAATGTAGTTTATATACCATACGTTTATATTGTTATAGACTATAGTTTGATATAGTAACACTGTATTAATGTAGTTTATATACCATACGTTTATATTGTTATAGACTATAGTTTGATATAGTAACACTGTATTAATATAGTTTATATACCATACGTTTATATTGTTATAGACTATAGTTTGATATGGTAACACTGTATTAATGTAGTTTATATACCATACGTTTATATTGTTATAGACTATAGTTTGATATGGTAACACTGTATTAATATAGTTTATAAACCATACTTTAATGTTTTTATAGACTATAGTTTGATATAGTAACACTGTATTAATGTAGTTTATATACCATACGTTTATATTGTTATAGACTATAGTTTGATATAGTAACACTGTATTAATATAGTTTATATACCATACGTTTATATTGTTATAGACTATAGTTTGATATGGTAACACTGTATTAATGTAGTTTATATACCATACGTTTATATTGTTATAGACTATAGTTTGATATGGTAACACTGTATTAATATAGTTTATAAACCATACTTTAATGTTTTTATAGACTATAGTTTGATATAGTAACACTGTATTAATGTAGTTTATATACCATACGTTTATATTGTTATAGACTATAGTTTGATATAGTAACACTGTATTAATGTAATTTATATACCATACGTTTATATTGTTATAGACTATAGTTTGATATGGTAACACTGTATTAATGTAGTTTATATACCATACGTTTATATTGTTATAGACTATAGTTTGATATGGTAACACTGTATTAATATAGTTTATAAACCATACTTTAATGTTTTTATAGACTATAGTTTGATATAGTAACACTGTATTAATGTAGTTTATATACCATACGTTTATATTGTTATAGACTATAGTTTGATATAGTAACACTGTATTAATGTAGTTTATATACCATACGTTTATATTGTTATAGACTATAGTTTGATATGGTAACACTGTATTAATGTAGTTTATATACCATACGTTTATATTGTTATAGACTATAGTTTGATATGGTAACACTGTATTAATATAGTTTATAAACCATACTTTAATGTTTTTATAGACTATAGTTTGATATAGTAACACTGTATTAATGTAGTTTATATACCATACGTTTATATTGTTATAGACTATAGTTTGATATAGTAACACTGTATTAATGTAGTTTATATACCATACGTTTATATTGTTATAGACTATAGTTTGATATGGTAACACTGTATTAATGTAGTTTATATACCATACGTTTATATTGTTATAGACTATAGTTTGATATGGTAACACTGTATTAATATAGTTTATAAACCATACTTTAATGTTTTTATAGACTATAGTTTGATATAGTAACACTGTATTAATGTAGTTTATATACCATACGTTTATATTGTTATAGACTATAGTTTGATATAGTAACACTGTATTAATATAGTTTATATACCATACGTTTATATTGTTATAGACTATAGTTTGATATAGTAGCACTGTATTAATACAGTTTATATACCATACGTTTATATTGTTATAGACTATAGTTTGATATAGTAACTCTGTATTAATGTAGTTTATATACCATACGTTTATATTGTTATAGACTATAGTTTGATATAGTAACACTGTATTAATGTAGTTTATATATCATACGTTTATATTGTTATAGACTATAGTTTGATATAGTGACCCTGTATTTAGAAGTAAATAACAATTGTCTCTTTACACTCTTACTAAACGAATTTCTTTTAAGACGTTTCGGTCTCTGGCCCACTTCAAAAAAAAATACTTTTTAATATTCTCAAAGACTGTACAATATATGTACTAATACAATTTATGATGTATATTTATACAGTCGTAGACCAGTGATTCTCAAACGTTTTTCATTGACTACATCCTTGTACAGTTAATCTCGACACATGCGTCTCTTCTCTTGCCGCTTGCAACATATATATTGTTGTGTTTTTTGTTTTCATGTACATAATTATTCATCATTTGGTGAAACTCGCGACAACCCGAGCAACTTGCCGCAACAGACAGTTTGGAAACCACTGTCGTAGACATAAAGTAATGATGTATTAACATGGATTTTAATATGCCCCTTGGCTGTTGCACATTCTAATTCGTTATTTTATAAATATATAATGCTTAACTTTGTGGCAGTGCTGTTAACTTTAGTAACTCACGTACTTCTTACACAACGTAAATATTTTAAAGCATCTCCTCATCTTTCAATGGGTGTTTGCGCCACAGTTTTGACGCGATGTTTTAGAATAATCATTCTTAACTTGTCCAACTTTCTTTCTTCGTGTTTACTCCCCCCATGATATCTGATTTTTTGCCCTCTATGTTAAGTTTATCCTATCAGAGAACTGGGGGTGTGTTTGTGTGTGGTTTGGGTCTCTGTTACATTCTCTCTTCAAGTACACCAGTCACAGTACCCAGTGGCGTAGTCACGTGGATGTTTGACACAACCAGTTTCAATGTGGCATGCCCAGAACAGCAATTATTTTCAACACATTTTCATACATGAACATGCGTAGAAGTAGTCCAGCAAACCCCTCTATTTTTGTTATGCGAAAAACTAAATTCATATACAGTTATAGGGAAGCTACTCACAGCATTTAACATTTTCTATATAGTCTGTAATCGTCTCGTGAAGTCTTAGCACACTTTGCTCTGAATAAATTGTGTGCAATGGCTGCTGTTGAAACTTTGTCATTGGATGTCCACAGCTGTATCGCTACCGTCAAGTTTTGTAGACCAGATTCTTTATAGCTGGTGCCTGTAACACTGGTTTACAAAAAATATTTTTTGTCTGAGGCAAGAATGTGAATAGGTGTTTTTTACTAATTTGGGTGTGCTGAATTCAAATTTATAAACAGTTTCGCTCTATCACCTCTAGTTTTCTGGCTTTTAAATAGTCTCATTTTAGTATATACAGAGTATATACGTGCTTATTTCAACAGTTACGGCAACTTATTACAGATAAAACAGGATAGATAAAGAACATTGATGGAATAAATATACTTGGATGAATCAATGTACACAATTCATAGTACCGCGGACAGTTAGAAGTGTTTTCTTAGATGATCTGGTGTATTTTGCCTCCGGGATGTCAGCAAGAGCATCCAGCAGAAGTCTCCCATCATGCTGGGGTTCCACTTGCCTTGGTAGTTGCTCTCCATCTTCGTAATGTCTTGGTGGAATCTTTCTCCGTGCTCATCACTCACTGCTCCAAGGTTTCGAGGGAAGAAGTTGAGGTGGGAATGGAGAAAATGAATTTTGAGTGACATTCGGCATCCCATATCCTCATAAGTCTTTAGCAACTTCTCAATACAGGCTTGGTAATTTGGTACGCGTGTGTTACCAAGGAAGCCACTACAGACTGACTTAAATGCTTCCCATGCTCTCAGTTCCTTTAAAGTAAGAAGCTCCTCAAAATCAGTATCCTTCAGCACTTCTCGGATTTCTTGCCATTAAACCAAGCAGTTAGTCCATTGTAGCAGGGTTTACAACAGATGTGTGGAACCCAAGATTTGTCCTGATCACCAATTTTACAGTCAAAATAATGAAAGTAGGCAGTTCTGAGGAGGGAAGTGATGGCTCGACGCTGTGCAACTGTCGTGAAGTCCCCACACACGTAGCAGAAAGAATTGGCCTTGTTGAGGCATCCTCGGTGTTTTGACGAGCTTGAAGCCATTGGAGAATCTGAAAAAAAAACAAAGTAAAATTAAATCATATGTAAGGCAATAATAATTATGTGCGTCGTTGGAAATTGTAATACAAATATATACCCAAAAGATTGTGTAACACAATTGTCGAGGGACACCAACCTCCTGCGCTGACTGCCAGTGCACTACTGGCTGTTGATTGAGACGTGTTGGCTACGCTTAACTGCCAAAATCCGTCTTGATATATAGCTATATATATATATATATAATGTAATGCTATCACTTACATTTATTGCATAATAACTAAAAAAGAAGACATAAGTCACACAATATTAGAAATCAACCCTGAATGCATATACGCTTTTATGTACAGTATGCATATCTGAAAAACTAGAGGTGATGAGTAAAAACGGATTTCAAATCTGAATTCAGCACCCCCAAATTAGGTTAAAACAGCTATTTTTGTGCTTGCTTCAATTTCTTTGTAAACCAATGTATAATTAGCTGGCGATAAGTTTCAACAATAAACATACAGCATAAAAATCAAATCTTTGTAGAAACGTTTGATTCACTTTTCATTGTTTAAGATATATTTTATGTTCACAGTCATGTGAAAAAGTTAGAACACCCCATGAAAGCCTGTGTATTTTTGTTACATTTTTGGATATATAGATATTTCATCTCAATTTTAACAATACTGAGAGATTATTCACAAAATTCTACAAACTGTATTAAAAATAAATTTAAATAATAATATTTTTCACACAATTTATGTCTTTTCTTGGTAGTTCGAACACAGAAATCTCCACTGGAATAAAAACCTACTCGGCGATTGAAGCAGAAGATATGTTATAAGAGTGGCAGTCAAACGACATTATTGTCAACCAAGAGCATCACAAAAGTTGGCAGTGTGTACTGTTGTCAAGCCACCTTTTCTCAATCTAGTCTGTGTGCAGATAGCTTTTACATAGGCGTGCTAATAAATTTTAAATAACAAAATTTCCGTCGCAGATATTTCAAATTTTGCACCTTAGCACTGCTGAGGTTCATAACATGTTAAACTCTTTCAGTTATATTGGCCCCTCAGTGGCTCAGCGGTATGTCTGCGGACTCACACGCTAAAATCCGGGTTTCGATACCCGTGGTGGGCAGAGCACAGATAGCCCATTGTGTAGCTTTGTGCTTAATTCAAAACAACAACAACAACTTTCAGTTATTCATGGCTTTTTACTTATCCTAGCTATACAACTGATGGGGTTCAAAATAACGATATTTGCACTCGAAACGTATCCTACACCTGTACGAAAACAAGACATGGAGCAAATATTCAGTTAGCTTTTTTTTAATTTCGCGAAAAGCTACACAAGGGCTATCTGCGCTAGCCGTCCCTAATTTTGCAGTGTAAGACTAGAAGGAAGGCAGTTAGTCATCACCACCCACCGCCAACTCTTGGGCTACTCATTTACCAACGAATAGTGAGATTGACCGTCACCTTATAACGCCCCCACGGCTGAAAGGGCGGGCATGTTTGGTGCGACTGGGATTCGAACCCGCGACCCTCGGATTACGAGTCGAACGTCTTAACACGCTTAGCCATGCCAGGCCTAAATATTTAGTTATAGTGGGCCTAAAACCAAGCCCCTCAGTGGCTCAGCGGTATGTCTGGGGACTTACACGCTAAAATCCGGGTTTCGATACCCGTGGTGGGCAGAGCACAGATAGCCCATTGTGTAGCTTTGTGCTTAATTCAAAACAACAACAACAACAACCTAAAACCAATTACTCTGTCTTTTCTTTATTCTCAGAGTACTAGAAATTAAACTATCAAATAACAGATAAAGAAAACAACAATGAAATAAAATATAACTAGAAAACATTAAAATATTGACTGGTATAATTTGAAAAAAATTCTGGCAACCAAAAGAAAGTTGCAGTTTACAACTGTCGCACGCTTAAGCCTAGTTTGCAGATATTATTCGTAAAGTTGCTGGTCTAGTTTCACGAAATGGTTCCAGACTAATAATTTAGGGAATTTCTTGCGAAGTCATTTCCTTCAATGAGGCGTTTTTTTAGAGTACAGCATGATTAATTTCCAATAAGCAGGCGAAACAAATTTTGGTGTAACACTTGTTCACTTCACTGTGAGTACAGTCGGTTAATAAGCCGTGAATGTTATATTTTATTGTTAGGACTAACGAAAGTAAAAACAACAACAGACAAACACTACCATTGATGGTTACCCCAACTTTAAGGCATTCAAAAAATTACATCTTTAGTATATTTCTTGTTAAATAATTTTTTTTTAAAAAAAGAAATAAGCTAAAAAAAAACACCAGAGAGAAGGTAAGACGACCAAGAATTAGTAAACAACTGATCTGGCCATACTAACGGTTCTTTTAGTGTCAAGGACGCAGGTACGAGGGTGCGGCACATCCCCACCCCCCGTCTTGACATGTTTACAACCTTATGCAGAAGTTTCAATTTTCAGCACCTTTCAACTCTCCCACAACGAAAGGCCCGGCTTGGCCAAGTGGTTAAGGCACTCGACTCGTGATCGGAGGGTCGCGGGTTCGTATCCACGTCGCACCAAATATGCTCGCCCTTTCAGCCGTGAGGCGTTATAATGTGACGGTCATTTCCACTATTCGTTGGTAAAAGAGTAGCCCAAGAGTTGGCGGTGGGTGGTGATGACTAGCTGCCTTCCCTCTAGTCTTACACTGCTAAATTAGGGACGGCTAGCGCAGATAGCCCTCGTGTAGCTTTGCGCGAAATTCAAAACAGACCAAACCCACAGTAGAAATGTTCCAACATCAAAAACAAATAATTGTAGTTCACTGATGATTAGATTGTTTGTACTAACTAATTTTATCTAAAATAAAAGTAACAGAATAGCTTGAAGATAATAATTATGTAAAAATAGCTCAGAAAACTGAAGGAGTGGACGTATGAAAAGTGAAGTAAGTCTATAATGTTGACCACCTTGGGTGTTGGGGGTAAGCAAGTGTAAAGTTTGTCACGGTTTGTGTCAGTAGATTTGTCTTCAATGACTGGTACTCAGTCACAGTCATAAAACACACTTTTCAGTTCGGGCTAAGCCTCGCCCCTTCATTAGTGTGTCGGATGATAGTTCTACATTTCGCATTCCGTCACTGCGAAAAGAAAAAAAAAATCTTGCTCTACGCTTTGCAGTCATGGGTGCGTTATAAAAGTGACAATCATATCCCATTATTACGTTAAACGAGTAGTCAAACTGTTTGAGGGTGGTGTTGCCTCTGTGTCTTTTATTTAGCCTACAAAGAGAAAATTAGAAATGGTTAGCGCAAATAACCACTTGAGTAGCTTTACGCGAATATTTGAAAACAAAACAAATGTCCCAATCCTTTAAAAGCGTCAAATATTTATTAGCTGTTCGTTAGTGGCTTAGCGGTAATTTGGGGTCTTTCAACGGTAAGGGTTTGATATTCTAGTTTGTCAGAGCACAAATAGCCCACGATGTAACTTTGGGCCTAACAACAAATTCACAATACTCTTGCTATACGAATTATGGCAACTTTCATTGCTTAACAGACTAACTTAAACATGTGCGTGAATGGGTTCAAAATGTAGAAGTGTCGAGAAAAAACGTTTGTTCGCTGGTGATATTTTATACATTATTAATTACACAAAGCGACTTGCGTGTCTGCTCGTGACGAATAGTTCCCAATTTCCTGACCTGTGATTACCAGAAAACTTCCATAAAGTTTTGTGGTCATAGTGCTGAAGTGAGATAATACACTGAAATATTTACGTTAGCAAAACATGAAGAAATTGACCACTGGGAGTGCATTTGTACAAACTTTTATGTCAATTAAAGAAAAGACCTGCATGCAGAAAGATTGGCACGATATCTCTTTGTCCCTCTGGTGGCAGAAAAAATTACCAGTCCGTTTACAACTAACTTATCAATTTATCTCAAAGGAGACATAGCCAACAGCTTCAGAGAAAAACAGTCTTCGTCTGGGCGTGACCAATATTTAACTGTCTTTGTCATTTTGACCCACTTTCAAATCTCCTCTTCCCCTATAGGCGAATACTTGCGTCTTACTAATTTAATTTTTACGGATGACTTCTCTCTTTCTCCTGAGTTTTGGAAAACCGCTGAATCGTAAATATAAGTGTTTCACTCTTTATATTCATAGAGAGGTCCTATTAAAATGAGTTATAAACATAATAGTCTTTTTATTGAAAGAAAAATAAATTACTTGAACGAACAAAAATTTAGTTCAGTTTCAGAGGACATTCAATTACCCATCTAAATAGAAAAAGACGACTTCTTACCTTATGAAGATTACAGTTTCAAGTTTTAGTGCAGCATTATAGTTAAAGACACTAACTATATAGCTTTTGATTCGGACGTTGAACGTTTACGTGGTGTTATATTACTGTGTTTTTGTTTGGGTTTTTTTGTCATCGCAATCTAGACGACGTGTAAATTTAGGACTAAAGTAACAGTATTTCCTATTTGTATGGCCGGGACCTAATGGTTACTGTGACGGTCTGCATATCGGAAGGTCCAGGGTTAGAGATATGGACACATTCCATACTTTCAGCTGAGGCACTGTTAAAGAAAATGACATTCAGCCCTTTATTTGGTTCAAAGAACCGAACAAAACCTTTATGGCGGTCAGTGCTGCTGTTTAATTGCCTTCCTTCTGGCCAGATTATACCTAAACGTAAGGTCTATTAATCTACGTGTGTTTATAACGTCGTTCCAATTGAAAATTTTCAAATTATAATTATTCAACTTGCTTAGCAGATGTATTAGCTAATGGAATTGTTTGCTGTCAGCCATGTTGCTACACATTTTTTTATTTTACAAGAGTCTTCAGCTGGGTAAGAATTTGGAGATGAGCCTCTACCAATGGGTAAGAAACTTATAATATTTTGAAAATAAACAAAGAAATAATATATATATATATAATATCTAAACGTTTCATTTGTGAAGGCCCGGCATGGCCAGGTGGGTTAAGGCATGTGACTCCTAGTCCGAGGGTCACGGGTTTGTACCCCCGTCGCGCTAAACATGCTAGTCCTTTTTGGCCTGGCATGGCCAAGCGTGTTAAGGCGTTCGACTTGTAATCCGAGGGTCGCGGGTTCGAATCCCGGTCTACCAAACATGGGGCGTTATAACGTGACGGTCAATCCCACTATTTGTTGGTAAAAAAACAGCCCAAGAGTTGGTGGTGGGTAGTGATGACTAGCTGCCTTCCCTCTAGTATTACACTGCTAAATTTGGGACGGCTGGCGCAGATAGTCCTCGAGTAGCTTTGTGCGAAATTAAAAACAAAACAAAAAAATCATTTGTGAATGGTTTTTCACAGTTTGATTTTCTATCCTATAAATTTCATTGATGTAATGGTTAACACATTTCGGTTTGTTATTGTGCAATGCGAGAAAATAATACACACACGCACAAAGAAAATGTTAAATGAACTGACAGACACACGAAAAAATAAATTCCATAACCAAACGAATTGAAGGTTCCCCCTCGGAGGACACAACAGATACTTCGATATAGCATTGCTATAGAAAACACACACATAAATTCAAGGAGGCGGACCTCTTGGAGTTGTTCAAGGTTCTTTGGGGGAGTGTGTCAGTCTTTTTTTACTTATTTTTAGGCTTGTTAAAGAATAGGGGCCAAGGTTTAGAAATCAGTTCTTTCTCTAATGTTGACTGGGTTAATTATACCATTTGTGTGCTATTCGAAGGTCACTTTTGTTCGCGTGAATATATCCCAAGGGAGAGATTCATGAAGATACAAGTGACTCTGGGTAGAAGGAAGATGATTTACACCTCCAGGCCACGTAAGCAGTCGCGTAATAAGCATACTTCAATAACCACAGTTAGACTTTACCGAGTGTCATCCGAAACCAAGGGCATAACATTTATTTTTATTAAACGGTTCGAAAATTGTAAAAGTCGTGTTTATAAAGATTACTGTATAATAAGAGACGTCTCAGTGTTCAGCCTTCGTTTTTTGTTTCTCTTTATTTGCTGTGGTCGTTGTGTGCAGAATACCGTAAAGGACAGTATGAAGTAAATAACGTATTTGAGGTGTGGCTACCTTTCTGCCCTCTATTCTATTAGTTAAAGATTGTGGACGGCACATACCCTTAAGTGCAGCCTAGCAACCTCAAAGCATCACTTTTATCTTTCAAGTGAAACTGCACAACAATGTTTTTGAAAAGTTTTGCTTCCTGAAAAGTTTTTGCTGATTCTAACAGGTACCTGGTGGGTATGCACAAATATAGTTTTGGTTTTGCTGCATCACGTAGGAACTCTGAGAAATAGACAGTTAACTGTTTACCGGCAATAACGTATTTAATTATGTTTATATTTCTAACACGTTATTAAGTTCAACATAATTAAAAGTGTTTTGCTCATGATTTTCGTTTGTATTCAATCTTCGGTGCATCACGTTGCAGTGTCCAACAGTGGTCAGCAAGCATTGACGGATTACAGCTGTCCTGATATCGTTTTTCCATTTTAGTAATGTCCTGGTGAAACCTTTCACAGTGTTCGTCACTGACAGCACCAAGATTTGCGGGGTAGAAGTCCAAGTGTGAGTGGAGGAAATGAATCTTGAGTGACATGTTGCACTTCATTGTTTTGTATGCTTTAAGAAGTTTGTCTACCAACTGAATATAATGTGGGACTCTGTAATTGCCAAGAAAATTGTCAACAACGTCTTTGAAGGCTTTCCACGGAATCTCTTCCGGCCCAACTAACAAATCTTCGAACCGCTTGTCACTCATAACATGTCTAATCTGAGGGCCAAGAAAAATTTCCTCTTTGATCTTGGCCTCAGTTATTCTTGGGAACATCTGTCTTAAATAACAAAAACCTTCGCCTTCTTTGTTCATTGCTTTCACGAAATTATTCAAAAGTCCCAATTTTATGTGCGCCACATTTTTCTATCCTGGAACTAACTTTTTACGGAGTGACCAGCTGTGTCTAGAATAATGTGACTCTTTGGCCCGACTGTCCCATTCACAGATGAAACAACAGAACTTTGTATAGCCAAGCTGCAGTTCCAGTAACAGAACAACGACTTTCAGATCTCTACAGATATGCCAGTTGTACTTACTGTATTGGATGTGCTTCAGCAACATTTCCATGTTCTCGTGCTGCATAGCCAACAGGTATTGAAGAGTGAACGTTGTCATTATGTAACAGAACAGCTTTGAGGCTCAACATTGACGAATCAATAAAGAGATGCTACTCTTGCGGGTCATGGTCACAACCCAAAACAGAGAACAATCCTTCGATGTCAACACAAAAACAGAGACTGTCAACTTGTGCAAAGAATTTGATTATATCATCTTGGCGGCTTCGAAAAACAGAAATTTTCGTACCTGGTGACAGCAAACACCATTTCTGCAGTCTCGAACCCAGCAATTCGGCTTTTGCTTTTGACAGACCCAAATCTCTGACCAGATCGTTTAATTATGACTGTGTTATGAGATATGGATCACGTGAAGATCACAGTTCAAAATCCGGTTCAATGTCAGTTCCCTGCATTGCAGTTTCTTCATCTGGTTCGTCTAAGGTCCATTCCTCTGGTGGTTTTGGAATTGGAAGACTGTCGTCATGTGGCAGGGGTCTCATTGTTGAAGGCAGATTAGGGTATTCAATTGACTTCTTGTTTTTGGCAGAGAAACCAGACATATTATTCAAACAGAAGTAACAGTGCGTCGCATGGTCTTTCTGTTCTCGCCATATCATCGGGACAGCAAACGGCATTGTCTTTCGAGTGCCTCTGAGCCAAGCTCTCGGACAGACAGCACATGTCGCACAACAAATGTGAGGCGCCCATTCCTGGTCTTGATCACCAATTATACAGCCGAAGTACAGATGATCTGCTTTCTTCACAAGAGCAGTCATTGAGCGTCTCTGATGAACAAGCGTATACT
The DNA here is from genome assembly GCA_011833715.1 of Carcinoscorpius rotundicauda. NCBI lineage: Eukaryota > Metazoa > Arthropoda > Merostomata > Xiphosura > Limulidae > Carcinoscorpius > Carcinoscorpius rotundicauda. The sequence continues at coordinate 66,552,448 of CM022400.1, forward strand.
CGCCACAAATATAGCAAAATGTATCGCGGCTGTTACAATACTGACGAGACATACTGACCGGCACCAATCGTACTGTAAAACGTCTATAACATCTAACTTACTTGTTACAGTGCTACTGAGGCAATGATATATCCTGAAACAATACGTACACACTATAAGGTCTATATTAATCCAATGAGCAGCATCTGTGTATACAAGCCACTTTTACAGCCTGCTGAGACAGTTTCAAGCAGACTCCGATCTGCCCAAGCCTGCTTGGGCTGCATACTTCCACAGAACAGCTTCTAACCTGGCCTGATTTCATGCCTGGACATGTCCAGACTGCACAAAACTTTGTTCATAGGTCTCTTACAGAAACGAAAATTTTGGACACAAATATGAGAAAAAAACATGAGAAAACTGAATATTTCGATGAAACGGTACCAGATGGGCAAATTTGGGCGTAATTTTCGTGATCAGCAGCCAAAAATCTATAAGAAACACCCAATTGTGTTCAAGAAGCAAAACCTTTGTTGTGCAGTGTAATCAAATACTACAACAAAAATTCGAAATTTAGTGTATGTATTTCAATTTTTTTTTATCTTCTGCTGTTTGTATAAACGTGTATCGTTCAGTGTGATTCTTTCAGTATATCTTCATTTTTTTCTCTTCCAGATTGTTAATAAGTTGAAACAAAATGTACTCGTTAGGCTTAGCACAATAATGTTTTCTTTTTCAAACACAAGAAGACATCATTATTGGAAATAACACCAGTGGTCTGATCCGAAACTTCAAAATACTTCTTGTCACCAGACTTACATAACGCGATGACGCAGCACTGAAACGCACACACCTTAAAAGATCCTTTGTCATGTCCTTGAATCGTCTGAGAAATTCCAGAATCATTATTATAAGAGACTTTTATTTCTTAGACGAAGTGTTTCAACGCCAGTTTTCTATTTCCCAAACCTCTTTTTATTATGACCAATGTCCGATAGTATTTATTTTAAAAAAACTCCGTCATTATGCGTACGTTTTCAGAAAGAGAGTCGGAAAAAAAAGCGTATATTCTGTACGCTCGTAGAAATCTAGAACGTCACGAAGGGCCCAGAAAATGACGTACGAATACTTCTTCGACACAACCACCAAAAAAACGTTCTTCGGTAAAGCTCTGTGATGATTGTGGTTTGGTTTGAATTTCGTGCAAAACTACTCGAGGGCTATCTGCGCTAGCCGACCCTAATTTAGCAGTGTAAGACTAGAGTGAAGACAGCTATTCACCACCACCCACCGCCAACTCTTGAGTTACTATTTCACCAACGAATAGTGGGATTAATCATACCATTATAACGCCCCCACGGCAAAAAAGGCCGAACATGTTTGGTGTAACGTGGATTCGAACCCGCGACCCTCAGATTACGACTCGAGTGCCTTAACTACCTGGCCATGCCGGGCCCTCTGCGATGAACTTTCTTTTATAAAGCAGTGTGGAAACTGTCTTTGACACATTTACTTTAAAGATATTTTTCGACAAAGCTACGTGAAAATATTTCTTCGATATATCCAGTTAATTTTTTTAAATAAATCATACTGGAATTGACTCGAAAAGTAGAAGAAAACTTGCGAGAATGACCAGCATGTTCATATAAACCTGAAAAAATAATAAATAAAAACATATTTCCACTTCTAGAAACACGTTATAAAGTGCACATTCACGTGACAGACAGCAGTAGTACGTAACACAGGCCAGAAAAGTGGAGGCATTTTGAGATTCTGGAAGGATGTTATTCGATTCGCAAAAATGGAGGAGACGGTTGGAGATAATTCTCTCCATCAGTTTGCCAAGGCAGCTTAACAAACTGATGGGGCGGAAATTATCTGGATTTGTTCTATTAGTTTGTTTCTTGGGGATCGTTGTTATGATGGCTTTTTTCCACGTGTCAGGGTAGTACCCGGTCGCTAGTGAAATGTTCATAATGTTTGTGAGGTGTTGTAGTAGGAGAGTGGAGCTTTTTTTCAGAATAATATTTGGTATTTGGTCATGTCCGGGGGAAGTGTTCTTCAAGTTTTTGATATTAATTTTTAGTTCGGTTATGGTTATTTTTCTATTGATTGAACTTGAGTATGCTTCTAGTGTCTCCCCAGGGAATCGTGGTGAGAATGAAGCTTGGTTTGTATTTATGAAGTTGTTGACATGGTGTTTGGAACAATCCAACGCTTCGTACTGAGCAGGATTACTATCGCAACGACAAAGTCATCAGTAGGGTAAAACTTTTGTTTGTTTGTTTTGGAAATTCGCACAAAGCTACTCGAGGGCTATCTGTGCTAGCCGTCCCTAATTTTGCAGTGTAAGACTAGAGGAAAGGCAGCTAGTCATCACCACCCACCGCCAACTCTTGGGCTGCTCTTTTACCAACGAATAGTGGGATTGACCGTCACATTATACACCCCCACGGCTGGGAGGGCGAGCATGTTTAGCGCGACGCGGGCGCGAACCCGCGACCCTCGGATTACGAGTGCACGCCTTAACGCGCTCGGCCATGCCAGGCCAGGGTAAAACTAACCTGTCTCACGTTTTTTTACTTTGAGGGCTTATATCGCTAAACTTCGTGGTTCTATACCTACAGCAAAAACTGTTTTGTACTTAAAGCACACAAAAACTTTGTTCTTCTGTTCAAAGCACTCATCAAGAAAACAGTTTGCTATCCAGATATAGAGTAACACATTCACACAGTAATGGCTAACTCAGAGGGTTCGGAGTCTTCATTATATATTGTGAGTTGTGTGTGTGTGTGTTTTACTTTCTTATAGCAAAACCACATTGGACTATCTGCTGAGCCCACCGAGGGGAATCAATTCCTTGCTTTTAGCGTTGTAAATCCGTAGACTTACCACTGTACTAGAGGGGGGGGCAATTGTGAGTTTACTGTCAATAAGGTCCTTATAACATACATCTCCGGTCACTATGTAACAACCTAAACTTCGTAAGTGAAGTGCCATTTGTACCAAAAATAGTGGTAATGCGCGAAAAGAACAAATGGCGTATCTGGACTGTGCGTTTTATGATCTGTGGTTCGTGTCCCATAATCGCAAGAAACGCGCCTCATAATTTTGTGCGTTATAAGAGTATGATTCCACAATCGAGTCAGGTAAGACTCGTTATTAGTGGATGTTGATGATCGATCTATCAGTTTAAAATTATCGATAACTACGCGCAGATAGCCCTTCTCCCAACATTTCCAAGTCGATTCAGTCAATAAACACGTGCGTTCTACATTTCACGAGAAAAGGCTGTAAATTTTTGTTGACTTTGAATTCTGCGAATTCAGAAAAAAAAAGCATTTTTTGTCAAACTGACCCTGTTGGGTTGACAGCTGAAGCCAACCCTTGTTTCAAAGAAAGTTAAAAATTAAAAGTTTATTTCGCGTGTTTTTCTTATAGTAAAGCCACATGAGGCTATCTGCTCAGCCCACCGAGGGGAATCGAACCCCTGATTTTAGCATTGTAAATCCGGAGACATACTAGCGGCGGAAAAAGTTTATTTTACTTTATAAACATGTTTCTCTGTCATTTAAAAATATTAAAATAATAAGTGATTTGGAACTGTAATTTGATGCGAAGGTTCGAACCTTGGTTGGGTAACAGCTTAGTAGCAGAAGTAGATTTATATTCATTCAGTCTCTGACTGCAAAGTAATCATGAACTGTGTGTATCGTTTGGATGTCAGAGATCCAAGATACCTGTAAATGTAAGAAGTCACAGCTGATATATACATATAATACTCTCCAAAAGTGTTAGAACAAAGCCAAAAAACGCTGGAAGGTAAACCACATGTGAAACAGAAACTCAGTGGAAGTCCTTGAGTTCACCAAACAGTTAATATTTTGTGTCCTCCCTTTTGCTTTAATAACAGTAGACAGTCTTTCAATCATTGTTGTAACATATTTAAACCAATTGTTTGTTTGTTTTGGCTTCGGAATTAGCTTTTGATTGGTCAAGTTTTGATCTATCAAGCCCAAAATCTAATCAGTTGGGTTGAGATCGTGGCTCTGTGGGATCCATTGCAACATTTGAATCACTCCAGCAGTTTCTTTCTTAGTTAACTAATCTATGAAGAGTAGGTTTCTCGTCATCATGAATAATTTCTGCATACCTTGGATGAGTGTTTCACTCTCGTTAAGTCTTCTTTACACTGTAGATCTGGACACTTCAATGTCATCTTGTACACGGTTGTTTATCTCAGGCTTGACATCAGTGGCAGCTTTGCACAAACCAAGATACTTACCATCAGTATTCTTGAGTTTAGGTGTTCTACCTATTCCTTTCCTATTTTCAAATTTACCTGTCTTGGTCTCACTGTACTCGAAAATGTTTGGGAAGCATTTCAAGTCTGCAGAAATTTGTCAGAGAGTCCAACCAACACTATGTAAAGCTTTTATGTGAATTCTCTGGTCTACTGACAATTCTTTATGGGTTTTTTGGCTGTGACGCGAAAACAAAACTTAATATATGGTGTTAAACTCTGTTTTTATCAAGATTTATTTGTGGAATGCTACAAAATTGACTTCTTCTAGTGTACCATAAGCTAGTTCTTTTCTAGCTTCTTTCTATAAAGCGAAAACACAACATGGGGTACCATGACGGTTATTTCAGATGATATATTTGATCAGTATGTTCATTCAAGCAGAACCCTTATAGCATGGTACAAGTATATGGGAATTATAAAGAATGATAAATATTCTCATGTTGGCTCATTCAGTTGTTAACATGGATCAGTGAAGCATTACTATAGTATTGAAATTTATATTCTATAATGACATGAAAGAACTAGCACTAGAAAATAGAAATACTAACAAAACATTCTCTTGTCCTAACATATTTTCACAGTGGTGCTTGTAAACATCCATACCTGAGAAAAGATATGTATGTAAACAGTCATAGATGAGAGAAGGTACATATGTAAACAGATATAGATGACAGAAGATATGTCTGTAAGCAGTCAAACATGAGAAAATATTTGTAAACAGTCATACATGGCAGAAGATATATATGTAAACATCCATACCTGAGAAAAGATATGTATGTGAACAGCCATAGATGAGAGAAAATATATATGTAAACAAATATAAATGAGAGAAGATATACATGTAAAAAGTCAAAAATGGCAAAAGATAGGCATGTAAACAGTCATAGATGACAGAAGATGTATATGTAAACAGTTATAGATGACAGAAGATATATATGTAAACAGTCATAGATGACAGAAGATATATATGTAAATAGTCAAGACGACATAAGATATATGTGTAAGCAGTAATACATGAGAGAAGATATATATGTAAGCAGTCATACACGAGAGAAGATATATATGTAAACAGTCGTACACGAGAGAAGGTATACATGTAAGCAGTCATACATAAGAGAAGATATATATGTAAACAGTTATACATGAAGAAGATATATATGTAAACAGACATAGACGAAGGAGGATGTACATGTAAAGAGACAATATGGAGTTCCAGTTGTTCTGACTATTGTACATGTTACAGGTGTTCTGACTATTGTATATGTTACAGTTGTTCCGACTATTGTACATGTTACAGGTGTTCTGACTATTGTATATGTTACAGTTGTTTTGACTATTGTACATGTTACAGTTGTTCTGACTATTGTACATGTTACAGTTGTTCTAAGTATTGTACATGTTACAGTTGTTCTGACTATTGTACATGTTACAGTTGTTCCGACTATTGTACATGTTACAGGTGTTCTGACTATTGTATATGTTACAGTTTTTCTGACTATTGTATATGTTACAGTTGTTTTGACTATTGTACATGTTACAGTTGTTCTTACTATTGTACATGTTACAGGTGTTCTGACTATTGAACATGTTACAGTTGTTCTGACTATTGTATATGTTACAGTTGTTCTGACTATTGTATATGTTACAGTTGTTTTGACTATTGTACATGTTACAGTTGTTCTGACTATTGTACATGTTACAGTTGTTCTAAGTATTGTACATGTTACAGTTGTTCTGACTATTGTATATGTTACAGTTGTTCTGACTATTGTATATGTTACAGTTGTTCTGAGTATTGTACATGTTACAGTTGTTCTGACTATTGTACATGTTACAGTTGTTCTAAGTATTGTACATGTTACAGTTGTTCTGACTATTGTATATGTTACAGTTGTTCTGACTATTGTATATGTTACAGTTGTTCTGACTATTGTACATGTTACAGTTGTTCTGACTATTGTACATGTTACAGTTGTTCTGACTATTGTACATGTTCAGTTGTTCTGATGTAAACAACAGAAAAGACATCAACATGTCAAACCGTTGACCAACCTCATAATTAGCAGATCCGACCGACAATTAAACACAGACGAGATACATCTACTTAACAAAGGACTCAACTTTGCAATAGCACCAAGGTACATTCCAACCACAGAAATCAAAACATGTTTAGAAGACCTAACCAGGAGACTTGTGATACTTTCTACAGAAAACAAAAACAACAAACAGAAAGAAGACAACTTAGATAATTTTATTGACATCCAACAGCCAAATTTCCCAGGTAAAATTACAAATTTATATTTTCCAGAAACACCTAAAAACATCTTAAACAATTTTTTCAAAGAATTTTCTTACAAAACCATCAACATAATTTCACAAAACAGAAAACTAAAAAACAACCTTACAAAAAGAGACATTAATTCCATTAAAAACCTAAAACAAGACAGAAACATAAAAATTCTAAAAGCAGATAAAGATAACGCTATAGTAATAATGAACACGAATAAATACATACAAAAAATGAATAACATCCTATCAGACACGAACAAATTTAAACCAATTCACACAAATCCAACAAAGACACATGAGACGCAACTGAACAAATTACTACTACAAATGAAAAAAGCCAACACAATTTCACAAACACTTTATTCCTACCTACGTAAAACCGACTCACGCACACCACAAATATACGGCATCCCCAAACCTCATAAACCAGATTGTCCATTACGACCAATAATGTCAACATATGAATCGTTTAATTACAATCTTGGTAAATACATAGCATGGGCATTCTCCAAATATGCAACATCAGCCAGCTCATTCATCAAAGACTCTTTTAATTTCAAGTCTAATCTAAATCAACTTAATCATAAAGCCTTAATGGCCAGTTTCGATGTTATATCCCTCTTTACAGAAGTTCCAACAACAAAAGTCTGCAAGATAGCCTTAAAACTCTATATCCGAGACCCTAACCCAATTATGGACATTCCCAGTAACCAGTTAGCAACCCTCATAGAATTCACCACAATAAAGACAAACTTCATGTTCAACAACCAAAATTATATACAAACAAATGGCCTAAGCATGGGCAACCCAGTATCTCCAGTTCTAGCCAATATTTTTATGACACAAATTGAAACACAAGCAATTAATACAGCATTACATCCACCACTATACTGGTACAGATATGTAGATGACACGTTTGCGGGATTCGAATCTACAGAACACATACTTAATTTTTTCACTCACATTAACTCTATACATCCCAACATTAACTTCACATGTGAACAGGAAAAAAGCAATCAAATATCATTTCTTAACCTCAAAATTATAAGAACCGACACACAATTCAAAACAGAAATCCACCGAAAAATCACCCATACTGGACTATACATTCCTTGGGACTCAGCACATGAAACAAAACAAAAACTCAACATACTAAGAAACCAGATAAACACAGCCATAAAACTATGCTCACCAGATAAAATTAACGATGAATTAGACAAAATAAAACAATACTTCATCAACATCAATAAGTTTCCTCCACAAACCGTAGAAAACATTATACGCACACACCTAGACAGAAAGCAAAATCAACCAACAAAAGTAAATATATCTCACGAATCAAAAAATCACGAAACCACATACTGCTGCATACCATATATTCCTGACATCAGCAAACAAATAACCAACATTTGGCAAAAACTAGTAACAAAATATGACATTCCAGTTAATACTAAATTTATTCAAAAACCATGTACAAAACTGAGATCTATGCAATGTAAAAACTACACTGACAAACACCACACCAACATTATTTACAAAATACAATGTGATAACTGCCACGACTTCAATATTGGAAAAATAAGTAGAAAAATGGAAACCAGATTCAAAGAACATAAAAAGTCACCTTCACACGTTTTCGAACACTGCAAATCAAATGGACACAACATAACCATAGAAAACACTAAAATACTAAATAAAGAAACAAACATAAACAAACGAAAAATTAAAGAAGCTTTACTTATACAACAACTTAAACCCAAAATAAACCAATACAAAGGAACGCCTTTATACCTATTTTATACCTATATAATTAATACTATAGATAAAATTATACATTCAAACATCTAACCCCGCCCTCTACATTGCGACACTCAGTTACACAACCCCTTCCAAACATGTGGTCAGCTTCCGGTCAGTTACCTCTTTCTTTGTGAACCTGACGATGACCAAAGAAGGTCGGAACGTTGTTCGCTCTTCTATTTAAAATATTTTCTGAACCCAAACGAGCCGTTTTTGCATATAAAATATAAAGTTGTTCTGACTATTGTAATCTTACAGTTGTTCTGACTATTATACATGTTACAGTTGTTCTGACTATTGTACATGTGACAGTTGTTCTGACTATTGTAATGTTACAGTTGTTCTGACTATTGTACGTGTTACAGTTGTTCTGTTGTACATGTTACAGTTGTTTTGTCTGTTGTACATGTTACAGTTGTTCTGACTATTGTACATGTTACAGGTGTTCTGACTATTGTACATGTTACAGTTGTTCTGACTATTGTACATATTACAGGTGTTCTGACTATTGAACATGTTACAGGTGTTCTGACTATTGAACATGTTGCAGTTGTTCTGACTATTGTACATGTTCCAGTTGTTCTGACTATTGTACATGTTACAGGTGTTCTGACTATTGTACATGTTCAGTTGTTCTGACTATTGTACGTTACAGTTGTTCTGTTGTACATGTTACAGTTGTTTTGTCTGTTGTACATGTTACAGTTGTTCTGACTATTGTACATGTTACAGGTGTTCTGACTATTGTACATGTTGCAGTTGTTCTGATTATTGTACATGTTGCAGTTGTTCTGATTATTGTACATGTTACAGTTGTTCTGACTATTGTACGTTACTGTTGTTCTGTTGTACATGTTACAGTTGTTTTGTCTGTTGTACATGTTACAGTTGTTCTGACTATTGTACATGTTACAGGTGTTCTGACTATTGTACATGTTGCAGTTGTTCTGATTATTGTACATGTTACAGTTGTTCTGACTATTGTACGTTACTGTTGTTCTGTTGTACATGTTACAGTTGTTTTGTCTGTTGTACATGTTACAGTTGTTCTGACTATTGTACATGTTACAGGTGTTCTGACTATTGAACATGTTACATGTGTTCTGACTATTGTACATGTTACAGTTGTTCTGACTATTGTACATGTTGCAGTTGTTCTGACTATTGTACATGTTACAGGTGTTCTGACTACTGTACATGTTACAGTTGTTCTGACTATTGTACATGTTACAGTTGTTCTAAGTATTGTACATGTTACAGTTGTTCTGTTGTACATGTTACAGTTGTTCTGACTATTGTACATGTTACAGTTGTTCTGACTATTGTACGTTACTGTTGTTCTGTTGTACATGTTACAGTTGTTCTGACTATTGTACATATTTTTAAATGTTAAGTTGTTTTTAAAGGAGCTCTATATGGGGTGATTTTTTACAGTAAAAAGAGGTAAAGTTTAAGCCAAAAATTAAAAATAAAGGAATGTCTTCCACTTGGAAAAATCAGATTTGTAAGGTGAAGTGACGGTAGAGGGTTCTGTGTAGCTTTGAACCACAATTCTAAGAACCAAACTAAATGAAGTCATCCCAACACTGTGAGTACGAGTTGCACCCAGGTACAGTGAAGAGTGCAAGTTCTAAACCTCGGACGATAAATCATCAAAAACCTTGTATCGTGTTCAGTCATCGCAACACGAAAGGAAAAGTGTGTAATCGGGATGAAACTTCCCACCAACATATAAGCCGAAATTTGGCACTGATATGTCAGTTCGTGGAACGCACATCGGAGAATGACGTGGCCCCAAGAAATCTGATTTGTTAAAACCTCATTTTTCCTCGCCTCTAGCCAACTTTTCCTTGCCGTCAATTGGATCACGTCATAAGTGAAGAAACTATTGTTTTAGGGCTTATATAAGACCCAAGTTCCACAAACAAGCGAGACAGGGACCAGCAACTATAACCAATAGATCAGGAGACTCAACTGACTTCATCAGACGTCACAATGAAGATTTTGTACCTCTTGGGCCTTTTATTAGTGCTAGGTATGTTTGTAGTAAACCAAAATATACTTTTAAAAATAAATTGCTAGTGTTGTTAGAAATATTAAAACAAACTGAATTTGGTATTACAAGAAAAACTAAATAACAGACTAGACAACAAGTAACATGTAAAATGGTATAGAAACTAACATTGTACGAATTTGTTCTTTACTTTTTCGAAGTATAATTACCATCGTACGTTGTTAGTTTAATATCTGGGGTTACACTAACCTGAATATTTCGACAATTTGGCCAGTAATATGTTAAATACCTGATGGAACCAACTCATTCTGATTTTTGTAACTAAACGTAAGACAGTTCATAGTCACCTGTGCTCGTGATTTGAGGTAGATTTTTAGTTCTGAACTATGTAGTTGTCTTGCTTTGATCGAAACATTAAATTACTTTGAGTATATTTTCAAGGTCTGTAAAATAAATACATTTTCATCCGAAAAAAGAAAAATATAACACAGGATCACTAATTTAAGTGTTGTTCAATCCATGAAATCTTTGGTTACCACACTAATCACTCTTTAAAGGTTCTCTGCTGATATCTTTATATTGTGAACCCCTGGTGGACATCGCGCAGATCGCTTGTTGTGTCACTTTGCACTAAAACAAATTAAACGCTTCCATCAAGGTTAGTATTTCTTGCCATTATTGGGTTCTTTATAGTTATCTGTCCTGTTTCCGACACGGATACCGAAACCTGGTGTTTAGTCGTTGTTTTGAATTAAGCACAAAGCTACACAATGGGCTATCTGTGTGTATCGAAACCCGGTTTTTAGTGTTGTAAGTCCGCAGACGTACCGCTGAGCCACTGATGCCCCCCTTCCCCCCGGTGTTTAGTGTTATAAGTCTTCGGTCAGTTCAGTCTTCTGAGTGGTTTTGGGAAGACAATAGAAAGACAGCAATGTAATGTTAATATCGTCAGAACTTCCAATATATCTTCAACATGTGCTCCAGACTTGCGAATCTATTGTGTTCAGAAATATTTTTAAACACAGTGGAAATCCAAAGAATAATAAACAAACTGCTACTGAGTTTTCATTCCTCGTACGAGGTACTACTGTGAGACTGAATCGGTCACGTCAAAACAATGTGACAGAGACAGACCCAAGTCGTCGACTTTCCACGTATCGGTTGTCCTACTTCATCAAATATTACACGTACGCTCTGCAGCACTTGTGAAGAATGTCTGAAACACTTGCTAGCTTACTTAACGGTCTTTCACCTCTCCCTCTATGTCTTATTCTAAAGTAGGACGAATTGGTACTTGTAAAGGAAGGTGATGGATGTAGTGCCATGCTAGTCCGGCCTACATAATCAGTGTGTCTGTGTGTGTAAATAGGACACATCCTTATAAAATGGCAAATGTTAATACAAAGTGAGCACTGAATTCACAAACTCGTTGTGTTTCGAGTCCGAAGTGCACATATACAATGTCAGTCAAGCGTACATAGATAACGTCTTAATGTATTACCTGGTAGAGTCCAGTTTTACATGTACATGTAGAGATAAACCTAGATGTATTACCAAGTGGTGTATAGTTTTAGGTATAAATGTACATATAACCCTACATGTAGTACCCAGCGGTGTCTTGTTGTAATTATGTATATACAAATAACCCTACACGTAGTACCCAGCGGTGTCTTGTTGTAATTATGTATATACAAATAACCCTACACGTAGTACCCAGCGGTGTCTTGTTGTAATTATGTATATACAAATAACCCTACATGTAGTACCCAGCGGTGTCTTGTTGTAATTATGTATATACAAATAACCCCAGATGTAATACCCAGCGGTGTCTTGTTCTAAGCATAAATGTACAGATAACCCTACATGTAGTACCCAGCGGTGTCTTGTTCCAAGTACAAATATACAGATAACCCCAGATGTAATACCCAGCGGTGTCTTGTTCTAAGCATAAATGTACAGATAACCCCACATGTAGCACACAGCGGTGTCTTGTTGTAATTATGTATATACAAATAACCCCAGATGTAATACCCAGCGGTGTCTTGTTCTAAGCATAAATGTACAGATAACCCTACATGTAGCACCCAGCGGTGTCTTGTTCTTAGCATAAATATACAGATAACCCCAGATGTAGTACCCAGCGGTGTCTTGTTCTAAGTATAAATATACAGATAACCCCAGATGTAGCACCCAGTGGTGTCTAGTTCTAAGTACAAATATACAGATAACCCAGTTGCAGGCAAACTCAACAGATTGATAATAACAGTAATATCTAATAAATTATGTTTACAATGATGTGAGTATACAAATACCATAAACATTCAAGTTAATAAATGATATGTAACATTTTTATTATGAAATGTTACGTTGAAAACCGGATATAATGTTTTCGTTATAATTTTTCGAATTCAATATATATATATATGTATATTTTACAGTAACATATGAGACATATGCACTGGATTGTCATATGCGAGAATTGGACCTATGTGCTGCTACCCTGTTGTTGTTTAACCAGGGGGACAGCGTAGCCCAGTCAGCTTCGGAACTGGATACCCAATGTCAGTAAGTTATAGTTACTATAAGACCAATAAATAAAGTCTTAGCCATCTATTTCGCGAACTTTGAAAATACGATAAAAAAGAAGTTTATTTGAATAGGCTTATATTATACAAACAGTATGTAGCATTATTATCCATTTAAGAGGTGAACAACAATCACTGTGTGGTTCATTTAGACCGTTGCCTGGAAACACTGAGTATTCAACCAGAAACCTGATGTATATGGATGCGCATTAACCAACAAAGACAGGTTTGCTACCTGTACGTTAGAACTATCAATTGAGGGTCAAGTGTCTGTGCGTGTTTTCTCATAGCAAAGCCACATCGGGCTATCTGCTGAGTCCACCGAAGGGAATCGAACCCCTGATTTTAGCGTTGTAAATCTGCAGACTTGCCGCTGTACCAGCAGGGGACTCTCACGAAATATCGTATAATACGATTGGTTGTTGTTTAGAATTAAGCACAAAGCTACACAATGGGCTATCTGTGCTCTGCCCACCACGGGTATCGAAACCCGGATTTTAGCGTGTAAGTCCGCAGACATACCGCTGAGCCACTGGGGGGCGTATAATACGAACAGAGGGTTAAGTTATGAGATTAAAATACACTATGCTATTGTTGTAAGTAAAATAAAATTATATTAATAAATATAGAAACCAATTTGAATATTGATATTGTTTTAAGACTTCTTTTTTATTTAAAAACTTACATAGTACCATCATGAGATGTTTCATCGTGTTTTTGTTGGGTGTTTTTTCATTTATTGGCCCAGTCCATGATTAGATGAAACTATAGTCCACACAAGAGAGTCGGTAAACCAAAAAATATTACGTAATATATTATATTATTTGATTTTTACCCATAGTGAAAGAGATTTGCAGGATTAAACAGTTTAAAGTTACACCAGTTGGAAATTTACGTAAAATATCAGACATAACTTTAGAGGAATCTGTCCCCCACTTAAACAGCGGTAAGTCTGCGGATTTACATCGCAAAAAAATCAGAGGTTCGATTCCCCTCGGTGGACCCAGCACACCCCCTGCTGTGGCTTTGCAAAAAGAAAAACGCACACACATTTGGAGGAATATAAGTTATAACTACATAAGTGGCTTTCAAAAGATGTGGAGATGTACCCTTTTCCATGAGAGGTTCCAAATCACAGAAACAATATTGGGTGGGGTCGAGCGCTTGAAACGAAAACGACATCTTCCAGTTACTTGAAATACGAATCACCGATGGGGAACTGAAGAAAGGGGCAAGAGAAGGCATTTGCCGTTTTTATATTTCACTCAAAAACTTGTTCGTATGATGATGCAAACTTAACATAAATAAACTAGTTTTGGTAATTCCTATTAAAGTTATATTTGCGTTTAAGCACACACAGCATGTTACTTTTTACTCTTGATTTATAAAGTAAAAACTAATTCCTTACATACAGGGGCGTCGATAAAAAGCCTAGGCTCCAGAATCAGTAATATCATTGATAACAAGCCTAGGCTCCAGAATCAGTAATATCATTGATAACAAGCCTAGGCCCCCAAATCAGTAATATCATTAATAACAAGCCTAGGCCCCAGAATCAGTAATATCATTGATAACAAGCCTAGGCCCCCAAATCAGTAATATCATTAATAACAAGCCTAGGCCCCAGAATCAGTAATATCATTGATAACATGCCTAGGTCCCAGAATCAGTAATATCATTGATAACATGCCTAGGTCCCAGAATCAGAAATATCATTGATAATAAGCCTAGACTCCAGAATCAGTAATATCATTGATAACAAGCCCAGGTCCCAGAATCAGTAATATCACTGCCCCACCCTAACTTTTACTGATTTTTCATAAAAGAAGTTTAGGTGATAAATTCCCTCGTCCATCCATGAAACAGCAGTGACCATTTTACCTCATTGAAGAGTATGCATTTCTAGTGAGATTCGTAACATCCAACAACAAGCCCTTCAACACACTCTGGGCACTGGGGCAGCCGCAACTTGTACCCTTCTCGTAAGCCTTGCCTATATACAAGTTCTGTTCCTCTTTCCCATGACTCTTTTATATCTCCTACAATTAATAAAAATCACGAATATATATAATTATTTCGTTTAAATTGAGAGGGAAACACCCTCTACTCGAATATTGCAAATAAGGAAAAAAATTCTGCGATAAAAATTAGATTATTTCTGTCATGAATAAAAAACTTAATCATCATAAAAATCGAATATTTGAAACCATTATACATTATTTTACATTATTAGATGAAACTTTCAGTACAAAAAAATTCTGACTGCCCTAATAGGATGAGACAATGAATTATTGATGCCAGAAGATATATTATTTCTGGTAGTGTAACGAAAGACTGAATAAGTTATTGTGTTCGTTCTCTTGCCATAACATATTCAGTCAGGTAGCCGTTACAGCTCAGAAATTTTCTAATTAGTGATTGTCCAGTTTCAAGAGTTACAATGTTTCATTCATGTCAAAAGATATATTATTTCTGGTAGTAAAACTCCTGAAACTGGACAATCACTAATCAGAAAATTTCTGAGCTGTGACAGCTGCCCAATTGAAGATGTTATGAAACAAGAACAAACACCAGAACTTATGCAGTCTCTCGTTTTGTAAACCGCTTACAAATAAGTTGTTATAAAAATGAACGAATAATATAAATCTATAGACTTACAATTTTAAAATGCAAATTCGTTTTTCCACGGTGGAGAAAGCACAGACATCTTATGACGTAGCGGCAATAGTGGAACTTAAGCCTTGTAATACAGCGCCATCTGTTTGCGCTTTAAATAATTTTGTGTCTGTTGGTAGTAACGCAAATAAATGAAAAAAACAAAACAAACAGGATTTAGAGAAATTCAGATAAGTTTAATATTTGAAACTTTCTACGTAATAGATGAACTCAATATATATATATCGTTTGGTACAAGCATATCTAATTAAAAAAACAAACCCTTCAACTCACTGTGCGAAAATTAATAATTTGAGTAATTTCAGATTTAAAAACAATATTTAATCACCTCCTGGGGAGCGCAAGGTTCACTACGTTCTTTGTAATTGTAAGTGACTAAATTGTTTACAGGAAAAACATTTCCAAGAACAGTAACGGAATACTTTTTGCACTAACACACACTCAAATAATATCATAAATAAATGTTCCACGAAGTTTCGGATTTTTATAAAAGTATAGCAAATGTAATGAAAGCGGTTATTTATATGCTAACACTTGATAAAATAGTAACTCATGAGAATAAATCCAGACGCTACAATGATTTTGCTTTCTGTATGTGTATTTAGATACATTCGTGATGCCCAAGTCTGTCTTCGTAATTATACCAATCGCTGTATGACCCCTATCCAAAAGGAACTAATGAATTTCGTTGGAGAAGGTTCTGAAAAATTGCTTTCAGAATATTGTACTGACGGCACTGATATCAGAAGCAGTAAGATATCTATTTTAATTTAATCAATAGTTAAAAAACAGTTCTATAAAATTATAAATTAAAGTATACAAAATTTTCCATTTTATTTTGTTCAACCTAAAAAAAATTCCGTAAAAATACAACAGAAAATTTCAGTATAATAAAAGATATTAAATAACATTACAAAGAAACGAACCGATTTCATTTTGATGTGTAATTCAATAAATTTAGAATTCATCTATGAAGAAACATAATACAATTTTTTTTAGTGCTACCGGTAATGCTTTTGAGACGATTTTTTTCTTGTATTATTCAATAACGTTCGTGATCTTCGCAGGATATCTCCAGAATGCAGCTTGTCTCAACCACGCTAATAAAGAAACCAGAACTTGTTTAGAAGATCTCCAGGTGGCACTGCAGGTTATTAGTGAAGCTGAATTTGACAAACGCGTACCAACTGCTTGTTGGTAAGTTTGTTTTAATGTTATTTAGCTCATAAAGTTTAGTTGGTTTTTTTTACTAAAAAAACATTACTTTATTTTGTATTAGGCTGTCCAGAAATCAATGTCAAAATTCTCAGGATGACATTAAGAAGCTGAATATTGAGTAACTTGTCGTTGGTTAGTTGGTTTAATCCATTGTTTGTCGCTTACAACGTGTATTAATTGTCTACTGTTTCAACTTTACTGAGAGTAAGTTTCGCAACCCCCAAGGCAGCATGGACAAGAAGAACTTTAGTCTGATTTTCCTCTACGGCTTTAATCTTGAACGAAAAACTATCGAAACTACACGAAACATCAATCAGGCATTCGGCCATAGATAAGTAACTGAACATAGAGGTTTCGACATGAAGATAAAAGTTTTGAAGACGACGAAGGTCGTAGAAGGAAGCCATACTTAGATGAGAACATATTAAGGGAAGCAGTTGAGACAAACCCTCACACAACAGTACATGGCCTTGTAGAAAAGCTGGGTACAAGCAATTCAAGCATTGCCAACTACCTGAGTGTGATTGGAAAGACGAAAAAGTTGGATAAGTAGGTTCCGTATGAGTTGACGGAAGATCAACAAAATCGGTGTTATAAGACCTGTCAAGATTGACACTCCAAAAATTGAACGGATTTATAATCGAGGTTCTGCATCATCTACCTCACTCCCCCAATCTTTCCCCTACAGATTTTCATTTTTTCAAGCACTTTGACAACTTTTTGAACAATAAACCCTGACAAAACCAGTTAGTTGCTGAAAAAGCTTTCAGGGAGTTCATTGACCTTAGAAACTCTGATTTTTACAGCATGAGCATAAACAGCATCGTTACATGTTGACAAAAGTGTGTTGAAGCAAATGGTGCTTACTTTGATTAAAGCATGTTTTACAACACTGGTTTATACTTTTCCAAACTTCGCAGTTCAAAAATGATATTAATTACGCAGATAGCCCTCGAGTAGCTTTGCACGAAATTCAAAACGAAACAAACATTCATTTCTGGACAACCTGACACTCACTGATCCCAGTGAGGCTTAGAAATTTCAAAGCTACATCACACTTTGATAAGTAATTTATTGTTTCTATTGTGGGCTGAAAAAATGTTTAATAATTTTTAACATTTAATTACATTTCATAAACTGTTAAATTCTCCATGACTTTAAAACAGTAATAAATTTTCAGTTTTCACATAATGTAATAGTGTTGTAAACGTTATGCTGTGATTTGAATGTAAGTTAAAACTTGGAAAGGATCGCTCTGTTGGCCCCCCAGTGGCTCAGCGGTATGTCTGCGGACTTACACGCTAAAATCCGGGTTTCGATACCCGTGGTGGGCAGAGCGCAGATAACCCATTGTGCAGCTTTGTGCTTAATACAAAACATCAACCGTTCTGTTGTGATCTCTTCGCTTAAAGATAAGAAAAATCAGTGAAAGAACAAGTCGTCCATTTATGTTATTTCTGATGTTTAGATGTAGTTAATATCCAGTTTGTTTTACACGTGGATCTAAGTTATTGAATAAATAACAGTATGTTATTTAACTCCAATTTTTTATCGTCTGCGGCTTATGTAAATTTATCTACTACCCTAATGTTTGCGGCGGGCCAGTAAAAACGTTAAGTGTAATATGGCTAAATCACGCGATGTGAACCGCATTTGACGGTGCAGAATTAATGTTTCAATAAAAAGGTTCAGTGTAAAGAGAAAATGACAGGCCAAACATGCTTAATTTATCTCGGTTTAATGAAGTATCCAATTACAAAACAATAATTAAAATTATATTACTTCTAAACCACCATCTTAAGTAACTACTTAGGGACTGTATATTATTGAATAGAACCAAGAATACCCGTCCCCAAAGAAGGAAAAGTTTAAGTTAATCTGTCAAATTAAATTATTCATGAACTTTGAAAGGTAGATCATGTTGTATTCGTGGTTTCATTTATACCAGGCGGCCTGGCATGGCCAGGTAGGTTAAGGCGTTCGACTCCTAATCTGAATATCATTAGTTAGAATCCCCGTCGCGCCAAACATGCTCGCCCTCCCAGCCGTGGGGACGTTATAATGTGATGGTCAATCCCACTATTCGTTGGTAAAAGAGTAGCCCAAGAGTGGACGGTGGGAGGTGATGACTAGCTGCCTTCCCTCTTGTCTTACACTGCTAAATTAGGGACGGCTAGCGCATGTAGCTTTGCGAGAAATTCAAAAACAAATGAAACCAAAACATAAAGCGTACGTATATATTGCGAACTCTGGTGTCTGTTTCTCGTATCAAAAGCTGCGCACAAAGGCAAAGCTCAACATTCATTTGTAAAGTGACAGGAGAACAGGCATGAGTAATGTTAATGTCAAATTTTAACAGGATGTACTACATCCTGTTAAGAAATAACCACACTACCATTCAAATGTCAAAATATAAAGTAACTTTAAGAATACTGATGTAGATTTACTGTATGTTATTGTTAAGCAGCTCTTAGCATGACTGAAATGTTCCACAATTACTTTTTGTGGTGGGTGGTACATTTGTTTTGTTTTTTGTTTGTTTTTTGAATTTCTCGCAAAGCTGCACGAGTTATCTGCGTTAGCCGTTCCTAATTTAGCAGCGTAAGACTAGAGGGAAGGTAACCAATCATCGCCACCCACCGCCAACTCTTGGGCGACTCTTTTACCAACGAATAATTGAATTTACCGTCACATTATAACGCCCCCACGGCTAAAAGGGCGAGTCTGTTTGGTGCGACGGGGATTCGAACCCTCGATCCTCGGATTACGAATTGAACGCCTTAACCCACCTGGCCATGCCGGGCCCTACACCCATGCGATAAATGTGAAAGAATTCATCAATGCGTTTATTTCTTTTTATTAGTGGTTACCAACGTTATATGGAGTGCGTTCGTCAGAAAATTGAGAGCAAGTGTGGAAAAGAGTCAGTGGATTTCATGCAGGAACTTTTACGAATGGCCGTTTCCCGCCTCCCGGATATCATCTGTACCGGATATGGGCCCAACAACAACGAATGTCAAAATCTGCTGCCACCTCACGGAACTCCACCAAAGGAAGCACACTCAGATTCTGCGTTATCTCGCATCTTCAGCGCTTACTTCTCAAACTGATTTGTCATCAAAGGTAAGAAGAGAAAAGCGAAAAACTGATAACAACCAGGCCGATTACGTCAACCTCCAGAGGTCGTGTTTGGAACAGGCGGTGTTTTTATTGTGGTAAATTTTAGCTCGTGCGAATCATAGTAGAAAGTTATTTTTTTTTCGTTATTTGTGTAAAGATCTCATCTGTGTTTTTGTTCACCATTTCCTGTAAAAGTTTCTTATTGCAATTAATAAACATTGTAAGATAAAGTACTTGTTCAGTTTTTACTCCTCCGTAACTTTAAACTTCACTGAAGTAAAACTTATCTGAATTACAAGACTAAGTGACGTCATGCTCGCCCTTTCAGCCGTGGGGGCGTTATAATGTACGGTCAATCCTACTGTTCGTTAGTAAAAGAGAATCTCAAGAGTTGGCAGTTGATGGTGCTTTCCCTCTAGTCTTACATTCCCATATTACGGACGACTAGCGCAGATAGTCCTCGTGTAGCTTTGCGTGAAATTCAAAACAAACGAAAGCCTTTTCTATAAAAAGCCAAATTTTTGTCCAGGTTCTAAGTGTGTTAGAACCCCAAACATTAAAAGCAGCAGTGTATAAGCCAAGTCGCTTTCTGGAATCCATTGTCGCGAATTTTTAATTTAAGTAGCGGTCTCAATTGGCTAGGAAAATCATCAACCTCTTTGTGTTCCGTGTTAAATATAAAGCTGTAATGGATGTAGTGTTTATATGCAAAAACGGCTCGTCTGAGTTGAGAAAATATTTTACCTAGAAAAGCAAACAACGTTTCGACCTTCTTCGGTCATCGTCAGGTTCACAAAGAAAGAGGTAACTGACCGGAAGCTGACCACATGTTTGAAAAGGGTTGTGTAACTGAGTGTCGGAATGTAGAGGGCGGTGTTAGATGTTTGAATATATAATTTTATTGCCCCCCAGTGGCTCAGCGGTATGTCTGCGGACTTACACGCTAAAATCCGGGTTTCGATACCCGTGGTGGGCAGAGCACAAATAGCCCATTGCGTAGCTTTGTGCTTAATTCAAAAACAACAACATATAATTTTATTTATTTTATTATATTGATATAGGTATAAAGGCTTTCCTTTATATTGGTTTATTTTGGGTTTAAGTTGTTGTATAAGTAAGGCTTCTTTAATTTTGCGTTTGTTTATATTTGTTTCTTTACTTAGTATTTGAGTGTTTTCTATGGTTATGTTGTGTTTATTTGACTTGCTTTGTTCGAAAACGTGTGAAAGTGACTTTTCATGTTCTTTGGATTTGGTTTCCATTTTTCTACTTGTTTCTCCAATATTGAAGTCATGACAGTTATCACATTGTATTTTATAAATAATGTTGGCGTGGTGTTTGTCAGTGTAGTTTTTACACAGTATAGACCTCAGTTTTGTGCCTGGTTTTTGAATAAATTTGGTATTAACTGGAATGTTATGACATTTTGTTCCTAGTTTTTGCCAAATGTTGGTTATTTGTTTGCTGATGTCAGGAATATATGGTATGCAGCAGTATATAGTTTCGTGATTTTTTGATTCGTGAGATATATTTACTTGCAAAATCAACCAAGTTAATGCACAAAAGACACCTTTCAGGCTAACAATTTTCATTTCGGTCCATTTTACGTGTCAAACATTCTTAATAGCTAGTGAGCGTTTTAATTATTTCTTAACATTGTTATTTTAATTATTTCTTAACATTGTTATTTTAATTATTGTAATAACAAGCTAATGCCACAAATCTAGACCACCGATCTTATCTTTAAAAAAAAACAAAAACAATAATTTATATCTCATAAATTACGTGAAATATATTGTTTCCTCGTACCTTCTTGTTCTTAGTACATTAATTTGCGTTAACACAGTGACTTAAAGTAATTTTAATCAGCGTGTATAACCTCTTTCTGACATTTAATTAATCTTTTTTTTTTTACTTTTAAGGATTCTTTAAAGATAGGTGTGATCTAGTAGTTATCGTACGGGGCTTCGTAGCGCAAGGTCCGACGTTCAAGTGTGTATGTGTTTTCTCATAACAAAGCCACATCGGACTATCTGCTGAGTCCACCGAGGAGAATCGAACCCCTGATTTTAGCATTGTAAATCCCTAGACTTACCGCTGTGCCAGCGAGGGGCCCAAAGTTCGAGACACGATATACTTTTAGCTATGAAGGCGTCACAACCGTGACAGTTAATCTCGTTCTTGACTAATAGTAGCCTTATAGGCGGTGGGTGCTACTGGCAAGTTTCCCTCCTGCTAAGTACTTGGTTGTAATTTTATAACAGTTAATCCCTTATTACAATGTGTTATTTATTCTTTATTTCACTTAACTGGACTGTTAACACTGGACGATTCACTGAGTACAGTTCATATTATTTCCCGTGAGTTTACTTTAACCAAATGTGTCATCTGTTAATTAGGGGTTCCATGTTTAAACTCGTTCCGCAACTTTTAAAAAACCAGTCTTTATAAATATTTTACTTTATACCAGATAAGTCAACGACTTACTTTTCAGACACAATAAAATAATCACTTGTTTCTATTTTATTTCAAGACAATCTACGCCGAGTTCAACACAGTTTCATTTCCGTGTAGTTTTCTTGTTTCGAGAGTTAACGAAAATGTTTGAAAACATGTCTCAGTAGCATGACATTCCTATATTTAACAACAATGTTTATTTTTAAACTTATTTGCATAAGAGCTCAAAACACTCGCGTTGTTGTTGCTGTTTTATTATATTCTTATTTCAAGGATGTTTTCACACAACATGTTGTAGAATTATATCAATTTAAAAGATCTAAAATTTTGAAGCAAACTAACTGAACAGTAAGTAATATTTTTTTTACCAAATGTGGGTCATGAAAGCCGGGCATGAAGCCAATGAAAGAAACAACACAGAACATTCCTTCTCTCTCTGCTATGAACATTTTTTAAATTGTGACGACCTCCCCTTCACATAAAGCGACAGAAAATAACTGTACATATTCTAAATATTTATTCTCGACATATTTTTTAGCCTTCCTTTACAATAGCCTTACGACCCCTTTTCGGGTCGGGATCTCAATTTGAAAATCGGTCGCGCCAAACATGCTCGCCCTTTCAGCCGTGAGGGCGTTATAATGTGTCGCTCAATCCCACTATTCGTTGGTAAAAGGGGTGGTGGTGATGACTAGCTGCCTTTCCTCTAGTCTTACATTGCTAAATTACGGACGGTTAGCACAGATAGCCCTCGGTAGCTTTGTGCGAAATTCCAAAAAACAAACAAACAATTTGAGAAACAATGGGGTAAGCTATTCTATTACCGTAAGAGGGGAGTTCACATTTCCTAAATAGAAAATACTCTCGCCAGTGCTTCACGCGTGCCCTCTTTCGGCCTCTCAACACATATTGTAGAATACTTTTATGGTGATAAGACAAATTTCCTGTGAAGGAAAGTCTGTATGGGAACGTTAAGCCTTTTTAAGTCTCACATCCCCAGACACTGGAATAAACGAGAAGACTTGAAATTGGAGAATCTAATTTAAATAAATGTCTTCTTCAGTATATCACACATTCAAAATTAGCTTCTCTTGTTATAAACGTTATTGTATTGATCTTTTTACCACGTAGCCAGATACAGTTCGAGAAACATTTTAAGCTATCGTTAACGATTTGTTTTTAAAATGTATTTATTCACCACACACGTTTTCTAAGACTTAAGGATAACCACAGCTGGCATGCAAAATAACCTCGATATTTCTGTAAGATAGCGGTGATTTACAACGCTAAAATTCGGGGTTCAATTCTCCACGATGGACACAGCAGATAGCTCAATGTGGCTTTGTTACAAAACAAACATACATTTTTTTGTTTTGGAATTTCGCACAAAACTACTCGAGGGCTATCTGTGCTAGCCGTCCCTAATTTAGCAGAGGGAAGGCAGCTAGTCATCACCACCCACCGCCAACTCTTGGGCTACTCTTTGTACCAACCAATAGTGGGATTGAATTTCACATTATATCGCCCCCACGTCTGGGAGGGCGAGCATGTTTGGCGCGACTCGGGCGCGAACCTGTGACTCTCAGATTACGAAGCGCACGCCTTAACGCGCCAGGCCATGCCAGGCCCCACAAATGTCCATACAACAGATGAGTGCCTTCTTTTTGCAGACTGTGTTACTTGTTAACGTGTGTTACTCAAAGTATTTGTTAATTTACAGAAGTTGTTTCAATTTTACCCTAACACGTCAATGATTATGTATTAAAGTTCAGTAACAGTATAATATTAACGTTGATTGGCCTAATTACTGATAAGTATGTATTTATATTTAGTAACTGGAAAAGTACTAGTCGCTATTAGCCATAACCAGGTCTTCCATGTTTGTACTAGCGCCACCTTGCTGGTGAAACTGTCTCTATGCTAAAATAATATTGTTGTTGTTGTTGTTTTGAATTAAGCACAAAGCTACACAATGGGCTATCTGTGCTCTGCCCACCTCGGGTATCGAAACCCGAATTTTAGCGTGTAAGCCCGTAGACATACCGCTGAGCCACTGGGGGGCGCCAAAATAATATAATGACGTGTAATGTGTTGTTACGGGCTAAAACAATAACGCTACTAGAACCACGGTAAAATAAAAACTATTTATTAAAATATAACAACATACAGCCAAAATAAAACTTCCACAATAATTATAATACCATTTTTTTCCTTTGGAGAAAATAAACAATATTTCAAAATCAAATCACTTCAACATTGAACATAATTTTCAAGTAATAATATTATCTATAATTTCGTGAACTAGCTCGCTTTCACGTTCAATCGTTTTTACATTGGTTAAATCCGCGAGATTGCATCTCACGTAACTATCTACTGCCATAAATTCTTCACAACATTAGTATTTGTCCTCACCGCTAGGGGAAGCTATTTCAGTTTCGTAATACAAAAATATGCATATTCATTTTCAACGTGCTCTAGTTAAAAGATGGACTTAGCGCTTTAACATAAATAAACACTCGTAGCCGAACTATGCGATAGAAGTAATAATAAATGAACGGTACACAAATAAAAGTACAATCTGCAATTTCGCAGCGTGCCAGACACATTAGTGCATTTTACTGTTAAAATTTTCCAGGACTTCCACCAAAATATCATTTATTTGCGGTTTAAAATTATAACGCACAATTTAGGCCTAATTTTAAGACCTCAGAAGAACGTTTCCAAAGCTTGCAGAAGCGAAAAGAAACATTCAGAAGTAGTGAAGCTATTGGTTAGTATAACAGACCAATCGGGCGTAACTCCCCTAGATGACGTTTTAGCATGAAAAGTTTTCAACCTACTGCTATGCCATCTGGTGGCATAAAGTTATACTATCTAAAGAGTTCACAAAATCTAATTCAGTTTACACTTTCTTTGAAATTAAAAAAAATTAATTTTATGAAACGTAGTTTCTAAACAGGAATGGAAATTTATTTTCAGAATCAGGGGTACTGAGTAGCTTTGCATTCCTATCCATTTTTGTAAGCAGTTATTTTTAATAGTGAATAAAAAATAAGTACGAGTCATTTAGTTAGCCCAATTTAGGGTTCTGTTAGGAAACCACATAAACACGAAAGTTGAACTGATAAATTGTTTATCCTTGCAAACATGAAATGAATTTGAAGCACATACACACATACAAGACCATGTAAACGTATTTCAACACAATAAAAATAACCTAAGAAACAAACAGAAATTTTCTATTAGTATTTAATTCAACAAAGTTTCCTTTGCTTGTTTGTTTTGAATTTCGCGCAAATCTACACGAGATCAATCTGCGCTAGCCGTCCGTAATTTAGCAGTGTAAGACAAGAGGGAAGGCAGCTAGTTATCACCACCCACCGCCAACTCTTGGGCTACTCCTTTACCAACGAATAGTGGGACTGACTGTCACATATAACGTCCCCATGGCTGAAAGGGCGAGCATATTTAGTATGACGTGGATTCGAACCTGTGATCCTCAGATTATGAGTCGATCCCCTTAACACGGGCCATTTCCTTTGCACCACCTCTTTTAACATTAAAATAATTTTCTCATGTCAACAATACTTTCTTAATCTGTGATGTGTAGAAAACCCACTTGTAGAAAAAAATATATGTGTAAAAACGACCCGTTTTTTACAAATATATTTTCTTAATCTGAGTTGGTTGGTTTCTGGTTAAGCACAAAGCAACATAATGGCCCATCTGTTGTCTGCCCACCACGGGTGTGAAAAACCGGTTTCTAGCGTTGTAAGACTGTGCCACAAGAGGGCAGTGTGAAGTAGCCGCAAGAGCGAAAATTAAAACTCTAAGAGAAAAAGAGGGATCGTTTTGTTAGGTTCTGGTCGTCTCCTTCTACTCTTCTGTTTCTTACGTCGTAATTCTTGGGCTTTCCTGCTCAAAGGTTGCCCCTTCTTTAGCCACCATGCGCACCCTTCCAGTGGCGGGCGTCCCACAGTTTGGAAAATTGCTTCAAAAACGGTAATATTTCACAAATATGTTACATAGATGAGAGTAAATAATTTCCAAATTGACTATAAAAACACAAGATCAAATGAAATTATGTAAAAATTTGAATAGAAAACTCTAAATACGCTGATGAAAATTATCTTAACTGATTATATTCATCAAAAGGAAAATAAAATTATGAAATGAAAAATAGATATCGAATTTCAATGTTAAACTGACCAAACTGAATAGTACAAAAACTAAATAAATTTAGTGTTAACAGACAAGAATGCTAAAATACAGGTATAATTAATACATCATACATGATCAGGTGGGTTAAGGCGCTCGAGTAGTAATCTGAGGGTCGTGGGTTCAAATCCCCGTCGCACCACACAGGGTCGCACCTTTCAGCAGTGGGGGCGTTATAATGTGATGGTCAATCCCATTATGCGTGGGTAAAAGAATAGCCAAGAGGTGGCAGTTGGTGGTGATGACTAGCCCCCCTCTACTCTTGCCCCCGGCTAGTGCAGCGGTAAGTCTACAAAGTTACAACGTTAAATTTGGGGTTCGATTCACCTCGGTGGGCTCAGAAGACAGCCCAATGTGGCTTTGCTATAAGAAAACACACACCCTCTAATCTTACGCTGCTAAATTAAGGACGGCTAGCACAGTTACCCTTGGTGTGGCTTTGCGCGAAATTTAAAAAAAAAAATCACACTTTAATACAAACAACAAAATAGATACAAAGATTAACGGACTATTTTCAGTTAGTAATACATGTATCAAAATAAGGATTTTTAGCTTCAGGTCTAAACAAAAAAACGTTAAAACCGAGTGTGAATACAGTCGTGGGCATTGAGAAGACTTCTGCTTAATAACATATAAACCAAACAAGCTCCATAGCATTAGCCACTGAGGAACAAGAGCTGGTTAAGCACGAGGACCATTCTTTTACTTCCTAAACCACAGGATATACCTGAGATGTAGCCCATTACTCAAACTAAATAAATATTGTTCTTGGATTTTATAAAGTTTTGACGAGTACCTTACATTCAATTTTTCAACCCATTCATGGAAACCTGCTTCATCGAGAAGGTTTAATGGTACTCTAACAAGTTAACATAAAACCTTACTGCCTATTTTATGAACAAAGAAGTTAACAACGGGTGTCTTACATTCACCTGTCTCGCCAACAATTAGAAGAATAAATGATTTATGAAACCAGAGTTACGTTTCTTTGGCAATATTTCTATCATTCTGCATTTGCAAAGCCGTGGAATCAATTATTAAGGCAAAACTTTTCATAAATATGTTTTCGCTATTAGTTCTTTTATTAAATCTTCGAATATTTCTGAAATCAAACAAGTTTACACTTTACAGAAATACTCCAATCATACAGTAGTGATAGGTATGGTATCGCAATCATCTGACGCAGAACTCTAGAGAAAAAAAGATCATAAACAGTTCCTTTACCTGTTGTGAACTGTGTCTTCTACAACTCCATTTCTCAGAATATCCTGTATCAAAGTATCACGACACCAGAGCAATAATTTCTAATGATTTCACAGCCACTTTCATTCTTACATCTTCTTGGTCAACTCCTCCATGTTGGATTGTTGTTGTCATTTCATCAGTAAACTTCTTTCAAAGCAACCAATTTGTAGGGGAACACTCTACT
This sequence comes from Carcinoscorpius rotundicauda, assembly GCA_011833715.1. Lineage (NCBI taxonomy): Eukaryota > Metazoa > Arthropoda > Merostomata > Xiphosura > Limulidae > Carcinoscorpius > Carcinoscorpius rotundicauda. The sequence continues at coordinate 66,580,539 of CM022400.1, forward strand.
GGAGGATTCAACCGTTTTGTAAAGGAAGATTCTACTGAAGGATTCAACCGTTATATAAAAGAACACTCTACTGGAGGATTCAACCGTTTTATAAAGGAACACTCTACTGAACGATTCAACCGTTTTGTAAAGGAAGATTCTACTGAAGGATTCAACCGTTATATAAAGGAACACTCTACTGGAGGATTCAACCGTTTTATAAAGAATCACTCTACTAGAGGAATCAACCGTTTTATAAAGGATCACTCTACTGGAATATTCAACCGTTTTATAAAGGATCACTCTACTGGAATATTCAACCGTTTTATAAAGGAACACTCTACTGGAAGATTCAACCGTTTTATAAAGAAACATTCTACTAGAGGATTCAACCGTTTTGTAAAGGAAGATTCTACTGAAGGATTCAACCGTTATATAAAAGAACACTCTACTGGAGGATTCAACCGTTTTATAAAGAATCACTCTACTAGAGGAATCAACCGTTTTATAAAGGATCACTCTACTGAACGATTCAACCGTTTTGTAAAGGAACACTCTACTGGAGAATTCAACCGTTTTGTAAAGGAAAACTCTACTGGAGGATTTAATCGTTTTATAAAGGAACACTCTACTGGAGGATTCAACCGTTTTATAAAGAATCACTCTACTAGAGGAATCAACCGTTTTATAAAGGATCACTCTACTGGAATATTCAACCGTTTTATAAAGGAACACTCTACTGGAAGATTCAACCGTTTTATAAAGAAACATTCTACTAGAGAATTCAACCGTTTTGTAAAGGATCTCTCTACTGGAGAATTCAACCGTTTTATAAAGGAACACTCCACAGGAAAATTCAACCGTTTTATAAAGGAACTTTCTACTGGAGGATTCAACAGTTTTGTAAAGGAACACAGTATTGGAGGATTCAACCGTTTTGTAAAGGAACACACTACTGGAGGATTCAACCGTTTTATAAAGAAACATGTAGTCCACTGGAGGATTCAACCGTTTTATAAAGGAACATGTAGTCCACTGGAGGATTCAACCGTTTTATAAAGGAACACACTACTGGAGGATTCAACCGTTTTATAAAGAAACATGTAGTCTACTGGAGGATTCAACCGTTTTGTAAAGGATCACTTTACTGGAGGATTCAACCGTTTTCTAAAGAAACATTCTACTGGAGTTGTTTAATATTATTTTATTCGTTGCTTGTGATTAAACAGTGGTTCTCCAGAAGATAAGTGTAGATACAGTAATTACAGAATACATCATTTTGCCCCAACATTAAAGCAATATGAACTTTTAAATATCAGATTGTTCTGAGATATAAGATCCTTTTCTGGCACCCAACACGTTTTAAAACTACATATACAAGTTTCACAGTGGATAATCTTGCATTTAAAGATGTCGGTTATTAAAGTTTCCACGAACAACATTTTCCTCTTCAACTTTCTACTTCAGTGAAGACTTCTTTGATTTAAAACCTGACTCACTTTTTCACTCCTTAATATTGTTTTCAGTTACTTCGCTACAATATACTGATCAAAATAATACACGACTAGCACCGTTTTCATTAAACCAATGAAGAGTCATCTCGAAACACTGATGGTCAGGAGAAATTATTACAAATATAACTAGAAAGATGACATGTTAATTTCAGACATTTTTTGGCAAAAACAAAATGTCCAACCTTTTTATAAACAACGTGCTTGAAAACATAATATACTGAAATATTCATCAATGGAGTCCAATACGTTTCACAAATAACAAATATCTCTTTATTCAACAGGAACTTTCAACATCAGTTTTTGTGACAGCTATAAATCTCTTTTCTCTTTCAGGGCATATGCGTAGTTTCTTTCTTACCCAACATAGAACAGACTTGGTTAGTTAGTTTGTTTTTGAATTTTGCACACAGCTACGCGAAAGCTATCTGTGCTATTTGTCCTTAATATAGCAGTGTAAGACTAGAGGGAAGGCAGCTAGTCTTCACCACCCACCGCCAACTCTTGGGCTACTCTTTTACCAACGAATAGTGAGATTGACCGTCACATTATAACACTGGTTAATTAGTTTTTGAATTGAATGTCTTAACTGATGAAAGTACGTACAGATGTCGTTGCGCTATGCTTCGGACAAGTGGTATGATTTTGGCTGTAAAAATTTTTGACAAACTTTCAAAATATTGAAAAATATTTTGCAACTCTAAAATATCATATTTCCTACAGTAACCAATTTAATTTCATATTTTACAAAGTGAGAAAATGCCACCATGAACAGTATAAACAATACAATAATTAGTATCTCATTTTTTTTATAAAGGTTAACTCCAAATGGATGTCTTTCAGCCGTGGGGACGTTATAGTGTGAAAATAAATCATACTATTCGCAGGTAAAAGATTAGCCCAAAAATTGGCGGTGGGTGGTGATGACCAGCTGTCTTCCCTCTAGTCTTACACTACTGAATTAGAGACGGCTAGCGCAGATAGCTCTCGTGTGGGTTTGCGCGAAATTCAAAACAAACCAAACAAAAATCTGTGCCTTAGTCTAACAGTTTGAATTTTACGAAAAAATTACTCTAGGTCTATAAGCTATAGCCTAATTTAGCAGTAACAGACCAAAGGAAATGAAGCTTGTGAACACCACCAACCGCCAACCCTTGAGCTACTCGGTTGTATATACATTAATCCTTAAAGAGCCTATAAACCAAAGTTTCAATCCTCGAACTTGTTATATTATATTTCATCAATTCTGTATGAGAGAAAATTCAACTAATTTAGATATTAATAAAATGCCTTCAGGGCCGAACTTTTTTTAAAATCATACCACGAGACAGTGAATAAACGAACCTAATTTGAACAAAATGGATCTTAAACCGCATTTAAAGTGAGTAAATATTTTTTCGTGGAAACTATGATTTGTTGCTCTTAAATGCTTAAAAGTGCGGTAGTTGTAATAGTTAAGAAATGCTTCACGACGAAAAACTATCGGACAGTATCATGTTTGTGGAAAGAATGTGGTTACTTTAGTTGTTAAACATGTCACACTATGAACAGTTAACTGTTTGTAGAGCTGGGAAAAATGTGACACATTGTGCTGCTGAAAAGGCCATAAACTACGGGGTTAACTTTTAAGTTCAATTAAACCATCCCAAGCAACGATAAAGATGTGTACAGCAAAAAGGGCGTGTTCCATTTCAGTCAATTAAACAATGCCGTGTTTAGTTATGCGCAAAATTATTTGTAGAGACGTTTTTAAATCGTTATTAGGCCTATGTCAGAAGTTCCACACACTGTAACTGTAGAAACGCGTGTTTTTCTTACAGCAAAGCCACATCGGGCTATCTGATGAGCCCACCGAGGGGAATCGAACCCCTGATTTTAGCGTTGTAAATCCGGAGACTTACCGCTGTACTAGCGGGGGGCTGTAGGAAGGCACTATCATCATGTGGGATCGGTCATGGCTTATTGGTTGTTAAACGTGCTAGGCTGCGGAATGCATGTCCAAAGTTAAGTTCATATTTTATTTACTTTGAATGTACTCAGTGTTACAGGAATAACAGACAGTTTCATTATCAAATACAAAGTTGGATAAAGTCCTTGTGCCAGCAGGTTCTGATGACTTGGTGCTTTTCCATGGTTAATAGTTGTAAGTAGGGACGGCTGCACCTGAACTCCAGAAACTTAGCCCATATTCCTTTACGAGGTTATTCAGGTTAAAACTACCAAACAATCTATGTATTAAAATCACCAAAAAAAATAAATACACTTCGCTTTTCAATCACAATTATTCCAGAGTAAACACTGTCAAAGTTATTACTTAGAATACTGAATTAAAAACAAATTTCTCAAAATGGCAGGAAACACAAAAACTGTTCTAATCATTCAAACATCAGTTTTGTTTCAACATATCAATTATCTGATCAATTTGATCTGACAAGTTTCAATAGATCCTTTCAAATAACTACTTTCTTCGATGTCCGATGGAGTTTTCTGTCGGAGTGTGTGAGAAGATGGTTGAGGCAGTGCAGATAGTGGTTGTGTGGTACTTACAACCAGCTAACCACACTGCCACAACCTCACTGCTCTTTCTTCATCAGGAGCTCCAGAGCGCTGATTTAGTTTCTTGATGACGAGAAACCTACTTGAACTAAAAGTGTATCTTAGAACGGCTGGTATGGGTGAAAACACTTTTGCTGATGAGGAGAGAACAACGTTTCGACCTTTCTAGATCATCTTCGGGCTAAGAAGATGATGTCCTCTTCTTACCAATAAAATGTTAATACCCAAACCAGCTGATTTAGTTTGTTCTCTCGCACACAATGTTATTAAATCCAACACAATAAATAAGAACTTGTCTATGATTAAAGGTATGGAAACAAAGCACTAATTTTTTTTGAAATTCCCTAGTTCTAAAAATAATTTACGCAGGTTATATGTATTGTGGTACTTAAGTATGGTATACAACTTCCGAGGTTCTAGAGGTTAATGGATGTTGTAGGCCTTAGAAAAAAAAATCCCGAAAGGTACTTAATTAATTTCTAGAACGTAGCCAAATACAGCCAGATGCAGATCACAGAGGGTCGTACAAGCTAATACTGTAAATAAAGAAAATAGCAACAAACCATATATAGTAAAATCATAACAGCTTCACACGTTTCTCATGAGGTTTAGTTTCGTTCCTTACAAGTCGAGAATGACTATTAACGTCTTATTACGTCTACGAAATCCACAAATGAAGAAATTAAAGTGCAAAAGGTCGAGACAAAGTGTTACATTTTACCCCAACCAAGGTTACACTCCAGCCATAGGTTAACTGTTTTAACCATTACCCCATTTTTCTTCGGTGACAAACTTTCATTGCAGTATTTGTTCTGATTCGATATTTTTATGATACTCGGAGACTGTCATTAAATTCGACGTTTTGTTTCCAGCCGTGTTTGTAATTACGTCCAAAACTGAAGAAGGCGCTATTTGTGTTCTTCCAACCACGGGTATCGACATCTGACATGTCGCTGTGCTTTTCAGGACTTACAGGTTTGAATGAAGTAATATATAGATAATGTTTTATTGAGTAGAATTATTCAATACGTATTTCCTTGTTTTTACTAAGTTTGGTTTTATCTTTACAATCAAATACCAGCAAACACTTATGGGGAAATCAGTTACTTTATTACAATACTTTCTAAACACAGATCTTCAATAATACAACTCGACCCGGAATGGCGAACTGATGAAAGCTAACTAGCTTTGATGAAATACAAACTTTAGTATAGTTAATACTATCAATAAATAATATTATATTAATATTCCACGACCTAACGTTAGACCATCTTAAAAACTTTGACAAACTCTTAATATGTTGTTCTGCAAAATGTCTACAAAAGTGTATTTACACTAGCTTCTTGTTCACATGCGTCAAAGTGAAGTGCGCACCTACGCGTATTTGTACACTAAGGCGCGTGCGCATTCATAGGACAAACAAGAACTAAGTATTACTTTAATAGGTTTTATTACGTCTCCATCAAACACGGGAAGTATGCATGGCAATATGCCCCCTCAGTGGCCCAGCGGTATGTCTGCGGACTTACACGCTGAAATCCGGGTTTCGATACCTGTGATGGGCAGAGCACAGATAGCCCATTGTGTAGCTTTGTGCTTAATTCAAAACAACAACAACAGCATGGCAATTTTCTGTACAGAAATTAATGTTCATGTAAATTCGTTTAAACCAAAACTAGTCCAAGTAAACGTATCGAGAAAAGGTGGATTTTAACCCCTAAATTGCGGACTTAAAAAATCGTTCTAATTTTAACCGGTAGAGTGCTTATATTTCGTTATATTGAGTAGTTGTTGTTTTGAATTAAGCACAAAGCTACTCGAGGGCTATCTGCGCTAGCCGTCCCTAATTTAGCAGCGTAAGAATAGAGGGAGGGCAGCTAGTCATCATCACCCACCGCCAACTCTTGGGCTACTCTTTTACCAACGAATAGTGGGATTGACCGTCACATTATAACGCCCCCACGGCTGGGATGGCGAGCATGTTTGGTGCAACCGGGATTCGAACCGGCGACCATCGGATTTCGAGTCGAACGCCTTAACACGCTTGGCCATGCCGGGCCTGAGCCGGACGATACCACTAATTCTATCAGCAGTAAGTAATGGGATTAATTACAATTAATTAATTAGAGTCCAAATAGCTATGTTTACAAAACTCGGGGTCCATAGACTCCCTCCGTAATTCTAGGCTTAACGAAGATTCAGACAGAAAGATATCTTATCTTAATACACACTTCTACAGACCACACGCCGGTGATTTAGACAAATCTGTTTCAAATAGACGAATAAAGATTAAATGATATACAATTTATTTCGGAAATTTGTGCAAAGCTACTCAAAGAAGGACCCCTCGCCAACTCTCTTCTGACACTGGAACACGGAGCCCTTCTCTCAATTCCATTTGGCAGCGTTCCAGATCTCCAGTTAGTGTCTTAAAACAATATAACAGTGATCCAGATCATTCTGAAACGTCGAAAATTCCTAGGCCTATTGGCCGATCCTTGAACTTTTTTACGTACCTAGGACTTCACTGTTATAATTTACCAGAAATTCCCAAAGAAAGAAACGTGATTTTTGTGGCAATGTGAAACGAATCACGGACTCACGGAGTTACAGTTCCGTGTGCTAAATATTAAGCCACACCCGGGCCAAAAAGTAAGTGATAGGTGTCACTAAGTTCGTGTCAACAAACCGTTTTATTTTGTTTTCAGTATCGACCGTGTACACTTAAGGAAAGATAGTTGAATCTCAGTTTCTTACGCCCTCGAATTTTCAACAATCCGTTAGTCAGAGTAAAGCATCACATTAGATAATCAAATATGTATATTGAGGTATTTGTCCCCTAACTATAAGAGGGATAGAAACCTGCATTTAAGCGTTATTAAGCCCTCAACTTTACTGCTTAGCAACTGGGTAAAAGTCATCACATTTGTTTGTTGTAAAGCACAAAACTGAACAGTAGTCCATTTTTGTAATGTCCATCGCTGGGATCAAATATAGAATTTTAGCGTTACAAGTCCTCAGATCCGCCGTTGAGTCAATGGGAGTTGGAGTGGGGGAGCATTAATCACTGGAGATATAAAATTGTTTATAAAAAATGAGCAATGTATTAGCAGGCCTACCAAATAAAGACAGTATTATAAATTAAATATTTTCCACTTAACTCACCAGTTGTTTTTCAAATAAAGGTTAATATACCTTGTGACCAAACCTGAAGGCTTTGTTTCAACAGACTGCGATGTAAATTCGTGTTGTATTTTTGTGTTTGTTTGTTTAGACTTAAGCACAAAGCTACTCAATGGGCTATCTGTGCTCTGCCCACCACGGGTATCGAAACCCGGTTTTTAGTGTGTAAGTCCGCAGACATACCACTGTGCCACTGGGGGGCTGTATTTTTGTGACAAATAATTCATGAAATTCAGTACTGATGTAAAAATTTCTATTTCAAACAAAACTTTTGGCTATTCACGAGTCAATTATCCCAATGAAAATCCAAAGTAATATTTCCTTATCTAAATTAATATTTCAAAAGAAACGTTGTGAACCTGAACCACCAATGAATAATTTGTAGTTAAAATATAGTTGGTTTAATTTTTATTGGGTAAGAATGTCTCCTCGTGCAAATACGTCAGGAAAAAATAACTTTCTTTAACGTGCACAAATACAATTAGTTAATCATAAAAGCTGTTGATAAACAACACATAACCAGGATTAAAAGAATTAGTTTTTCAAATAATTGTAATTGTAGGGGGCACGTACGGTTGGTTGTGGTTGCGATGGCCTTTTGGCGGGAAAGCTCAGATGTAACGACAGACGAAAATAGAATAATTGACGATGACGATAATATAACATTATAAACAGATAAATAAAGAGGTTATTTTGCCGTTATCACTTGCGAAAATTATTTTCATATGAAGAAGGGTGACAATTTTGCTGAATTAGGTTTGTTTGGTGTGGTTTGTTTTAAATTTCCCACAAAGCTACACGAGGGTTATCTGCGCCAGCCGTCCCTAATTTAGCAGTGTAAGACTCGAAGGAAGGCAACTAGTCACCACCACCCACCGCCAACTCTTTGGCTACTCTTTTAGCAACGAATAGTGAAATTGACCGTCACATTACATAATGCCCATAAGGCCGAAAAAGCGAACACTTTTGGTGTGACGGGGATTTGAACCAGCGAATTACGAGTCGAGTGCTTTAACCACCTGACCATGCCGGGGCCTGCTGAGTTAGGAGGGCGTCGTCATTTGAAGTTTGGAAGATATTGATGGAGCAACGTTTGATTTCTGTTTTTGATCTCACGTATGAATCTCTTCAGACATTGTGATGATCTAAGTGTTTCTTCTGTTTTGATCTCACGTGTGAATCTCTTCAGACATTATGATGATCTAAGTGTTTCTTCTGTTTTGATCTCACGTATGAATCTCTTCAGACATTGTGATGATCTAAGTGTTTCTTCTGTTTTGATCTCAAGTATGAATCTCTTCAAACATTATGATGATCTAAGTGTTTCTTCTGTTTTGATCTCACGTATGAATCTCTTCAGACATTGTGATGATCTAAGTGTTTCTTCTGTTTTGATCTCAAGTATGAATCTCTTCAAACATTATGATGATCTAAGTGTTTCTTCTGTTTTGATCTCAAGTATGAATCTCTTCAGACATTGTGATGATCTAAGCGTTTCTGCTGTTTTGATCTCAAGTATGAATCTCTTCAAACATTGTGATTATCTAAGTGTTTCTTCTGTTTTGATCTCAAGTATGAATCTCTTCAAACATTGTGATGATCTAAGTGTTTCTTCTGTTTTGATCTCACGTATGAATCTCTTCAAACATTGTGGTGATCTAAGAGTTTCGTGTTTTACCATTTTTATTATTCAAAATAAATATTACAAACAAAAGAAGGCAACAATACTTCCAATTTCGTACTGCAAACCGAAAATTAATGTTAAATAATTAAAACAAATTCAATAAAACACCTGAACCACGATACGCCATTCCTACCAATTTCATTCAAAATTTACACTTCTCGTATTCTGTATTCTTTTAGTAACTGACCTAAGGTCAAAGTTCAAGATCGACTTCTTCAATTCTTGATATCTCAAATCGATTAACAGCCATATATTTTCGACACACTGTTATTTGAGGGCGGTATGGCCAGGTGGTTAAGGAAATTGACTCGTAATCTGAGGGTCGCTGGTTCGAGTCCCCGTCACACCAAACATGCTCGCCCTTTCAGTCGTGGGGGCGTTATAATTTGAAGGTTAATTCCACTGTTATTTGATAAAAGAGTACCCCAAGAGTTTAGAGTGGATGGTGATGACTAGCTTCCTTCCCTCTAGTTTTTCACTGCTAAGGTAGGGACGGCTAGCGCAGATAGCCCTCGTGTAGCTTCGCGCGATATTCAAAACAAACCACCGTTGTTCGACGAAATAGTCTTGATTTTACAGTAAGTTGTGAATAATTGCAAAAACAAACTTAAATCTACTTTCAAAGGATCTTCGAAAGTGTTCTGTTTCAAAAGTAAATTAAATCATAATTAAAAATGTTGTTATTTCTTGCTTTTCAAGTTCATACGTCATTCTCTATTGTAGCTTACGCAGAACGTAATTTTTCTCGTGATTCATGGCATACATACATTTTACTGACGTCACGACAGCACAACATGCAGCATTAAGCATCCATTATGGGGCGTCATTTTTAGTGTTCACTGACTGACTAACAGACAACATACTACTGCAAAGTCGGGCAAGTGATTAAAACAGATGACCCCTGCAGGAGGCCAAGCCTTGCTGTAATTCAACACGTTCGTCTAACATGTGTAGCTATTTCACCATGAGAGTACAGCAAAGACTCATTCTGTTCATTTCTGCAGAAGTGTTTCTTTATGACCACATACTGTTGACTGAAGTACTGTTGACATTAGAAGAACATTTTTTACAATCATTTTAGCTCTCCGTTGGTTAAAAAGTCACCTTGAAAGCTTCTATTGCTAAAATATGGGGGTTTATTCTTCCTGATTGATACAGTGACGCCAACCCATCATGCATCTTTTTACCTAAAAGTAAACTAACAATCGAACTTGGTTTATTGTAACTATGGATACGTGCCACACTTTATTTTGGCATTACATCTAATGTACGTTAACTAATAATTTATAGATTTTTCACAGTTTATAAATTAGTTTCGTCAAGATCTCCAGTACCATTTTCAAATACTTGTACATCTTTCCCCCATCTTTAGTTATTTGACACTACTCCCCCCACCCCCTTTACACGTCTTCATAAGTTCAGGTGTTATAAAGATAGCCTTTTTTTTTTCTTCTAATTTCTTACTATTCCCCCCCCAGTGGATTTATGCTACTAAAAAACAAGTTTCGATACCCGTTGTGGACAGAGCACATATAGCCCTTTTTGCTTCAATAACAATAATCTTACACTTCGTTTTTCAACAAAGTTTACTTCTCAGTTTTATTTCAAAAGACTAACACCCAGAAACTAATGTGCATTATCCCACCCATTTAGGTCTCACCAAGCCTTCTCTCTCTATATATATATATCTCTTGTACAAGTATTTTGGTATTGATGTTTATGTACCCAGAAGGGTCAGGTTTCGTTAACCTCTTCCTTCTTCCTTGAAATCTTGGTTTCACAACTGTCAAGTGTATTTATACATTGTACACGAAGGCCAGAGTAGCCCGCACTTACTCAAGCCCCTTTCAGGGCAATGCCTATGTGCTGTCTACATATACACCTGGTGCTAATAAATCATTTCTCTTTTAGTTCCATAATTATTTGCACTTTCATTAGTTAAGTATTAACTATAAAACATTTACATAAAAAAACCTTTCAATGTTTAGTAATTAATCCCTAAACTAATGTGGAGTCTAGTTTATAAGTGGCCTTTTTTAAATTTATTTATTTAAAAACAACAAGCATTTAGGTTTTGGTTTCATTTGTTTTGAATTTCGCGTAAAGCTACGAGAGGGATATCCACGCCACCTGTCCCTAATATTGCAGTGTAAGACTAGAGGGAAGGCAGCTTGTCATCACCACCCACCGCCAACTCTTGGGCCACTCTCTTACCAACGAATAAAGGGTAATATCGCCACATTATAAGACCCCCACGTCTGATGAGACAAGGATTCGAACCCGTGATCCTCAGCTTGCAAGCCAGTCTTTAGGTTTGTTATGCTGATCAATGAACATTCCCCCAAAAGTTTTATGACAAAGACACATTAGACTATCTACAGTGCCCATCATGGGGAATCGAATCCCTAATTTTAGAGTTTTTTTGCCCGTCAACCTATTTCTGTCTACCGATGGAGCCCCCCCCCCACTGAGTCTGTGTTAAGCTTACGAAACGTACTATACTAAAATCCAGTGTGTGATTCCTCAAGTGAACAGAGTGCAAATCGCCCATTATATGATTTTACTCTAAAATAATAACTAAATGCAAATTTAAAAAAAAAAAAATTCGTCCAAAGGTAAATAATTTAAAACGTTTATAATGTATTTACGTTTTCAGACTGAGCGAACGAATTCTGTTTCATTTAGACTTCTGAATTTTTTAGCACGTGTTCTTCGAACAAACTAAAATCGTCGTAAGTTTCCGAAGCAGTGGAATTGTAATCGCAAAAACTATTCAGAAAAAGGCGGTACCACAGTAGCGACACCCAAGGATTTATATCTTAAAACTTGAAGAAATTCGAATAAATATATTATTTACATCACAGCAAACACGATAATAAGTTACAAATCAAAACTTGTTGATATACTCTCTCTTTATTTCTGTGTATAAATCGAACATATCTCCTCATAGAAAAGCAATTTTAGGCAAACTAAAATACGTTAAACTGAAATACTTTGAAATAAATACGAAAATAAAATTTGGAAAACAAAATGTTAGCAAAGCTTCTGTAATTAGCAAAAAACAAAGAAACAAAGTAACGTTAGTTCGAGGAGTTCACGTGCAAATATAGATACAGGAAATTAGATCTTTTTTAAGTATTAAAGAAACTAAATAAAATTATTTCGGAGCGATCTATAGACGTGCTCAAAAGCAGTGTGCGGTGAATACAGACATAAGAAAAAAAAAACTACAACCAGTTCTAGTAGGACATGTTCACGTTCGGATGAGCTTTGGACATAATCAAGTCCAAATCTGAAGAAACACTAAAATATAGCCTAGTGGTCCACGCACGTGTTCGAACAAAGGCTGAAGGGAGTAAAACCTGAATCTGACGAATCTGAAGAAACCCTAAAATTTGTCCTAGTGGTCCATCCACGTGTTTGAACAAAGGCTGAAGGGAATTAACCTGAATCTGACAAATCTGAAGAAACACTAAAATGTAGCCTAGTGGTCCACGCACGTGTTCAAACGAAGGCTGAAGGGAGTAAAACCTGAATCTGAAGAAACCCTAAAATCTGTCCTAGTGGTCCACGCACGTGTTCGAACAAAGACTGAAGGGAGTAAAACCTGAATCTGACGAATCTGAAGAAACCCTAAAATCTCTCCTAGTGGTCCACGCACGTGTTCGAACAAAGGCTGAAGGGAATTAACCTGAATCTGACAAATCTGAAGAAACACTAAAATCTGTCCTAGTGGTCCACGCACGTGTTCGAACAAAGGCTGAAGGGAGTAAAATCTGACAAATCTGAAGAAACCCTAAAATCTGTCCTAATGGTCCAGGCACGTGTGCGGACGGAGGCTGAACGAAGTAAAATGTGAAGAGACATGATTTTATTTTTCAAGTGGTCCTTGCAAGTGTTTTGACGGAAGTTGAGGAAATACAACTATATCTAGCATCCCAGAGAATGCATTTACAGTTGGACACTAAACATGCAAATGCATTACTGGAACTTAGATAAAGAAGTCAAGTCTGCATAAAACATACATATATATTAGAAAGAAGAGAGCAGGTTGTGCAGGTCTCAAGGCTAACAAATATCTGTTGATATGCCACAAACGTATCACCTACAGTACACGCATGCAGAATAAAAGCTACTAGAAAACAGAGAAAAGATTTCCCAGTCTAAACATAATTTATTCTATCACAAATTATGCATTATAACTGTTTTATATAACTGTTATCTATCTGATGGCAGCGCTAAGTCTGAAGGCTTACAGTGCTAAACCCGAGGTTCAATACCCGTGGTTGGCGTGGCACAAATATTCAATTTTACAGCTTTGTGTTTAACTTTAACTGACAAACAAATATTTAACTACTGTCTTATCATTACATGTGTGTGTGTGTGTGTGTGTGTGTGTGTGCGTGCGTTTTGTTTGTTTTTTTTCTCTTATAGCAAAGCTACCTCGGGTTATCTGCTCTGTCCACCAAAAGAAATCGAAACCCTGATTTTAGAACTGTAAATCCGAAACAGGTCTATCTAAACCTAACAACCGTATAGCAAGAACTGAGTGACTCACAGGGAACTAGGTATGTCTAAACCTAACAACTGTAGAGTAAGAACTGAGCGACACACAGGAAAACAGGTCTGTCTAATCCTAGCAACTGTGAAGAACTGAGTGACACACAGGGGAACAGGTCTGTCTAACCCTAATAACCGTATAGCAAGAACTAAGTGACACACATGGAAACAGGTCTGTCTAAACCTAATAACCGTATAGCAAGAACTAAGTGACACACAGGGAAACAGGTCTGTCTAAACCTAGCAACTGTAGAGTAAGAACTGAGTGACACACAGGGAAACAGGTCTGTCTAAACCTAGCAACTGTAGAGTAAGAGCTGAGTGACTCACAGGGAAACAGGTCTGTCTAAACCTTACAACTGTAGACTAAGAACTGAGTGACTCACGGGGAAACAAGTCTGTCTGAACCTAACAACCGTATAGCAAGAACTGAGTGACACACAGGGAAACAGATCTGTCTAAACCTAGCAACTGTAGAGTAAGAACTGAGTGACACACACAGAAACAGGCCTATCTAAGCCTAACCAAAGTATAGTCGGAACTGAGTGTAGAGATAAATGGCTTATCTTTATATTCATACAGTAAAGAAAATATTACTTTGGGAGAGAAAACCATTAATACAATATGAATTGTACGAATATTACGATCAGAAGTCTACAATAAATATAGTTATTGTTAAAACTGAGTTGTTATACAGTTGAGAAATCCGCCAAAACCTGACATCCTTCTAATAGAAACTCAATCGAAATTTCTATATTAAGTAAAATTAAAGGTAAAAATTACAAGTGAAAATTTTCAATTTGACGCTTACGGTCCAACACAAAATAATGAATTTATTCTTTGTAATATACGTTTGTAATTTTATGACAAAACTTAATAAACAAAACCAAAGTCACCATCGTTAAGTCAAGAATTTAGGGAACAAATGTTGATTTATTACTTACTCAAAATGTTGGTTAATCACTTACTATAAATGTTGATTAATTACTTACTATAAATGTTGGTTAATCACTTACTATAAATGTTGGTTAATTACTTACTAAAAATGTTGATTAATTACTTACTAAAAATGTTGATTAATTACTTACTAAAAATGTTGATTAATTACTTTCTAAAAATGTTGGTTAATCACTTACTAAAAATGTTGATTAATTACTTACTAAAAATGTTGATTAATTACTTACTATAAATGTTGATTAATTACTTACTAAAAATGTTGATTAATTACTTTCTAAAAATGTTGGTTAATCACTTACTATAAATGTTGGTTAATCACTTACTAAAAATGTTGATTAATTACTTACTAAAAATGTTGATTAATTACTTTCTAAAAATGTTGATTAATTACTTACTATAAATGTTGATTAATTACTTACTAAAAATGTTGATTGATTACTTTCTAAAAATGTTGGTTAATCACTTACTATAAATGTTGATTAATTACTTACTAAAAATGTTGATTAATTACTTACTAAAAATGTTGATTAATTACTTACTATAAATGTTGGTTAATCACTTACTATAAATGTTGGTTAATTACTTACTAAAAATGTTGATTAATTACTTACTAAAAATGTTGGTTAATCACTTACTATAAATGTTGGTTAATTACTTACTAAAAATGTTGATTAATTACTTACTAAAAATGTTGATTAATTACTTTCTAAAAATGTTGGTTAATCACTTACTAAAAATGTTGATTAATTACTTACTATAAATGTTGATTAATTACTTACTAAAAATGTTGATTAATTACTTTCTAAAAATGTTGGTTAATCACTTACTATAAATGTTGATTAATTACTTACTAAAAATGTTGGTTAATTACTTACTATAAATGTTGGTTAATCACTTACTAAAAATGTTGATTAATTACTTACTAAAAATGTTGATTAATTACTTTCTAAAAATGTTGGTTAATTACTTACTATAAATGTTGATTAATTACTTACTAAAAATGTTGATTAATTACTTTCTAAAAATGTTGATTAATTACTTACTATAAATGTTGATTAATTACTTACTAAAAATGTTGATTGATTACTTTCTAAAAATGTTGGTTAATCACTTACTATAAATGTTGATTAATTACTTACTAAAAATGTTGATTGATTACTTTCTAAAAATGTTGGTTAATCACTTACTATAAATGTTGATTAATCACTTACTAAAAATGTTGATTGATTACTTTCTAAAAATGTTGGTTAATCACTTACTATAAATGTTGATTAATTACTTACTAAAAATGTTGATTGATTACTTTCTAAAAATGTTGGTTAATCACTTACTATAAATGTTGATTAATTACTTACTAAAAATGTTGATTAATTACTTACTAAAAATGTTGATTAATTACTTACTATAAATGTTGGTTAATCACTTACTATAAATGTTGGTTAATTACTTACTAAAAATGTTGATTAATTACTTACTAAAAATGTTGGTTAATCACTTACTATAAATGTTGGTTAATTACTTACTAAAAATGTTGATTAATTACTTACTAAAAATGTTGATTAATTACTTACTAAAAATGTTGGTTAATCACTTACTAAAAATGTTGATTAATTACTTACTAAAAATGTTGATTAATTACTTACTAAAAATGTTGATTAATTACTTACTAAAAATGTTGATTAATTACTTTCTAAAAATGTTGGTTAATCACTTACTATAAATGTTGATTAATTACTTACTAAAAATGTTGGTTAATTACTTACTATAAATGTTGGTTAATCACTTACTAAAAATGTTGATTAATTACTTACTAAAAATGTTGGTTAATCACTTACTAAAAATGTTGATTAATTACTTACTAAAAATGTTGATTAATCACTTACTAAAAATCTCAAACCCATTTTGATTTACACATTCATTATTAATTTACATGAAACCCTCTCCTATAACTCAGCAGTAAGTTTGCAGGCTTATGACGCTAAAATTCTGACTTCGATACTCGTGGTGGATAGAGAACACATGGACCTCATTGGTAGCTTTGTGCTTAAAAACAGCAAAACTCGAATTCAAAGTGTTGTACTTTAAAGCAGTTTTTTAAGAATGTTAAACGTGCCCAATAGGAGAAGTATCTGGATAGTTAGGACTTACCCAGTGGCAGGGATACGCCATCCACCAAATTTAATCTCTTTTCGCATGCTTTATATCAAATGAAATCTGAGCATTGTTACTAGGTATTAATGCATACGCCGAGAACGTCACAAATCTAAACCTTTCATTCACTGTTTCAACAGGTCAAACCACTGGTTAGACTGCGTGGTCTGTGAATCCGAGGGTAAATCCGTTGCCGAAAACACAAATCATAGTATTTGGTGAGACAATATTTATTACTATTGACTACCTTTTCTATAGCCTAACAGTACAAATTCAAGTATGCAAATAATTAAAACGTGGGTACAAACTACAAGAGAGTGCACAGTTTACTTATCGAGAGAGATTTACACGGCTTATCCATTTTTACATGATATTCTAAAACTAAGAAACATAAACATTGTGTCGCACCTTAGACAATGGCAATTTTACCCACTTACAACGCTTACTCCAAGATTCGAGTCCCTGCGAGATGCAGAGTGCAGATGGCTTATGGTATAACTTTGCACAACAAAAACATGACCGGTAAAATGGCATCTAAGTTTTCAAGACTTAACTACTGCTTAACAGCACTACGCTCCTTAAATACCATATCCATGTGCGTGGGTTTTATCCACCCAAAATACTTTCAAAATTAAATTTAAACTACGAAATAACTTTATATACATATATGTAAAACTGGGAAGTGTCCGGAAACTGTTCCCGCTTCTCCTTTCATTGCGGATAGAGTCTTAAAATGTCTGCCTTGTTGGGCCACAACAGCTCCAGACCCCTTGTATATTTATTAATTTTCTGCTGGCACCCCCACTGTCACAATTAAAAGAATGAAACAAGTATATTTCCCCTCATAAATACAAATTGTAGCAATAAACACACAACACCCACACTACTCTCCAATCTGACCCGGCATGGCCAAGCGTGTTAAGGCGTGCGACTCGAAATCTGAGGGTCGCGAGTTCGCATCCCCGTCGCGCCAAACATGCTCGCCCTTTCAGCCGTGGGGGCATTATAATGTTACGATCAATCCCACTATTCGTTGGTAAAAGAGTAACCCAAGAATTGGCGGTGGGTGGTGAAGACTAGCTGCCTTCCCTCTAGTCTTACACTGCTAAATTAGGGACGGCTAGCACAGAGAGCCCTCTAGTGGCTGTGTGCGAACTTCCAAAACAAACAAACAAACTCTCCGATCTAGAAACTTCTAGTGTCTACCGACTTCGATGAATGCACTTAAACATCTATTGATGCTCAACCCAAACGATACTGTTTACAACAGTGGCTCAGCGGTATGTCTGCGGGCTTTCACGCTAAAATCCGGGTTTCGATACCCGTGGTGGGCAGAGCACAGATAGCCCATTGTGTAGCTTTGTGCTTAATTCAAAACAACAACTACTGTTTACAAAGGACAGCTTCCCAAACAAAACTTGAATCGTACTGTTTACAAAGGACAGCTTCCCAAAGTAAACTTGAAATGTACCTTTCACATAAAACTGCGAAAGGCTTATGAAGCATAACTTTGAAGGAACCACGTTTCCAAACGATATTTTATAGTATTAATATCCTCTGCTATAATATCTCTTCAAATAATTGATAGTGGTGTTTTGTATAACAAAACCACAATATGCTATCTGCTGTGTCCATTGAGGGGAATCGAAGCCCTGATTTTAACGTGTAAATCCAAAGACTTATCGCTGTTCCACTAGGAGACCGTTGAAAGAGTAACTGCGATACATATACACACGTGGATTTGTTATCATTCAATTAGTCAGACGGAGTAGGAGAGTGTGACGCATATAAAGAGGCACGAGAAGCCAAACCTCCCAAAACACAAAGTCTCTCAGGGAGCAGTATTCTCTCGAACTCACAAATATTAAACGGTATATGTGGATAGAGAGTGTTCGTGTACGAGTCACTGAGGGAAGTGTATTTATTTATAATCATGAGCTGATTCCATACAGTTGTGCGGCCCCAACACACACGTGACACAGAATATCCAATCAAAACAAAAGATTCACTTTTATAATTACGTAAGACAAAAATCAACTTCTGATGAGGACAAAAATTAAAATCTTATTTGCATGAACCTGATTATCAGAGGTAAAAAAAATCCGTATTAACTTACTGGAACAAAGTCCTGCAGTAAAAACAACATTCAGGTGTGTTTCTTACAGTATAGCAACATCGAGCTATCTGCTGAGCCCACCAAGGGGAATCGAACTCCTGATTTTAGCGTTGTAAATCCGTAGACTTACCGCTGTACTGGCGGAGGTCAACATTAAGGTACATGCAGTTACTTGTAAAAACTACCGAAATCTTAGCATGTCTTCCCCACTCCATGTCAGTGTATCCAAAATCACCTGATACCCGAAATCTGCTTTTCGAATATCTCTCTGAGTAAAGTTTGATCATGTGTTCTACTTAGTAAGTTCAAACTGAAACTAAAACCTAAAAACTCATTCTTGAAACGACCATATCAACACTACTAATAGAATTCTTCCTTGTCAAAGCGGAGTTTGTGACGTATGACATCCTTCCATCGAAACTGTATATTTTATCTTTAGTCTATCACTTCGCAACAGTACACGTGTTTTAATTATATATAACACAGTCATATAACATTGTAAGTTCAATGTTTCTTACAGGCAGAGAGTAACACCTTTAACAATGAGTCGAACAGAATTTGTCTAGGCTGTGGTAACAAAACAGAAGTACAAACCAGCACCGTCTTAAGGATATTGTGGCCCTTAGGCTAAGTGTGAATTGAGTGCCCCATTCACAAATGTCACAAAACAAACGATACATTTTGGATGACGATTCCTGGAATGTTCGGGCCTTGGGATACAGCCCAATTAGTCCGTACTTTAAGACGGAACTGGTTACACATCCCAGTTATTCCGTACTTGAAGACGGAACTGGTTACACATCCCAGTTAGCCCGTACTTGAAGACGGCACTGGTTACACATCCCAGTTAGCCCGTACTTGAAGACGGCACTGGTTACACATCCCAGTTAGCCCGTACTTTAAGACGGCACTGGTTACACATCCCAGTTAGCCCGTACTTGAAGACGGCACTGGTTACACATCCCAGTTAGCCCGTACTTTAAGACGGCACTGGTTACACATCCCAGTTAGCCCGTACTTTAAGACGGCACTGGTTACACATCCCAGTTAGCCCGTACTTTAAGACGGCACTGGTTACACATCCTAGTTAGTCCGTACTTAAAGACGGCACTGGTTAGAATTTAAATTTAACAAATTAAAATTAGTAAACTAAATTTGATAAAATAATTCTAGCTATACTTAACTATACACGAGTCTCTAACCCCAAATGCCGCCAGTTCTCTCTCTGACTAATGTTGGTCCACATAAAAAAACGCCCCTCGGAATTATTTGAAATTTATCTTTTAAAGGGCTATAAAATGGCTTCACGCTTAAACTACAGTCTCATAATATATTAATACCACATGATAATACCATCTTTAACTCTGAGGGCTATACATTAGACACTACGAAGATTATTTGTATTAAGGCTTCCAGTAAGGTGATGTCCATTTTGGGGTTACACTGAGATACCACCAGCTGTGTTCACAAGCTTGACCCATGGGAACCCAGCGTGGTACTCGGCCTACTCCCAAGTTCCATCCTGAGCTTTCCAATACACCAAACAGAAACATTAGAAGATTTGACCTAGAGTAAGAATCTTACCCGGGCCTGTTTCATTTCGCTCCGATTGTCTGCATGTTCCAGAGGCTTCTGTGAAAATACAATACATTCTTTATTGACATATAAATCCTGTTCGACACTGGAGAGAAAAAAACAACACTCAAGATTATGTTAAGCCTAACCGAAAACTAAAATGTTCAATCATTCTCAATGAGAAGCGTCTTAAATTAAGGAGAAAAAAAAGTTTTACGTTGTTTCCTAAGCCTAAATTCTAAAATAAATATTATTTCCATGGCAAAATACACAAGGAAGTTAAACAAGGACATTATTTCAAAAATAGTGAATATTTTTAAGCTTCTAAGCTTTATGATTGTTTTTCATCATAGATGGCGCTTACATATTTTTTGGCATTATCCATAAAAAACATTGAAGAAACGAAAAATCATATATATTAATTGTGTTTAACACGTACCTCTAACAAATGCAGACAAATAAAAGTTAAAAAAATTAAAACTATTCTAAAATCTGTGGACAACAACTCGTACTAGTTTTCTTTGATGAACAGAAATCCACTTGTCAAGTGCTTAGGCTTATAGCAAATAGTCTTAATTGTACTCGATGGGTCAAAATACGAACTGTTATCTTCTAGCAGTTGTCGTTAAGGGCTCAGTCACAACGCATTGCCACGTGAGAAACAAAGATAAAAACACGAGTGAACTAAATCTACAAATATGTCCGTTAATAATTCAGTCTATGATTTGCAAAACCATTAAAATCCTCAACCAGCAACTATCAAATATTTAAAAAGTCAGTCGTTAATTGTAAAAAGTAAAATAAAAGGGGGGTAGCACTTTGTTAGGCTTAGGAACTACAATCTATTTCTGTAGAGGACTGGTTATTGTAAAACATCCATTTGTGAGGAATCGAAGAGAGTGCTTCCACAGGAAGGAGTCTTTCCAAGAACAAAACACTAAATGATACCCTTATAATATTTGTAATAAAACTACTGATTTAATCTGATAAAACAAACTTGTTAAAAAATGAAGAAAACAACTTAAGAAAGCATTGTATGGACGGTAAACAGCAACACTCTTAGAAAACACAGGTCTGTTTTAAACACATGGTTAGCATTAATATTCTTGGAAAACACTAGTCTTTTTTAAACAGGCGGTTAGCAGCAACATTCTTGTAAAACTCGGGCCTGTTGTAAACGGATGGTTAGCAGCAACATTCTTGTAAAACTCGGGCCTGTCGTAAACGAATGGTTAGTAGCAACATTCTTCTTAAATGTTTCATTTCTTGCCAGGTCAAAGAACAAGGGTCAGAACAAACAAATTTCTAATTTCGCCATCCCTAAACTTTCTCCAGTCAAACCACTTAAAATTCGATATTTTCAACAAAACAAATAAACAGAAATATTGTAGGTTCTAGGATATACAGTCTCTCTAGGGTTTGGGCGGTATGTCTGCAGTTTTACAAAGCTGGAAACATGGTTTCGATACACGGGGTGGTCAGAGCACAGATCGCCCAACTTCTTGGTGACCTCGTAAAGTTAGAAACCGAGAAATAAAATATTCGAGACTTGACAAATCAGCTGGATACATCGTAAGCTCGAATCACAGGTTCAAATTTCACACTGTTCATCAAAAGTTTAAAATAATATACTGGTCGCCCTCTTGTACTCGGTCTCACCTATCCCACTACTTTTGGTTCCTCGTCAGATCATTCATCACTGAGATCCTGATAAACGTGAGGCCTTCTCCAGCCTTTATAGATACCTATATGAATAAACCTTATGACGTCTGACCTCTCTGCAAATAGTAGACGGCGTTATCTTGAAGGTCCACTTCACCCAAGTCACATGCTGTGTGGCTCTGTTTCAGAGACACCAGAAGACAATAGTAATCACGTGCTTGTTGTTATCGCGGTTATAAAGATCCTGAAAGATTTATTCTTTCGTCCGCCACAATCTTCTTATCTGAAAACCGCCCCATTAGAGAAACAATGAGACCCATAATAAGCAAAGATAGATGCTCAGTAATAAAAGAAAGATAATAAAAATATATCAAAGATGTGAGTAACCACTCAAAATTATAACAACAAGCCACTAGCTTGTTAAAGTATTTATACACACACACACTCTATACACGTATATACATATAAATTTATTTAAACTCAAAAACAAGCTGAAACAAAAACAAAAACGCTGCATTAACTGAAAAGATCACAGGGCACAAGCTACAATTTGGGATCATAAAATGTACCCAATATATAAACATTTTTTTTATATCTAAACAAAATGTGTGTTTTCTTATAGGAAAGCCACATCAGGTCATCTGCTGAGCCCACCGAGTAGAATCGAACCCCTGACTTTAGCGTTTAAGTCCGAAGACATACCGCTGTACTAGTGGTGCGCACACAAAGCGTTCTTCACGTAAGTTTAGTGAAACTAAACATATCCACGAAGTTCACATTAATATTTAACATAGCAAGACACAAATATGTGTGAAATGATGTGTGGACATTTTGTTTACTATTAAACCCATGTCACGTTGTGTGAAATGATGTGTGGACATTTTGTTTACTACTAAACCGCATGTCACGTAGTATGAAATGATGTGTGGACATTTTGTTTACTACTAAACCGCATGTCACGTCGTGTGAAATGATCTGTGGACATTTTGTTTACAATTAAACCGCATGTCACGTTGTGTGAAATGAAGTTTGAAGATGTTATTCATTGTTAACTGGCCTGTCACTCTGTGTGAAATAACATCTGACCATTTGGTCGTAGAATTCGGATATACGACTCGTAAAACTAGAGTTCAACACCAAAACAACTGGAGCTTACTGGTAGGAAGCAACAGTTGAGAATATACATACGATTTTGGTCCGCAGTATCATATATTTATAATAAAGTTTCCCAACGAGTACCTTTCTTGATCGAGTAAAATCTTTAAATCTGTGATCCAGAAGGTCCACCTCCACGAGTCCCTTATGGCTCTTCTGCTTTCTCTCTTGAAAATTGATTTATTATTATTTAATAAACTCAAGAGTGCAAGACACAAAGATTTCTCTCTGAAATGGGATCTTGAAAGAGACGTTAAAAGCCACACAGTGAAATCAAAGCTCCCGAATGTTGAATACGAAACTAAAGCTTCCGAATAATGAATACGAAACGAAAAACCAAAAATAAAAGAGAATAAATGTAACACTAACAGCACAGTCAAGAAACAAAATACACATGAACAAATAAACATAATTACACCAAAAGGATTATTTGGAAATTACACCTAAAAGTACTATTCACTCCCCCTAGTGGCTGAATGGTAAGTGAGGTCTTGAAACGTTAAATACAGTGTTTTCGACATCCATGGTCAGCTCAGCAGGGCTAGTCCATTTTACGCTTAAAAACGAACATTTGTTTTGAAATGTTTCGTGTGGTATTAAGAGCAAAGGGACTCAAACGCAAGTTTCAAAAGCAGAATGTAACACATTGTCATAATGATCGTGGTGTCACAAGAATAGAACAAATGACGTCTTCACAATAGTCGTGACGTCACGTGTGACGTCATTACAACAATTAGAGCATTACAGAAAGGCTTACCATGTCAGGAAAGGTATGTAATGTAATATGAGATTAAACTGTTACAAGCTAGAGACGAAGTCTGTTTGTTGTAAAGCGAAAAACAAAAGATCTACCTGTGTTATGCTCACCGTAGGTATCGAAAGCCGGTTTTTAGCGTTATAACCCCTCAGCCTTGCCGCTGTGCCAATGGGGGATTTATTTGGTTTGATGTGTTTTGAATTTCGTGCAAAGCTACACGAAGGCTATCTGCGCTAACCATCCCTAACTTTGCATTGTAAGACGAGAGGGAAGGCAGATAGTCATCACTAACCACCGCCAACTATTGAGCTATTCTTTTACCAACGAATAGTGGGATCGATCGTTACATTATAACGCCTCGACGGGTGAAAGGGCGATGGATTCGAACCCGCGACCCTCGGATTACGCGTCGAGTGCTTTACCCACCTTGCTATGCCGTGTCGTGGCGATTTACAGATAATTAATTAGCGTAACAGTAACACATACGATGTTTTTTCTTTACAGTACCCCATCACGTATTTTTTTTGTTGATTTTGTTGTGACATTGACTGTATATGTCTACACATAAAAATACATACATTATGCTATTTCAAAAATATTTTACAGATTTCTTTACAGCAAAAACTGACTGTAAAAATCAGTAAACGTGATGTGTGTTCCACACTATTTTCTCAAAAATCTGTAAAAGCAACATGTCCCAGACTCGTGCTGCCGACACGAGAAAGATGTTTACCATTTCGAGTCTTGTCTTTTACAACAAACCTTACGATTCAAAGACACTGGGCTGATAAACATTAACGTGTGGAGAAAATAACTTCTGATAATTACATACTGATAACCGTGGACAAAACCTACTTGAAAAACCCTAGTTGTGGTTATGTAGCACTCACAGAAGGACGTTTGTTCCAGTTACATTTCCAACTCAGTGAAATTACTGCCCCCACTTCTGGTATTTATTGCTAAGTAATGAAAAGATAAAAACTTATACGATAAGCAACCCATTTTCCTTAGCTTGTTCTCGTTGCTAAGGGAGGGGAGGGGGCGTAAACAAATGTTTATTTTTGGTTGGGCAGCATCTCAAGCAGCAATTGTTTTCTAATGGCGTCGTTAGAGGGCGCGTTTTATTTATTTATTACGACAGACAGTAAAAAAAAAAATCTTATCGTTACATGAATAGTTTTCTACTAAGATATGATCAAACTTGTGGAATGATTCCAAAGTAAACTTTTTAAGTCCTATTTTAAGGACTTATAAAATAAAATAATACCATTATTTTCCGAGAACTGTTCTACTGTGGTCAGGGGAGGTGTATATCTGTTGCAGGGTGGAAAATGAATAAAATTTTAAATTTAAATGAAGTCAGTTAGGCCAAAACAATTTCTACCAATGACTCTGCTAACTGATACATAAAAAAACAAGACAAGCAAAAAAAAGGAACATTTATAATGTTTAATTTCTGTGACACGTTGGATAAACAGCCCGACAGCCCCCCCGTGAATCAAATACAGCCGTCCAGATTTAAAACTATTGGACATAAAGATGGCAATACTCGCCAATTATTTTTTAAATAACTAAACTGATTATTGCTGTTTAATGGCGATCATATCTAGTGTGACCCTGCGACCCTCAGATTGCAAGTCGAGTGTCCTAATCACACACAGCCATATCGGACCATCATGTGCTTAGATTTGTAGTATTTGTGGAGCCACATAAAAAACAACATAAACCACGTAAACGTAATTCTAAACCGAAAGTAAAATGGACAATCTTCCACTAGTGCACATAAATGTACATTTTTACAGGGTCAGTTTGCACTTTTTCGTCTCGCCCTGTATTATTTTACACTTAAGCAACGAAACACCCGTATCACATAGAACTGCTTTTGGGTTGTTTTTTAACTTTTCGAACACCAAAGTTTAATAATTTTTGTGTAACTGCTTAGACGGTTATTTTTAATGGAAAAACAGACTGTTGGATTACACGTGCATTATGACGTCACACATCAAAGGCCGATTCGATGTGTATGTATGTGAACAAACTGTGAAGCAAAAACACACTCGTCTGAAA
Organism: Carcinoscorpius rotundicauda; assembly: GCA_011833715.1. NCBI lineage: Eukaryota > Metazoa > Arthropoda > Merostomata > Xiphosura > Limulidae > Carcinoscorpius > Carcinoscorpius rotundicauda. The sequence continues at coordinate 66,606,452 of CM022400.1, forward strand.
CTAAAAACAGTGGTTTCAACTTTCCGTTCATAGCTCTCTTAGCTTCCAAAACTAAACCTGATTAGTTTCAAAACACGCTAGCTTGTCTTCTGCGTGTTTACTTACAGTAAAAGCCACATTGATCTATCTGCTAAGTCCACCGTGGGGTAATCGAACACGTGATTTTAGCATTATAAATCCCTTGACTTGCCGCTGTACCAGCGGGGGTCAACTTATCTTCTACTTTACAGAAATACAAGTTTACGGTAAGCCTACCGAATGATTTCTTCATCTCATTTACTCTGCAGTATGGGTGGGGGTAACCTTAGAACTTATTCACCCACATTTACAGATATTAATTTAAAGAAAACTTACATTATTTGTAAATTTGTAAAATTTGATGCAACAATGTGACGTTACAGAGAAAACTGCACATTCTGATGCACCAATATGTAAAAAATAACTGACGTTGTGATTCGGTGTCACAAACTCTGTGTAAATCAGAAAAACAAACATTCCTGTTTTATGAAAAGAAGTGTTTTCGTAACTATATTATCCGGGTAGCTTTGTAATGGCCCGTCCGGTATATACAGGGTGGCCCGTAAGTATGCGTATTGTGACAAGTACGTCGCATAATATTATGCAGCGAGAATGAGGGACAGCACACAGATACACTGAATACAAAAGATATATGGATGGGTAGTGACTTGCGGGACACCCTGTATTTGTTGTGCCTAACACACCCTAATCCGCTAAGTCGAACTAATTTACCCCATTTAACAATAAATTAGACCGCCAGGAGGTTAATTAAGGCATTCGACTCGTAATCTGAAAGTCACGGGTTCGAATCCCCGTCACACCAAACATGGTCGCCCTTGCATCAGTGGGGGCATTATAATGTTACGGTTCATCCCACTACTCATTAGTAAGATAATAGCCCAAAAGTTGACAGTGGGTGGTGATGACTAGCTGCCTTACCTCTAGTGTTACACTGCTAAATTAAAGGCGGCTAGGGCAGATAGACCTCGTGCAGCTTTGCGCGAAATTCAAACCATTCCAATTAACAATAAATTCAGCTAACTACGGGCTACAACTACACAAGCCATTTCAAATGTTTTAACTCTTTTACAACAGTGTAATAAAATGTCACCGATATGAACGGATACGCGAGTCTTCCGAAGTATAGGAACTAGCATTCTCCAAAACTGGAGGATTTGAATTTTGTTTGTTTGTTTGTTCAGAATTTCGTGCAAAGCTACATGAGAGCTATCTGCGCCAGCCGTCCCTAATTTAGCAGTGTAAGATTATGAGAAAAGCAGCTAGTTATCACCACCCACCGCCAACTCTTAGGCTTCTCTCCCTTCCAAGGAATAATGGGATTGACCATAACATGATGATGCCCCCACAGCTGAAAAGGCGAACATATTTGGTGTTACGGGGACTTTATCCCTCGTGTCGAGCGCCCCTAATGACTTAGCTATGCCGAGCCTTTGAGTGTTGTTAAGCGCAAAGTTATATCACGTATCGAGATGGGAAGTAAAATACAAAAGAAAATAGTCTACATCTCCTCGACCTTCCTGCAAAGCAACGGCATTCCAGTGATGGGACACTTTTCAAATTTGAAAGAAACGTCACCTTACCAATGGTTATAGTGCACAGCTTTGCGATCAAACAGACAAACAAACAGTTTTGATTTTTTTTCTTTCTTATTTCTAATATTTAAGTGAAACTGAACACGCACGTAAATCAGTTTGATTAATACCCAACCTTCCATGATCTAAGCTTATCCATACGAAATATCAGTAGTTATGGCCGTATATGTCCCTAAAAACAACAAATCCATGAATTAGAAGTTTCAGGAGGGGGCGTGCTCCGGACATGGATATCGTGTTGAAGAATGAAATCGGACGTGCACGTTGGAACCGACGAACTGAAAACAATTGCCGCACTCGGGTAAACACGTGGAGATACAAGTTTCAGAACACAGACGTTTCTTACAGTCCTTTTAAAGAAAAGTTGCTCGCCTTTCTACAGCAAGTTCAACCCACAGGTACATACACGAATTTGTAATGGATGCTAATATTATATAGTCTCATGTTTCGTTTTCTTTATTTGTTGATTTTCACGTGTAGCTACTTGAGGGCTATCTACTTTAAAGTCGGTAATTTCGAAGTGATAGATTACAGGAAAACCAGGCAGTCAACAGCACACACAGATCGAAACCCACAGGTTGCGAATCGAGTGTCCTAACCACGTACGGCCATCACATATTTGTTGTTAAGTGTTTGAAGCATATTTTCAAGTTTGTCAGTTGCTGTTCACATGTCTGTAAGCCAACCAGTAACAAAAGGTAAAAACAAACGCCCATTCTAAAATACGAGCTTAGGCCTACAATGAATCAGGGTTTCGAATGTCACTGCAGTCAAAACCCGTCTGCTGTTAACAGTTCGACACACACACACAAGAGTCGATTACATGGTTTAAAACTATGAACTGACACACGAACTCCTTTTAAAAGGATTTTATCGCATGTTTTGTGAATTTACAACAACGAACTCTTGTTATAAGAACGTTTTTAAAAGGGGACTGTCACTAGACAAGAAGGAAAACGACTAATTAGTGATGTCTATATCCATCTACTGGTTACTATTGGTGGATTGGGTTGTCACCTTTACAACGGATCCACGCCCCTAACGTGCGAAGCACGGTCCTTCGTTCGCGAATCAATTAAGTCGCACGTTTAAAGCCCGACACCCAAACTACAGCATACCGTATTTGCGCTGAGATATTCTGCTAATATAAAATCAAATGTTATAAAAACATACAAATTACGTGACGTCATTTTAGTGTGAACTGATTGTCTTATAGACAACATCATTTTAACGTCTACTGGTTTAATGACAGACAACTCACTACTACATTGTGGTGTGAGTAGTCTTCGGCCCCGTTTCAGCGAAATCATCGTAACGAAAGCTTAATGTTTACGAAAGTAAAATAACGGTAGATGTACAGGAGTAAACTAATGATTTGAAACTCTAAACACACAATATAATTTATAATCTTATAATAACGTGGTTAAAGTTACTGGAGCACTTGTAGCTTGTAACCCACAGAATTAATCCGATAAAGAACGATGGATATTAACCTGCTCAGTGCCGTACACGAGATAACTCATCCAAGCCGATCGATAACACAGTTTCACGGACGAGTTAATTCATTCTCAATAATACCTAACTTCAACGCTAGATTACAGCACCATACATGCATTTGTCATACTTACTAATTGTTTCACTTTCGATCCAAAATGGCGTCACGAAAAAAGTTACAAAATAAAGAAGCATTAAAGTTGTATTGTAACAGATGAAAATACTTGGGAGTCAAAAGGTTAAAATAGTCGTTTATCGCACGTGCTTGTGAACCTAACTCACTTATAACAAACAAAAGTATTGTATTATCACTCTTTGATAACAGTGAAAACAATCGGTAGGAGACATTTATCAAGGTTCTGTATCATCATTCTTTTCCAGACACTTAAGTTTCTATCAGTTTTCATTCGAGAATATTTCAAGTTGGTTACAAAGGTGAAAAGGGAGACATTCACATGCAGGGTGCGTCTCTTTATCACCACTGTTCTGGAGCAAGAATACCGGAAAATAAAAATCATCATAACAGCTGCTCTCAGACAAATTTTGAGCTAAGGATTTTTTTTTTTCAATTCGCAAGGTGAGAATATTTTTTTATATATTGCGGATCACTCTCACTTTGGGAACAAAAGTATTGTGTGTTTTGTACTTTCATGACCATGGAACATGCAAACAAGTTAAAATGTGTTACGTGTTCTACTCGACTTTTTGGGAGGTAAGATAAAATGACTTAAGGGATAATAAGAGAGGACAACAAGAAGACAAAGAAACCATCAGACAAAACAAGGTTATATAAACTGTGCCTTTCTTTGATTCGTCTCCGTCAAGTGATTAAAAAACTTCGTTTGAATATTGACATCGTATAGAAATAATTAGAATATACGTACTCGTTCAGATTTTGGTATGAACAATACAAACAGAAACAAAAGGTGCGTTGCTAAGACTAATGATTAGGGCTAGAGAAATTCAGCATATTTCAAAACATTGTTTAAAAAGTGACAGGTACACAATGTTCAGCCACGAACACAGGCTTATTTGTTCCTTTGTTATGAATTTCACGTAAAGCCACACAAGAGCTATCTGTGCTAGTGTGTGTGTGTGTGTGTGTGTGTGTGTATGTGTGTGTGTGTGTGTGTGTGTGTGTGTGTGTGTCTTATAGCAAAGGCACATCGGGCTATCTGCTTAGTCCATGGAGGGTAACCGAACCCCTGATCTGTGCTGAAAGGAAAGCAGCTAGTCATCATATCAACTGCCAACTCCTGACCAACTCTTTTTACCAATGAGTAGTGGGATTGACTTTAACGTTATAAAGCCCCACGGCTGAAAGGGCGAGCTTGTTTGTTAAGACGTGGATTCGAACCCGTGATCCTCACACTGCGAGTTAAGCGCCCCACCCACTCGGCCATTCCAGCCCTAACATACATAGACCAATAATTGTTTCAAAGAACGTTTTCATGCGGCTTTTAATTTTGACAACAAATAAGCTACTACCGAACATTAAATCAACTCATATGTCATTTCGTAGCAAAGGTTTGTAAAATGTTGGTAAATTTCTTTCCAGAAAATTTAAAGAATTTTTTTCCGATTTAATTTAAACTCTCCCACATTAATACACGCAACGCGCGCCCCCTGTATAAAAAAACAACAACTTGTTATTTCATGCGAGATTTATGGTTAAAATTTATAAATAACTTAAGTTGATATCAGCTCAAATAAAACCTAGTAAAATGAACAACTGAAAATATTATAAATAAATATTATATGTTCAGAAAAAGAACAACAAATACACGAACTGTCTTATATAATCTTTGCTACTCAGAGAAATTATACACTAGGAGAGGAATACCAATGGATTTGTGAACGAAACAGATGTTTTTCAGAAATACTGTCTTCCGACGTACAGACTTGGAAAATTCCTCATGAGATGAAGTTATAAGAATTAGTGGTAGTCACGTGATGCATATTACCAAACGATCTTGAAGTTTCTCAGCTTCCGCGCCAACTTAGAGAAAGAATATCGAGATAGGCTTAGCAGTATCTAAAAATAAATATCTGATAACGGGTATGTTCACTCACGATACAGACCACATTGGTTTAGAGCAAAGCTTTACAATGGTTACCTTTACATGGCTGTCCTAAAATTTGAAGGCAAAATTAGTCAATGTTATTCAGTTGGTCGAAGAATGGGATTTCACTGTCACTCTTATAGTGCATTCTCAACCCCACAATGCAAAGCCTATTATTTATGGCAACGGGTTACGAGCCATGAATCTTTGGATTCACAATCCTGACACTTCACCCAATAGATCAGTGTTTATCAAAGAGCGAGGGGGCGAATAATTAGGATAAACAGTACAAAATTAAGGCAAAATGGAAACAATTATTAATTTCTATAATAAAGCATTTTAGTCTTATGTGTGTGTATTTTATCTCGTCACTTAAGTCACTCTTTTAGTTATTTAAAAAAACAGGGGCACAAAATAAATCATATTTATTAAAAGGAGGCGTTGACGACAAAAGTTGAAGAAATGTTGTATTAGATTACGCTTGACCTCATCATACTAATAATGTATATTTAAGGTTTGGAAATCCAGTTTTAAGTGATTAACCCCCCAATAAAAGAAATGAAATCGCCTTTTTTTCAATAAACACCGAGACTGTATTCAGTTTATTTGCGCCCCACAGTGGATGTTCTCAAGAGATTCAACCTACCTATACGGGCTACATTGCCCTGAATAAATTTCTCCGGCTATTTGCTGCGTTCATCATGGGAAATCGAACCCCTTATTTCAGTGTTGTAAATCAAGGGATTTTACCCCTTTTCCAGCAGGGGACTATCACAATCACTTTACCTGTTTTTTGCTCAGTCAAACCTTTTACTGCAACAAATATAAAACACGATGAGACGTCATTATCATTACATGACAACTGATTTCGATTTCAACTTTTTTTTTAATTTGCAACTTATTTCACATAAACGATACTTAACTTGCGTCTAATTTCCTAAAAAAAATAAACATTACACTTAATACAACTGATATGGACTTTTCGACTTATTTAAATCTGAAGTATGCATGTGCAGTTCGTTCATACTATATATAGGCTTATTAATTTCTGAACGCGCATTCGGACGTTTCTATATACACAACTACGCTTGCCTTCATTAAGGCAACTTCCTAATTTCTTAAAAAATAAACATTACACTTAATACAACTGATATGGACTTTTCAACTTACTTAGGTCTAAAATATGCATACGCAGTTCGTTTATACTATAGGCTTATTACTTTCTGAACGCGCATTCAAACGTTTCTATATACACAGCTATGTTTCTCTTCATTAGGTTTATAGTTACAGTACTTTTCCATTATCCAGCTTCATTTTACTCACTGTAATAAACACCTTTTCGTTACTTTCTTCTTTAGTGTGGGTTTCATTCTTCATTTTTGAGTTTTTTTTTTAATTCGTAAACCCGAATTATACAACGAACGTTCACAACTGTTACATAAGTTGTACAACATTATAAATACCAGTAAAATAGTATACTGTTTAATTTGTGTGTAGTTTCACCAAATCAAATTACACGTCTGTATAAGTTTATAGAAGAAGATTTACTGATCTAATACATAATGCCTACGAGTCCGACATGACCAGGTGGATAAGGCACTCGACTCGTAATCCGAGAATAACGGGTTCGAGTCCCCGTCACACCAAACATGATCGCCCTTTCAGCCGTGATGGCGTTATAAAGTCACGATCAATCCCACTATTCGTTGGTAAAAGAGTAGCCCAAGAGTTGGCGGTGGGTGGTGACGACTAGCTGCCTTTCCTCTAGTCTTACACTGCTAAATTAGAGTCGGCTGGCGCAGTTAGCCCTCGTGTAGCTTTGTGCGAAATTAAAAAACAACAAATAAACATAATGCCTGAAAGAAACTACTGCTTAACTTCCGTGCCTGATAATGACAGAACAAAGAAAATTCAAGAAAAGGGAATTAAAACCACAGCTAGGGGTCGGCGGATCGCGAATAATATCGAAATAAAAGAATAAAACAACTAAAACTAAAGCCGAATAAACAGACACCTTATGCAAATCACTAGACACCTCTTGTGGATTCGGTTTCCGGATGCAGTTCAGGAGGAGCCATTTTGATGATTATTCACAATACAGACCAACAGCTCCAGAAGTCCAGATTTTCTATCACAGGAAGGGGGTCCAAGGAGACAAAAGGATTATGTCACAAAATAGGGTATTTCGCGTCTACCGTATTAAGAGTTTCCGCCACCAAAAACAAGACCTTGAACTATGACAATAAAACAGAAATGCCCTTAAACTATGACATCAAAAGAGGAAGACACTGTACGATGATACTAAAAAGAGAATGTCCTTGAACTATGACATAAAAACGGAAAGACCTTAAACTATGAACCTAAACATAATGCCCTTAAACTATGACACTAAACACAGAATGTCCTGCAACTATGACACCTGAGCAGAGTGCCCTTAAACTATGACACTAAAAACAGAATGTCCTTGAACTATGACATCAAAACAGGAAGACCTTGAACTATAACACTGAAACAGAAACTTTGAACTGTTCTTTAATGTTACAATTCACTGGGATATTACAATATTGTAAGATCAGGCACTCTTCGATAGCCTACTGCTCGAGTTTCGTGGAGAATGAAACATCTGTTCGAGAAACAAAAGGAATAATTACGTTAAAGAAAACAATGACAGAATAGCCTTAAAGAGTCATTCCGTTAGTTATAGGTGTTAAATACAATTAAAAGGCATTTCAGTAAAACAACAATACTAAATTACTCTCGTACTCAGTCTGTTTTTCGCATCACGATCAGTGAATGTTTATTCACCTTTAGCTTGCAACAGGTTACATGCACACCCGTGTTTATAACACTAACCTGAACGCGGGAGGCCTGGCACGACCTGGTGGTTAACCCTCGTGTAGTTTGCGGGAAATTCGAATCAAATAAAACAGAACGCTATATCCTCATAAATATTAAGCCTATATTTCCGGTTATTTAACTGTCGTCAGATTCTCCACCGCAGCTGCCCACAGATACATTTCAGTCGGTACGCAAGACAATTTTAAAAAAAATGTATTTTAAAACGTAGCGACTGAATTATGCTGTTCTACAAGGCGGCTTAAAATTACTTTAAAAGAGTAATTCGTGAATTTTGGGGATCGGAACTGGTACTAAATTGGAAAAATGTTGGGGAGAACTATTTTGTTTTTATTTTTATTTAACACTTAAAAATGAACAAAGTACAAACACTTTCCACCTACAGTTGTAAACAAAAAGCAACGTGAATCCTGTTTACAGTGTACATCAATTTTAATCCTTTTTCATTTTAATGAGTGACGTAACAAGGTTAAGAGACTATACAGGCATCAGTCCCTTTGGAATAGAAAAGCAAATAGCACGAGACGAATGTTGTTTTAAGTATCCACTTCAACAGCATGAAAGCTTATAATGTCTAGGTTGATTTTGGTGATTTAGGGTAAAGCTACACATTGGAAACTTACCGTTATGAGGCCTTATCGCGTTTTATTTCTATCACTTCCATAACGACAACCAAACTAAAATCACAAACAGACTAAATTTTAGTTCATTTTTATACTAAAAACAAAAAAGACACGTGGTGAATTGTGCATGGATTGATCACACAGTGTAATTTCACCATTAACAACTTGAAGTGACCTGATAGCTAGTACACAAAGGGGGTGCAGATCTAGAGGTCTGAGGTTCGAGCCGTGATATGCCGCTAAATATGCTCTTTACTTTCGATTATGGAGGCGTAAATAACTAAAATTCACTCAATATTACTATTCTGTTAAGACTAATCATCTTAAGGGATGTTGACCATTCTTTCTTTTCACCGGAAAACCTTTGGATAAAACGACCAGGTAAGAAGACACTGGGGGGGGGCTTCAAACCCCCAAGACAACACACCAACCATTAGGTCATGCTGTAGTCAGCCGTTTTAACCTATACACTATCTTATACAGTGACCTTTAAGGAAAAGATAGCACCTACGATAACATCCGCACTGTTTAATTATTATATTTGTATGTTTCAATTGTAGCGACCTTCGATTTTAAAAATAAATTCGTAAAAAGGAACATTTGACGAAATCAAAAAATGTAAACACAAATTATTGATTTCGAAAATAAAATAATGCATAAAACAACATATTTTAAAACACGAGTGATTAACTTTAATGGAGAAGAAAAGAAAACAACAACAACGTGTTTTAATCTAACAATGCAGTTAATCCAATAATGTAAGTAATCTAACAATGCAGTTAATCCAATAATGTAAGTAATCTAACATAGCTATGTATATTTAAAATATTTCTAGGACTAGTCCCTAGTTTTAATAAGTTTTACTGAGGAATTATTTTTACGTTGTATGCTTTTTAATTGTATACACGTACATGTACGAAGTACCGTTTTCATTTATTAACATAGTTCTTAATATTTTATGTACATTAACTCGAAAATCTGAGAGGGGCACATGCTCTGTGTGTTAAGAGTTACTTCTGTGAGTGTGTTTCCTGTGCTCCCCAGACAAACAGTGGCAAGTACACGGTATTTAAACACAAAACACTCGGGCTTCAATTCTGCGCTGTGGACAGAGTGAACATAGCATATTGTGTAGCCTTACATTAAAAAAAATCAGTTCGATCTCCCTTCTTAAACTGTATAAACTACAGTACAGTTATAGACGTCACAATCAACAAACGCTTCGTAAGATCATAATTTTAGCGTATTAAAACTCTTAAAAGTATCAAAGTTTAATCTCTTTATTTGCTTCTGTCAAGTAATCAAAATTGTTTTTCTCTTACAAATGGAACAAAGTGGTGAAAATTAATTATGACTGAACAAAAACATACAGAAAAAGAAAAAATTATATACTCTTAAACAAAAAATTATATTATATAAATGATTATAAAACAGAATATTTCTCAATACCGAGCTCATAAGACACTACAATTAGAGGGCATCAACCAAGAGTCATCAACTTTCTATTAAGACAGAACGTTAGGCTTAACTCAAGTAACTCTTTCTTTTTGTTTTTATGAATATTTTTAAATACAAGCTGAAATACCCCCTCAACTGACAAGGAATGTTTATAGTTAATTTAAAAAATGTAAGTTTAACGGCAGTCATATATTTCAAAGTAACATCTTGAATTACAAACTTTATTTTAAAATTATATCCAAACTTCTTCACAAAAACATTTGTAGTTTACTTTCCATCTGCCAATTAATAAATATTTTAAGGTGATCCCACCCTACATCTGATTGATCGTGTTTGACAAACAATCCAGCAACTTTCATACTTTGAATGCCTTTAGATTATTCTAGATTGTGTTAAGCAGAGATTCTCAAACGTACTCCTTTGCGTATCACTTTTAAAATTTTGAAGAAATTATCGTAACACCAAATAATTTCTTATCTACTTCATAACAACCAATGCCGTAAAAATTACTCATTTAATATACCAGTTGAAAACCGGCGTACCACAGTTTTAGTAACCCTGGTCTAAAGTATCAACTTGCCAGTGTTATAGAATGGGACACTTAAGCAGATAAATAAAATTATAAACTTTTGTGATGTTTGCTTACACCACATAATATCTGGTCAAATTTTTTGATGTGAATGACAAATTGAAGAAGCGTTCATGTATATATATATATATATATATATATATATATATATATGTGTGTGTGTGTGTGTGTGTGTGTGTGTGTGTGTGTGTGTGCATCTATGTATGTGTCTAAGAAATTACATACAGCATAGCGCCATCTATAGAATAACAGCACAACCACAAATCCATACACAATTTCACCCTTTAAATATTCACGATTCAGACGACCAGAAAAATAACAACAGTATATTCAACAACCACTTCTTTGTCACAGAACACAATCTTCAATAAAAAGTATTTTTACAACAAGAACACGACTTTCACCAGTATTGTACGGGGGATTTGATTACATCTTTATTGATATAGTTTGTAAATATAGTACTAAAATGTTTTTAAAATAAGTGCCCATTTTAATAATGAATGTGATTTTCCTTAAACAACAAGTCATCCGAAAGAAATCTAATTCCAAAATTAGATATTCTGCTCTTTCAAACTCCGAGAAGGCATATTTTTGGATCTAATTACACCTAAATTTTCTACTTTTACAAGCTTTCATTTAAATTTGGTGTAATTACACTTTTTCTATTACATAGGAGTCAGTTTTGATTTTAGTATGTGTGAATTCTAGCTTTCCAAACATTTTCGGCTCACGGCAAATTTTACGGTACATGTAAATTAGCCCGTTATGGCAGGTCAAGTGGCAATACTTTTCCCAATAATAAAAAAATAAATTAATATTACACTATGTATCATGGAGAAAATATATCAAAAAATGAAATTTAAAATAATTACTAAATTTATAACAAATTTAAATTTCTAACTAAAAATTACTTAAAAATTCCGCGGTGCACCAAGGCCCGTCCGAGCCTCACAGTTTTGGAAGTACTGACCCAGGAAAACTGGGGCATGTTCATAATAAATCTGGTGCACTTCTTGAATTAATGTGATGCTAAATTTGATCTCGATTTAACCACTAAACTCACAACAACGCGTTACAAAAAGCTGTTAGTCTGAGAAAAACGTGAATCTTTTTTTTATTATTATTGTTAATGTTGTCTATAAGCGTGAGAATTAGGCCTAGATGCGTGAGTGTTGGCATTTCTGGATACGTGGACGAACGCTGAGTACGCGAATGATCTGTTTTGGTGTCGACTTGCAAACAGAAATTCAAGAAATACAGTACAGAAAGGATTTATTACCATTTTATACATTCTGGGAAGACAAGTGTATAATGGAAACATTTTTTTTTTAATATAAAGTACGAATCATGTTCTAAGTTCAAAGCTCATAAATTAGCTTTCGTTACCACGGCGTTCTGAATTTCTAACACGAACTATTTTTTGAGGTTATGAGAGATCTCAAGTGATACGTGTGTAATTAGGTTCGTGCCCACACTACGTCGACTATCACGATTCACCCTATATCAAATGATAAATTACACACATAGCTGTACTATTCTACACAAAAATTCATGCTAGAGCGTTAAATGATCACCACCATTACGGTCCCATACTTTTTTTTATTATTTATCAACTAAAATACAAAAAATGTCCTTCACGAACTGTCAACCTCCAAAGCCCAGTTTCTTTGCTTATGTTCACATTCAGAGTTTAGGGTTAATCGTATTTTATAAGAACGAAGCCCACACTTTAAAACAGTGTTATGTTGCAGCTCCAGTGACTTAGTTACTTCCTTTAAATTTGGTTCTCGGCAAATTCCCGACCATTCGACATTGTAAGGCCAACACGATTAAAATTACATCTGGAGACATATAAAAAGCTTTGCGAAGCGAAATATTACAACCACAAAATACTAAAACAATGTTAAGCCAAAGGTAAAAAACACACGAAAGAAAAGAAATCCTTCCCCAACACCGAGTTTCATTTGCAAGAGGGTTATAGAACGCGACTGCAAAATAGCATTTCAACTGTATGTACAAAGTCTCTTAGTACCCCCGCTGGTACAGCGGCAAGTCTAAGGACTTACAACGCTAAAATCGGGGGTTCGATTCCCTTCAGTGGACTCAGCAGATAGCCCGATGTGGCTTTGCTATAAACACACACATAAGGTTTGTTTTTGAATTTCGCGCAAAGCTACTTGAGGGCTATCTGCGCTAGCCGTCCCTAATTTAGCCGTGTAAGACCAGAGGGAAGGCAGCTAGTCATCACCACCCACCGCCAACTCTTGGGCTACTCTTTTACCAACGAATAGTGGGATTGACCATTACATTATAACGTCCCCACGTCTGAAATGGCGAGCATGTTTGGTGCGACCGGGATTAGAACCGGCGACAGACATGAAGTCTCTTGTAACCTGCACCAATCAAAGCCTTTCATTCCATACAAGAGCTTATCAGCTGGACTAGATTGCAAAACCCAAACTTTTATTTAAAAAGTAAAGTATCGTTAAAAAGTTTGAAAATCATTTATCAACCTCCATAACGTATAGATGTTAAAATGTTTATAAATGATCCTTAAAACAGTACTCTTCATTTTATTTTAGAATCATCATACGCGTGATTTTTTAAAACAAACAAAATGTTACACGGTGAAGACAAACACATTTACACATTTCGTCAATTACGCGAAGGTAGTGTTAAAAAGAAAATGTTCTAACAAAAAGTTATTGTTACTGAAATTAAAAACTATTTCCTGAAAACCTCATGACCAACAGTTATGGGGGTTTTAAACACTTTCCTTACCACCTTTTCATGACATGTATAACTGCAACTTAAAACTTGCTTTACGTTATGCGTATGCAGTACTCGTAGCTAAAATGGCTAAACATTCAATCTTACAATATTCAATTTTCAAACGTTTTCTGGGGAGGAGAGCATGCCTCAGACCCCCCCTAGAAATGGAATGCTTTCCACACATCGTATTTCACCTTGTTTAGCTGTTGTAGTGGCCTGACCAGTCCAAAATTGCTTCCTACGGCAAAGTTATTTATGAAATATTTCACTGTTATATAAAAATATTGTCATACGAATAACACTTTTAAGAAAACGAGCAACGTTCCAACCATACAAGTAATATTATAAACTAACCAATTTTCATTAAATTTAACGTAAAATTGCCATAAAAGTTACTTTATTTCGTTCGTTTGTTTTTGAATTTCGCGCAAGATTACACGAAAGCTATCTGCGTTAGCCGTCCATAATTTAGCACCGTAAGGCAACAGTGAATGTATATAGTCATCACCACCAATCGCCAACTCTTGAGCGACTCTTTTATCAACAAAGAGTGGGAATTGATCGTAACATTATAACGCCCACACGGCTGAAAGGGCGAGCACGTTTGTTGTGATGGGGATTCGAACCCGCGACCCTTAAATTGCGAATCAAGCGCCCCAAACCACCTTACTTTATATAACCATACTTTTCTATTTCATTTCCCAAATTTGTTTCATTTTGTTGCATTTCTTAATGTGTTTGTTTTTATTCGAATGCTATTAATTGTTGAATTCGATTGCTCAAACACACAACTTTAACAAGTAAATTTTAAAATTTAATTACTTATCAGGCTAAACCTAAAAAATTATCATTGTAATTATTTTTTACAACTAAAGTTTAAGAAAAAACTAAACTAATATAATTAAAAGTAATAAAATATAGATTTTTAATTATTCACAGATAAATTAATAATAATAATTTAGAGAACCGTTAACGATTATTTAAGATAAACCACAATTTTCAATTTTAATAACTAAATACTTTTGTTTTCGAAAGCGACATCCAAGTAATGAACAAAACAAAAGATAGGTGTCAGCGCATTCTGTAATTAATACAAACTTGCTGACGAAAAGCCAGTGTAAAAGTGTCTAAGACGTGTAGAAGGTAAATCAAACATTTGGGACAGGATTTATTTGACTGAGTAAATCATTGGAATGTACGTCATAGGTAAACAAATCACGCTCCCAGAATCTCTTTACGTATTATCTAGCCTTTCCTAGGAGTAATTCGCCTAATGTTGATGCACTTTACTAGGAAAGAGGGGTCTAGGCCTCTCTGCTTCCTACGCTACTGTGATTAATGTAAATTAACTCACTGATGAGGTTTACAGTTTTTTACTTGTGTAAACTCTTTACAAAACAGCTTTTTCCTATTTATCAATAATTCATACCTACATTTAAGGTTCCATACCTGTATATTTACTTCACTATTATCCAAGTGTTAAACCTAATTAATGTGGTATTAGCATTGTTATCAATTGATGTTTACTTTCTATGTTATTTCATAATTCCGGTATTTTAATAAAACAGGCCCGGTATAGCTAGTTGTTTAGGGCGCTTGACTCGCAATCTGAAGATCAAGAGTTCGAATCCCCGTAACAACAAACATGCTCCCCCCTTTTAGCTATGGAAGCGTTACAAAGTAATAGTCAATTCGTTCGTAAAAGAGTAACTTAAGCGGTGGGTGTTGATGACTATCTGCCTTCCTTCTAATCTTTCACTGCTAAATTAGGGACAGTTACCACAGACACCCGTCATATAGCCTTGCGCGAAATTCAGAACAAACTAATAGAATAATTCGTAATCCCATACGGTGAAACATTTACTTTGTAAAACATTAATGGCGAAACCGTGCACAGTAATTTAGATATGACCCCTGATGGTAGTGGGCACGTTAAACATATATATGAATATAAAACCATATCAACACACACACAAACATCTAGAGGCAAAGAACGAAACAGCGTAGTATTCTTCCAAATGACTGTTTCGTATGCCTAACCGAGAGTTAGTGGGGATCAGAGCCCCTGCTCCCCCACAGACACATTTTAAACACGCCTCTCATAACCAAGTGTAACAGTAATGATGTAGAAATTCCTAAAACTAAACGCTTTAATATTAGAACGTACCTCTTCAAACTAACCTTTAGTGAAGTCCAAGAGTGGATGAAACAAATGTGGCCACGCTCACAGATATTCCACCGAAGGAGGTATTACGTGTAAGCTCCACTAAGTTCAAGGTCATACACAGGATTCCAAACGATACTGCGTCATCATACCTACTACCCTTGCTAACACTAATCACTTATTCCGGTACGACCGCCTCGATATACCGTTTTTATTCAAACTTGCATCACGAAATAGGTTTTTATTGCTGCAAATGCGCATTACGATACGTTCGCATTTTCCCAAACGAATGAGTATTGGAATAGCACATTATAAAATAAGTAGACAGTCCTGATATAATGAAAAAGAAATTTCACAAGTTTGTTATTATTTCGTGTTTTCAACAATACGCTGAATGCACAAAGTATTATTTAAAAAAAAGAAAGAAAAGAAAAGGTGAAACGGACGTTGTTAAAAACAGTAACGTTTCTTTGTGGGTCTTCCCTCTTAAACCACCTAAGGGGAAGAACAACCACCAGTTTTAAGGTCTGGAGCTGCCCCAATCTAACAGTGATATCCTATCCAGGAATATTAAAAACGAAACTGTATAACTCAGAATAAGATAACATAGTGTTCAACAAATTAAATACACAATTATTTTCAAAGTCTAACAATTCGTAAATATAAGATACAAGCGGTCTTTCATACCAGGGTACGTTTCACGTGCTGTTTTTATACGTCATGGTTGTTCCCCAATGGGGAAGCGATTAATTCACGAATTTACACCGCTAGAAACCGGGATTCCATTCCCCTCAGTGGATGCAGCAAATAGCCAAAGGTGGATTTGCTATAAAACGAGCACACAAATATAATGGCCAATATACATGAAACATGCTTATTATTTTTTTTCTGAAAATTCGGTGTTATTAAAACACATATTCGGCGTAATTATAAGACACCTTGTTACCAATAAGAGGGCTGGACAAAAACGTCAGGGGTTGTTTTAAAAGAAATCCTTCATCCACAGTATCTTTACGAATCCTCTGTCTAAACTAAAAAAAAATGAGGCTGTTGACTTAACACTTTCGTCAGCCCAACAACTCTGTCAGTGACGTATTCTTCTGTATTGAACCCGGTTTCAATCAACACCCGACAGATTTGGTTCCGTAGAGCTCTCTGCTCCAGCCTTCTCTATTCTAGCAGTGGCAGAAGGCAGCTGGTCAACACCACCAAATTCCAACTGTTGAGATATTCTTTTACGAACTAATGGTAGGATTCGTGATGACGAGAAAACCCAATTGTAGAGAAAATTATACATGTTAAAAAAACGACTGGTATGAATAGAGAAAGCACTATGTAGAGTAGATAACAACGTTTCGACGTTCGGTCATCGTCAGGTTCACAATGAAAGAAAGAGGTAACTGACCGATAGCTAACCACATGTTTGAAGGTGTTTATGTAATTGAGTGTAGGAATGTAGATGGCGTGCTTAAATGTTTGATTATATTTATTAATATAAGTATAAAGGTGTTTCTTTGTATTGGTTTATTTTGGGCTTGAGTTGTTGTATAAGTAAGGCTTCTTTAATTTTGCGTTTCTTTATATTTGTTTCGTTATTTAGTATTTGGGTGTTTTCCATGGTTATGTTGTTTATTTGATTTGCAGTGTTCGAAAACGTGTGAGGGTAACTTTTTGTGTTCTTTGAATCTGGTTTCCATTTTTCTACTTGTTTCTCCAATATTGAAGTCGTAGCAGTTATCACATTGTATTTTATAAACATTGTGGGTGTGGTGTTTGTCAGTGTAGATTTTATATAGTATAGACCTCAGTTTTGTGCCTGATTTTTGAATAAATTTGGTATTAACTGGAATGTCATATTTTGTTACTAATTTTTGCCAAATGTTGGTTATTTTTCTGCTGATGTGGGGAATATATGGTATGCAGCATACTAAAAAACCATGCACAAACTAAAGTCTATACTATGTAAAAACTACACTGACAAACACCACACCTACATTACTTATAAAATACAATGCGATAACTGTCACGACTTCTATATTGGAGAAGTTGTTGTTGTTGTTTAGAATTAAGCACAAAGCTACACAATGGGCTATCTGTGCTCTGCCCACCACGGGTATCGAAACCCGGATTTTAGCGTGTAAGTCCGCAGACATACCGCTGAGCCACTGGGGGGATATATTGGAGAAACAAGCAGAAAAATGGAAACCAGATTTAAAGAACACAAGAAGTCATCTTCACACGTTTTCTTTACCTTTATTCCTATATTAATAAATATAATCCAAGATCTAAGCGCGCCCTCTGCACTCAATTACACAACCGCCTTCAAACGTGATCAGCTGACGGCCAGTTTCCTCTTTCTTTTTTTGTGAACCTGACGACGACCGAAGGTCGAAACGTTGTTCGCTCCTCTACACAGTGCTTTCTCCATCCATACCAGTCGTTTTTACATATATGAATAGTGGAATTGACTGTAGCCACACAACGACCCCACGACTGAAAGAAAAAACAATGTTCGGTAACGAAGGTTTGAGCCCGCGACCCTTAGATTGTGAGTAAAACGTCCTAACGGGTAAGTCCAACAGATGACACAAAAATACAACAAACTCACTGAACCAACAATTTAAACAATGTAATCTCGTATGTTAATAAAACCTTGACACCGCATTAACAATCTTTGTTATTTTTCTCACCCAAAGGTTATTTTGAAAGTTTCTGTCTATTATATGATGCTATCGTTTATATTATTATATATTATCGTATTATTATTGGAGTTGCTTTTTTAAATGTTAATAGTTCATAAGATGCTTTTGTTTATTTTTTTAAATTTCGCACAAATGTTTGTTTGTTTTTTGAATATCGCACAAAGCTACTTGAGGTCTATCTCCGATAGCCGTCCCTAATTTAGCAGTGTAAAAGAAGGCTGCTAGTCATCACCACCAACCACCAATTCTTTGACTATTCTCTTACCAACAAATAGTGGGCTTGACCGTCACATTATAACGCCCCCATGGCTGAAAGGACGAGCATGTTTGTTGCGACCGGGATTTGAACCGGCGACCCTCAGATTACAAGTCGAATGCCTTAACCCACCTAGCCATGCCGGGCCAGGTGCTTTTGTCGATAAATCTTTCTTTTGTTCTCGAACTTAATTCTGGTACAAAACACACATTCTTCTAATTCGTTGTTTCCCGACACTTTCACAGTTAAATCACAATATGGATGACATTCTCAAAAGTTCATGACCACTCACTTCCGGTTCAACGATTAAATAACTGAACGGCCCGGCATGGCCAAGTCTGTTAAGGCGTTCGACTCGTAATCCGAGGGTCGCGGTGGGTAGTGATAACTTGCTGCCTTCCCTTTAGTCTTACACTGCTAAATTATGGACGGCTAGCGCAAATAGCCCTCGTGTAGCTTTGCAAAAAATTCGAAAAACAAACAAACAAATAACTGAACAGCATATTTACAGCGGTTATTTGCCATTTATCACTGACGAGATTTACTTTTAAGTTCGGGCTCGGCATGGCCAAGCATGTTAAGGCGTTTGACTCGTAATCCGAGGTCGCACCAAACATGCTCGCCTCTCCCAGCCGTGGAAGCGTCATAATGTTACGGTCAATCCCACTATTTGTTGGTAAAAGGTAGCCCAAGAGTTGGGGAGGTGATGACTGATGGCCTTCCCTCTGGTATTATACTGCTAAATTGGGGACGGCTAGCGCAGATAGCCCTCGTGAAGCTTTGCGTGAAATTCAAAAACAAACAAACAAACCTTTAAGTTCTCAAGTGACCGTGTTTTTTTTTCTGATCCTAACTCTTTTTACGCTGATCTGACATGTTTTTCAAGACTCTGTTTGTTGTTTTCTCCTCTACATAGTGCTTTCTCTGTCCATACCAGCCGTTTTCACACGTATAAATATTGTGTATGTTTCAAAAGAACAGAAATTGGTAAAACCCTGATAAAAACTCATGTTTTTAGTTTTTAATCACAGAATAACAATTGCCCTTCCAAAAACATTTACCTGTTACATAAAACTATAAGTATACGGTTATTAAGATATGAAAAGTTGGCCGAAGTAAACACTTCCCTGAAATACACGAAAGAGTACTCACAGTCATACCTGTGCTGTGTACATTGCGAGTATCGAACCAGAGATTTTACCGTTATAGCCCCGAAAGTTTACCGCTAAGCAACAGTGGGGTATGGAAAATTATGAAGTAAACACGTAAAAAGTTTGGTTTAAAATAATTTTGAACATTTCGGAGGGGTTCGGATCCCCGTCACATCAAACATGCTCGCCATTTCAGACATGGGGGCGTTATAATATGACTATTAATCCCACTACAGTTAGTAAAAGAGTAGTCCAATAGTTGACAGTGGATGGTGATGACTAGCTATCTTCCCTCTAGTCTAACATTGCTGACTTAGGGATGGCTAGCGCAGATAGCCCTGGTGTAACTTTGCGCGAAATTCACAAAACAAACAATTCGGAGAACATCTAATACAACAAATTACTCATTGTCGTGTCATACAATCACCTAATTTTAAAGTTATTAATTAATAACTACCGTATTTTCCGGTTAATAAGCCAAATCGCCAAATAAGCCGAGGCCATTTTTAAGAAGTGACAAGTTTCTTTAAAATGATTTCTTAGTCTCGTTTCAGCGTCAGCATGCATGTTGTGTGTGATTATTGGCGTTCTGTAGTAAAGCAGAATGTGTCGTATTGAGACAGAGATGGAATCAATATGTCATTCGTTATTGGCTCCACTCACTGTAATTAGGTAACCAATGAAATTCCAGAATTTTTACTCAGTAATTAAAATCACTAATCAAAGTTTTACTGCTGCATCACTCGCTACCGTCTGTGAGTTGGTCGAGAAATCGTGGGACGATATTAGTGTTGAAACTGTAGAGAAGTCATTTAAAAAATGCAGCATCTCGAATGCAATGGATGGAACGGAAGATGATATGTTTTGGTTGGACGACGACGAGGAAAACAACATTCCACTCACTCAGCTAATAACACCAAAGAATGACTCGTACGACGACCAGGTCTCTGCCGAGGATTGGAATCTATTATTTGGTGCTTCTGATGATGAAGATGATGAATTTGATGGATTTTAATAAATTTCTGAGATTAAAGTGTGTATTTTTTTTATGAATACATGTCATTCGTAATGTGTAGACCTTTTTCTATTAATAAATAAAGTTTATTCAACTGAAATAACTCTGCCGTAACTGTGAGATCAAAGGTATGATTTTGGGGCCGATTTTGGTCTTCGGTATTTTTTGGTCCAAAGATGGTGATCGGCTAATAAGCCGACCCCCAAATATCAGGTCCAAAATTTAGGGCCAGAAATTCGGCTTATTAGGCGGATAATACGGTAATTAAATTTAACTAATCACACGGGTTACTCACCATAACTACTGTTGATGTCTGATTGTCATAACCATACAAAGTGCATTTTCTCTTGATACAGAAGTGATGTTTGTAATTGTTGTCAAACACAGACACGACAGACAATGCAACTTCCCATAGTCCAAGTTTAGTGTGGCACAAAACTGAAACCTAACTGGTATAGATACATATACAATGTTTCAGAATTCCAAAAAGCATTTGAAGAATAATTAGAAATGAAAGGTCATTACTTTTTGGACAAATTAGTATTTCAACTTCAACTGATCCCAGATTTCTCGTTTCCTTCATGTTACGACATGTGACTTACTCAGTCTACAAACAAAGCCCTAACACGTGAAAATAACGTCTTAGACTTATTTTGAAATAACACTTAAATTCTGTAAAAGTTGCACCTGAAAGTAAAACTGAGTCAAAACGAAATTTCTAAAATAAAAGGCCTAAATCTTTCAAGTCAAATTAAATTATATTTTAACAGCAACGACCAATGAGCGATTATGTTACGCTTGGTGAACTCAACAGATAGCCCAACGAGGCTTTGCCACAAGCAAGAAAACAATCAGACGATTATATGAAATAACAATCGAATGTTAGGTTTAGTTTCGTAATCACTTTACAAATAAACTTAATTATGCCAATTTTATTTAATTACACATACTTTGCACGAGTATACATGTAAAAGTGTTTCGTGTTTATTTACAATTGAAAATACAATGTTTTTACTGATTATATAAATATATTTTAACCCCATATTTACCCCGTGATTTTTGTTTTTTTTTCATACCTTTACTATCGTGGGTCCGAATTTTGCACTACTCTATATGGTTGCCCGTCGCAACACTAGTATACAGAACTGGAAGGAAAGGTGATACATTAAGTTTTATATCAAATACGTAGGAGACTCAATATTTATAGTATTTTTGTTAGATGTTTGCGTCTGATATAAATACCAACGCCGTAAATCCACAAGGTTCAATAAAAAGTCCGGTTAATAAGCTTGAAACAACCAACTGATAAGCTAAACTGCATCACTCAATTTAGGGTTGTTAAGTCCTAATAAATTAGATTCGTACATTTATAAAACTAAGGATGATAAGAAAGGATTCTTTCGTTTTACTAAGGAACCACTAGGTTTTTTAAATAAGATACGAAAACACACTTACGCTTTCTTTTCTTGGCCAAACTGGTTTCAACTGTCGCCATTTGCAATTCTCTGGAGTTTTCAGTTTTGTTTACATTTCTGTTTCAGCTTTTGTCTTTTCTAAGAAACTTACGATGCTGATGGTGTTTCAACAAGTCATTCCAAAATTCAAATTACCGAGATCAAGTAGTTATTTTACAAACGGTGATTTTTGAGCCCCGAGCAAAAGGATGACGTTTAGTTTTAACGAATAAAACTTAAAATAAACAAAGGCAGAGTAATGAAACATCAGAATACATTATCCTTATCATAAACTTAACTGTTGTTATTTCGGTTTGTCTCTGGTACAGTTGTCGGCTTGACCCGCTCGGTAAAAGGCTATTTCCTCTCTCATATGAACTGCGTCACTGCAGATTCTGCATACAATACGATTACGAAATAGATGCGTCGCAACACCAGTGATGAAACACGCAAAATAATTTCCTTTTACTGTTCCGCAACAAGTAACATACGTAGATCTATGTGTGTCCAATAACAGTAAAGAGGTGTTTAACCAAAACAGAATCAAATAAAAGTTATCGTATCAACCAGCGTTCAACAACTCAACCGGTAAATACACCGGTAACTGCGCCATCAATCGTAGTTTTGTAAATATCTGCGTAGGTCTATAGTGTCGTCATATACCTGGCATTTTGCCAACACCCGCAAGCCACGTGCTCTTTTGACGTATTTTTATAGAGTTAACAATAATAGGCATTTTCTATGCACATCAGGTATATGTTCACGTTTCGGTGAAAATGTTTTTTGTTGTTTTTTTTGCATGTAAAATATATTTATTTATTACAGGCAACTCGAAAATTTTAAATACAACAGCAAAAAACGAAAACATGCAAACGAAATTTCGTTTTGATTTTTCGTTAACAGAAATAACTACGGTTGATTTGTTGATCAGTATCCAAGGCTGCATTGTCAGCTCAGATTAAAATGCGACCTCTTCTTGCAAGTTTATTTGAAGCCTAAAATAACAGGATAAACATTAAAATTCACATTTTCTTTTCACCAATCATATAAAGCAGGAAATGGAAGAAATGGAAAAGCTGTTTGTTGCCTACAGAAATAAAATATAACGTGTGTGTTTTATGATTAAAAATGGATTTGTAACAATAAATTTTAATTTGTTTATCGCTTTATTTCATAAATACACAAATCAGTATATTTTCAGGAAATCTGGCTAGATTTACTGACACAGTGATAATTTTTTAACATATGTTTGTTAAGAATCCACTTGCTCATGAGAATAACAAACAACGTATTCTTTTTCGTTACTAGTGTTTTAAAGCGTAATATAAACCTCTAAAAACTGGGTTTCGTTATTCGAAGCGGACACAGATCATCCACTGTATAGCTTCGTGCTTAACAATAAACAAACAAATCGCACACTCTAAACATACTTCCAATATTACCAGACATAATATGGCCTGATGGTTAGGAGCGCTCGACAAGCAAACAATCTGTGGGCTGCAAATTCGAATTCTCGTCACCAAAGATGCGCGCCCTTTCAGCCAAAGGGGCGTTATAAGTCACAGTCAATCCCACTTTGAAGTATTAAAGGTATTTTATACTTTCTACAAAAGCCATTCAAATGATTGTATAGATTTATTAGCTTTGCCATTGTGAATTTTGAAAAATCACAACTGTGTAGCTCTCAAAGATGTGTTTGAATACACTGCTTGGGCAAGTGGTTAGGGCGTTTGACTCGCAGCCAAGCATGACAATCTAGCCGTCGACTAGGGACGGCTAGCGTAAACAGTTTCACGTGAATATTCGAAATAAAGAAACATATTGACTTGTTTTGGTATTCAAATCCGTATTTGTCCTCAGGCGTGTCAACGGTAACCTTTACAGTTTTATAAGGCTAAAATCCGGGGTTCGATTTCCAAAGAGAATAAAATACGAGTAGCCTTGAACAAAGTAAACGATAATTCATCTATATCAATTTTTTTCTTTTTAAGACGCTCTTTAATAAAGCACTTTCAATACTTTATTTTTGTTTTTATATGTAACTAGCTCGAATATCCGACCATTGGTTTGGTTTGAATTTCGCGCAAAGCGACTCGAGGGCTATCTGTGCTAGCCGTCTCTAATTTAGCAGCGTAAGACTAGAAGGAAGGCAGTGAGTCATTACCATCCATCGCCAACTCTTGGGCTACTCTTTTACCAACGAATAGTGGGATTGATCGTCACATTATAATGCCCCCACGGCTGAAAAGGCGAGTATGTTTGGTGTGACGGGGATTTCAACCCGCGACCCTAAGATAACGACCAACCACCAGGCCATGTGCCGGGTCACCGACCATTGGAGGAGTGAAATGAAAACCCGTTTGTAATGAAGGTTGTGAAATTATGCTTTTATTTTTTTCTTAACATAATAAACGTTAAGAGTGCAGTAATGATACATAAATATACCAACACTGAAAAGAAAAACATACTGTTTTCACGTGTTCTAACAATGATGCATAAATATATCAACACTGAAAAGAAAAACATACTGTTTTCACGTGTTCTAACAATGATGCATAAATATATCAACACTGAAAAGAAAAACATACTGTTTTCACGTGTTCTAACAATGATGTAGGCCTGGCATGGCCGAGCGCGTTAAGGCGTGCACTCGTAATCCGAGGGTCGCGGGTTCGCGCCCGAGTCGCGCTAAAACATGCTCGCCCTCCCAGCCGTGGGGGTGTATAATGTGACGGTCAATCCCACTATTCGTTTGTAAAAGAGTAGCCCAAGAGTTGGCGGTGGGTGGTGATGACTAGCTGCCTTCCCTCTAGTCTTACACTGCTAAATTAGGGACGGCTAGCACAGATAGCCCTCGAGTAGCTTTGTGCGAAATTCCAAAACAAACAAACAAACAATGATGCATAAATATATCAACACTGAAAAGAAAGACATACTGTTTTCAAGTGTTCTAACAATGATGCATAAACATACCAACACTGAAAAGAAAGACATACTGTTTTCACGTGTTCTAACAATAATACATAAATATACCAACACTGAAAAGAGAGACATATTGTTTTCACGTGTTCTGACAATAGTGGTTGCATAGTTCATTCTAATACAGAGAGATATACAGCATCGGTATTTTTTTTTTTTTTTTAGAAATTAGATATGAAATTAAATGGAATAGGAGAACACAGTCTTCTAGAAATTTCAAATGTCATTCTGTATCACTGGTTGATCAGGATACGTGGAAACGTGTTAGGAATAAGTTTACACTTTCTGACGTTTGTTTATACGCAATATGTTTTTATAACTGTATTATTACGAGCTTTAAAGCGTTTTTTTGCGTATAAATAATTTCCTTCTATTCTCGAACCATCTCCTAAAACTTCTTTACATCACGTGACAAGCTCGTGGATTAGTGGTTAAACCTAAAGCTGCCTTGTCCACTTGGTCACTTCTTTCAGAAAACTTTGAGAAATTAAGTATTCAGTACAACTGTTTATTAAGCATACTTAAGCCATTATCTGACAAAAGTCTCTGAGTGTGTGTGTCCACTTACAACTAGCGAATCGATATACCTATTGTCATCAAACCTGGCTTCATCTTCAGGAGTTTGGATATGATCCCCCTGTTGTCTTTCCCACAAATTGTGTCTGCTCACTGAAAAATTGCGATCTGCTGGGTTGCTTATTACCAAACCTGGTATATACCCAAAGCTCTTTCCCCTACAAAAAAACAACAAAAAAAACCTCACAAATCAGTTTTGACGACAACCAATGTCGTTCTTACACAAACTTTTAATGACGCTATAATAATGTTTAATCTCCACGTAGTCTCGTGTTCCATTCAGTTAGGATGCCTGATCTAAGCCATTTTCTCAGCTGGGCTTTGGGTTCGTCGCGCACCATCTCTCACTTTCACCATTGTTTTGTCTGATATTCGGGGTTTTGATCAAATATGGCTTAATGGTCACCTTGCAAGGTTGTGGTTTAAAGGTCTCAGATTCGAGTTGTGATGTGCCTATGAACACGCTTTTAACTTTGGGAGCATCACAGCTCTCACAGTAATTCTTACTGTTCAGTTAAGACTAGTCATATAGGCGGCGCATATTATCGGATGAATATCCTTCCTCTTTACTTTTTGTGATCGGTGACATTGATCGTGCAGCTGTCTCATCACCTAAGGTTTAAAATACCAATAAATAAACAAGTTATTTTATTCTAGCTAACCAACTTCAAGTTAGATTCTTCGCAGCATTTAGACGTTTGTTTGTTTTTGAATTTCTCACAAAGCTACTCGAGGACTATCTGCGCTATCCGTCCCTAATTTAGCAGTGTAAGACTAGAGGGAAGGCACTTAGTCGTCACCACCTACCGCTAACTCTTGGGCTAACTCTTTTACCAACGAATAGTGGGAGTAACCGTCACGTTATAACGCACCCACAGTCGAAATGGCGAACATGTTTGGTGTGACGGGATTCGAACCCGGGACCATCAAGTTAGGGCTCGAGCGCCCAAACAACCTGGCTGTGCCGGCGCCTGTATTCAGACATTAAGTGACTAGAAAGTTCTCTCAGAACAAAATAATAGCTAAACCCATTGCATAACAAGTCATAACTCTGAGATAAATTAGGATATGCTGACAACGGTGATACCTTTGGTAAGTAAACTGAATTTAGTTTAGAAACTAGAGTTGAGGTAGAGGTGTTCTTGTTGACAAGTTGCACTTTGTTTGTTTGTTTGAACATAAGCCCAGAGCTACAGAACGGGCTGTCTGTGCGCTACATACCACGAGTATCGAAACCACCCGGATTCTAACGATGCAAGTCCGCAAACATTCCGCTGTGTCACTGGTAGGCCAAGATGTGCTCAATAGATATATACGCATTCTAATGTGGAAACACGTTCATTTTTTACGTCACAGTTAGAAGTGCAGAATTTTATGCACAATACGATGTGATTACAAAAAAACGGTAACCGATATTTAGAGCGAAATAAAAAATGAATAGCTTGTAACCCCAAAGAGGACGCCAAGAAAAGGGGAAAACACGAGTGGAGAGGTTCGAGAGTTGACGGCTAGTGCTACTAACCACGTTTTCTCTCTCTCGCTGGTCTACCAATTGAAGATTTGGGCAGCGATGTAAAACCCAAGCTTAGCTTTGCGAGAACTTTTTAAAACAAATAAAGAAGTCTAAATCATTTACGCCGTAAAACAGTACTGATAAGTCCCCCCGCTAATACAGCGGTAAGTCTGGGGTTTTACAACGCCAGAATTAGGGGTTCGATTCCCTACGGTTGACTTAGCAATTAGCCTGGTTTGGCTTTTTATAAGAAAACATACACAAAGAAGTGATAAAATAAACTAGAAATTTTACTTTGAGTATAAATATTCTGTAATTGTTCGTACTTCGGGTCCAAGAAATTACGTCCATGAATAATGACACACCTCTGGTGCTGATAAAACACATCAGCTGGGTGTTTATTTTTAGATGAATTAAGATTTGGTTTAGTTTGTTTTGAACTTCGCGCA
The DNA here is from genome assembly GCA_011833715.1 of Carcinoscorpius rotundicauda. Classification (NCBI taxonomy): domain Eukaryota; kingdom Metazoa; phylum Arthropoda; class Merostomata; order Xiphosura; family Limulidae; genus Carcinoscorpius; species Carcinoscorpius rotundicauda. The sequence continues at coordinate 66,634,197 of CM022400.1, forward strand.
AAGTTACTCGAGAGCTATCTGCGCCAGCCGTCCCTAATTTAGCAGTGTAAGACGAGAAGGAAGGCAGCTAGTCATCACCACCCACCGCCAACTCTTGGGTTACTCTTTTACCAACGAATAGTGAGATTGACCGTCAACATTATAACACCCTCACGGCTGAAAGGGCGAGCATATTTGGTGTAAAGAGAATTCGAACCCGCGGCCCTCCGATTACTAGTTCAGTGCCTTAACCACCTGGCCATGCCGGGCCTAATGAATTAAGAAACTAAATTCCAAAAACGGCTACTACCTATATTCAAAATTCGCGATGTTTTATTCACAACTTTGACCAAAAAATTATGAAAAAAACAAACGCTCCAAATTAATGTTCAATAATTGATTAAGTTTTAGATCACGTGACTCTAAATTAAGAATTATGTCTGATGTTTACGATAAATTAACAATTATGTATGTACTTTTCAGTACGTGGATTACTATAATTTTATAAATATTTCACAGCGTTACTCAAGGACGCTGTACACGTAGTCATCCATAATGTTGAACTGTTAGCCAAAATGAATGGCAGTTGGTTAACAACACCCACCGCCAACTCACGAACTACTCTTGTCCTGTGTAACCGAATAATGAGGAACTGACCATCGGTTTTATTGTACCCCAAAGAGCGAAGTGCATTTTTTATGCAACGGGATGCGAATAATCCAAATTACAATTATATATTTCAAATCTAGAAATCTTGGTGGCTTCTTAACATTCAAGTACATGACAGATAATACACGTCCAATTCACCAGTCACAATTAATGTGCTCGAACTTTCGCTGATGTTTTATGAAGCATTTATTCTTCATGAATTTACATTACAACTTCCTAATTACGTCACGTAGTTGGACATGCGAGGTACTGGGATGTTGCACGTGTGTTCATTGTTTATTATTTTTGATTTTCCCAGAAGTCGCTTTGTACGAATCCTGGATGTTTTCCAGGGCTAAGTCCTTGTATATACCTTTGTAAAAGCATTTAGGCACGTTTTTTCTCATCATTGTGACATGAAATAATTCTTTCTATAGTACGGCATACGTTAAAAAGTGGACTGCGTTAGAGTGTTGGTGGATAGGGTGCTCCAATGGACCATAGTGTGCTATGTTGGATAATAGAGTGTCACTTTCGATAATTGGGTACTATGTTGTATAAAATGGTGCTATCATTGAGTTTTACGTTGGACTACAGAATAGTTATTTGGACTATAGGATGTTAATGCATGATGCTATGACAGATCATTGGGTACTGCATGAGGAATGGACTTTGAAACTGTTCCAAGTTCACCTTATTTCGCACAATGGAACATTTCTCGTTTTTATTTATGGTTAAAACATATTATCTGTATTATGGCGCCGCCCAAGTTAATTTTAACAGAAGATTTATTCGTAACCGTTGTAATCGTGAAATATATTTTTGTTTGTTTGTTTTTCATTTGTCTAGCTTAACGGCTTCTTTCTGGTCCATGCTGTTATTTTTACATCAAGAAACGTCTTTTACTCTCGTGACATAACTGAGAAGTAGAAGATTCAAGCTTCAAGCCCCGATGCTGATACGAGCGTTCCGCACTTTCAATTGTGACCGAGGTTTGGTTTGTTTTGAATATCGCGCAAAGCCACACGAGATCTATCTGCGCTAGCCGTCTCTAATTTAGCAGTGTAAGACTAGAGGGAAGGCAGATAGTCACCACCAACCCTTGGGCTACTCTTTTACCAACGAATAGTGGAATTGATTGTACATTATAACACCCCCACGGCTGTAAGGGCGAGCATGTTTGGTGTGTGACCGAGGCATTAAAGTTGTGAACTAAGAAAGGGTCTTTGACCCACATGTAAACGTAAGGTACTGTTCAAGTATATTTAGATAATACAACACAATAGAATATTTTATTAGGCCTAGTAAAAACATAACGATGCATTACTAAACTCAAGGTGAAAAGGGCACGGTGTATAATGTGTGTCCAGAGCTGTGTCCTCTTTTTGTTTTTTGGAGGTCACTGCTGTAAAAAGGACCAACATTGCAGTGGAGATACACTAGAGATAAACCAACGTTTATGTTTAGATTACAACAATATTACTTCACATAGTTTACAATACAACATAGAGAGTTTATGATTATATTACAAAGTACATTACAGGGTGATACATATACACTACCACACAAATTAAATTGTAAGAACTGAATATTAATCGTATGAGGAAAACAGTTGATTTTTAAACTACTGTACGAGACGCGCGTGTCACATATGCACGTGTGTGTCGACTGTTTAAAAGTGGTAGTTTTCAAAACCAATTTCATAAACAGAGTTTATCCTGATACAGATTATTTATAACAGAAGTTTTGTTTGTTTGTTATTAAGTACAAAAACTCGCACTTAGCTCCATGCACTATACCACAACAGCTATCAAAACCTGGTTTTCAGCTGTGCGAGTCTTTACGCTCAGCGCTGTGCCACTGGTAACTTTACCAAAACTACAAGTTACGATATAACTTAATTTTAGGCAGATTTAAGTTCCACAGTTTAACTGATAGCACCATTCAGAAGAATCGTTAGAAAGTGTAACTTATAAAGGTTTTCGATAACCGTGATCCGTGCAGTGCGGTTAATCCATTCGGAAATTGCTTTCCGTTTGAAAACAAGTAAACAAAACGGATATAAAATCTCACTTTAAATTACAAATACTTTCGGTGGGCAAACTAAAATTTTCACAAAAAATAATGACCCAGCGTGTTGTGAAATAACACTTTTTTATATAAAATGGTTTATATTTTTAAAAATAAGTTGTAAGTATGCCATGCTGTTAGTGACAAATTCAAGTACTCTACAAAAATATGTAAACAATAAGCTATAAGATTACGAACTGCACAGTTTTGAATGTGAGATGGCAGCACCTGTCATAGATGGGATACCCAAAACTTACTTTATTTGTATGTTTTGAATTTTGCACAAATCTACACGAAGGCTATCTGCGCTAGCCGTACCTAATTTAGTTATATAAGATTAGAGGGAAGGCAGCTAGTCATCACCACCCACCCCAAACTCGTGAGCGACTCTTTTACGAACGAATAGTGGGATTGACCGTGACGTTAAAACGCGAGTACGTTTGATGTGACGGGATCGCGGGTTCGCATCCCCATCCCGCCAAACATGCTCGCCCTTTCAGCCTTGGGGCGTTATAATGTGATGGTCAATCCCACTATTCGTTGGTAAAAGAGTAACCCATGAGTTGGCGGTGGGTGGTGATGAGTGGCTGCCTTACACTGCTAAATCAGGGAGCACTAGCACAGATAACCCTCAAGTAGCTTTGTGCAAAATTCACACACACACACACACACTCTTTTGTTGTGTTTTATTTGTCATACGACAAGAAGGAAGCTGTCAAATTTCAGCATTTCCTATTGGAAACAACAACTGAGTGATGTTTTAAAAGCATCAGTGTTCACGTTTCTCTGTGAATTAGTTTTTACCGACTTTAATTATAAACGCTCTGTTATTTTTTAAAGTATCTTTGTATTTGATACGATCTCAGTTATGCAGCTTACATGTGTATGAAGCAAGAGAAAACATGACAGTTATTGTCCTTGAAAATTTATGAGTTCTTTCTTGTTCATTCAGTGCACGTGTCAGCAAAGGTTTCAAGTAACAGATGTTACATGTAGCGGTGTTCAAACTGCAAGGTTTTTGTCTGATGTTAATCATGAGATGCCTCACATGAAATCGTTAATTGAGATCCGTCTACTAGCGGAGGAAACTTTGATTCTGGTGGATTATGTTTCAGTATATAAATACAAACAAATAAAAACGAGTTATTCTATGGTATAAGGATGTAATAAATGAATCGTTTGTTTAATAAATATCAGAAAGAAAAAAAACGTTAAAAACATAAATATTAATTTTTATAGCTCATTGTTCTGTTGTTGCGATACGAGAGCGAGAAAACTCAAGCAAATTCATAAAAAAATGTTATGTGCTGCCATCTAGTGTTCATTATTCCAGTAATATAGTGTAAACCACCAATATTTGAGAAAATGTTCTTACAAATAAAGTATTATTCTCTTCCAACTACCATTCGGTTTTCATAATATATTATGCACAAACCTAGCCGAGGAACAATGATTGATCGTCAAGTTTTTAAATCGTTGGCAACTCGAATTAATATACGCATAAAAATAATTTATAAGTTGATTTAATAAATGAAGTGTTATTTATCGGTTCTTATTGAATAAAGGTTGGATTCTCATATTAAAATTTTAATAACCTTAAAATAACATTATGTATTGAGATTTCGATTTCATGTGTACACACGGTTAAAGACGTAATCCGTAAATGGATAGCTCATTTGCTTTTGGTAGGAGGTGCTAAATTTCTGGACTTACAACTCCGAAATTTGGAGGTGAATACCTTATTGTTAACGGAACGTAGGTGGCACATTTCTGAGGTAACTCTTCGGGCTTTTAACACTAAAATGAGATGTTCTGTTCCTCGTGGTCAACAGAAAGCACAAAGTCCTTATTTTTATCTTTAATTTCAGTCAATAACTACTCGGTAAATTTTATAAACATTGAAAATAAACATTATATAATTAATAGTTTCACATATAAGCTATCATTGTAAATAAATAATTGCAAATTGCTGTAATGTTTGTTTTCAAACCATATCGCCCTTTAGTCCCGCTTTAAGGCAATAGTGAGCCCTAGGCGAAATATAAACTTTCTCAATAACCCTTTCTTTTGAGAAAATACAATTCATTTAAAGTTCATTAGTGATAAAAGTTGAGGAAACATATATCTTATTAAACTGGTTTATGACTATTCTTTTATTATACACGTTATATTTTATTATCTGTTATCATACTTGTAACGTACAGCATGACCTTGATGGAGGTGGGCCTGGAGAACTGCACCCTTTTCTATTGGATGAAATGTAATAAAAAGTATATAATCTTAGATGGTTTACGTAATTTGTCATTGTTGTTTAGCGCTATCTATGGGTACTAAAAGTAATAATAAAATGGATGCATACAAAATATGAACTATGTTTATGTCTGCTCCAGAATAGCATAATTAAAGGGATATTCTGTATAAAATTTAAAGTATCGTCAATGTGTTTTTGAATATTACTTCAGTAATGTAATTACTGCTACCAAAGTGTTGTGTTTCAAGAGTAACAAATTGTTGTAACCTCCAAGTGCACAATACTTATTAGTGCTCACCAGATAAAATTAACAATGAATTAGACAAAATAAAACAATACTTCATCAACATCAATAAGTTTCCTCCACAAACCGTAGAAAACATTATACGCACACACATAGACAGAAAGCAAAATCAACCAACAAAAGTAAATATATCTCACGAATCAAAAAATCACGAAACCATATACTGCTGTATACCATATATTCCTGACATCAGCAAACAAATAACCAACATTTGGCAAAAACTAGTAACAAAATATGATATTCCAGTTAATACCAAATTTATTCAAAAACCAGGCACAAAACTAAGGTCTATACTATGTAAGAACTACACTGACAAACACCACACCAACATTATTTATAAAATACAATGTGATAACTGCCACGACTTCTATATTGGAGAAACAAGTAGAAAAATGGAAACCAGATTCAAAGAACATAAAAAGTCACCTTCACACGTTTTCGAACAATGCAAGTCAAATGGACACAACATAACCATAGAAAACACTAAAATACTAAATAAAGAAACAAACATAAACAAACGCAAAATTAAAGAAGCCTTACTTATACAACAACTTAAACCCAAAATAAACCAATATAAAGGAACGCCATTATACCTATATTAATATTATAGATAAAATTATATATTCAAACATCTAACCCCGCCCTCTACATTGCGACACTCAGTTATACAACCCCTTCCAAACATGTGGTCAGCTTCCGGTAGTTACCTCTTTCTTTGTGAACCTGACGATGACCGAAGAAGGTCGAAACGTTGTTCGCTCTTCTATTTAAAATATTTTCTGAACCCAAACGAGCCGTTTTTGCATATAAAATTCTCAACAAGTGGGTTTCTCGACATCACTAATCGTCCATTAAGGCACGTCATTTTAGTGTCTACTAACCGGCTGATAAAAGACACACTTCAGTATAATAGTGCAAGCGGCTTAAACAAGTAACCACTTCAATCGGGGCCCGGCATGCTCAGGTGGTTAAAACACTCGACTCGTTATCCGAGAGTTGCGGGTTTGAATCCCCGTCACACCAAATATGCTTGCACATTTTCACATCAAATCCCACTATTAGTTGGTAAAAGAGTAGTCCAAGAGTTGGCGGTGTGTGGTGATGACTAGCTGCCTTCCCTCTAGTCATACACTGCTAAATTAGGGACAGCTAGTGTAGATAGCCCTCAAGTAGCTTTGCGCGAAATTCAAAACAAACCAAACCTTCAGTCGGCCTTCGGTACTATTTCGGAGAAATTGGTGTGTGTTTTTTACATAAGCCTTGTGAAAATATGTCAAACAATAAACTATTATAATAAAGACACACCATTGTGTGTTGTGCAGCCAAAACAACCAGCAGGACAAACTGTGTTCATTAACATAAGTGATAGTTTAGCGATTTTCCATTTTCCATAGCTCAAACTGCGTTAATTCAAACTATCACATATTTTCAGTGTGATGTGTTCTACTGGTTACTTACTTCACATACCCAATGTCAAGGCAATCCATCAAGAAATATATGAAACATAGCATTAGTATTATTTGCCTTGTAGGAACACAAATCATGACCAGTACGCAAACATAGCACGTGGCACTTGTACAGTCATTTATGAGAGTAGAAAGGTATTCTAAATTTGTGTTACCAACCGATAAGTAATGATTCTCGAACTGTGCTGTAAATAATTTTATCTCGAGATGTGAGTCGGGAAATTATTCAGATATTGAATAATACAAAACCTGGAGAGCACAAAGCTGTTAACATTTGACAGTGGTTTAATTAGCTGGATTCGATTCAAGATGTGTGATGCTGGTGTGAAAACAATTTGGTGTGTACTACTCAAAGAAAGAGCCAGCTGAGACAGGATAAACTATCGAAGAATAACTGGATCTCTTTCAGCCATGAATGTTGCTGGTCCACTGCCAGAGACAGAATAGGGTAATCGGTAGACACTCGTTATAATTTAATACTTCACAAAATAGATCGAGGCTTATCCATTAGTTAATACGTTGGCAAAGTTCATAGTTGATATGTTCGTGGAACACTGAATAGCCAGCTTCATGACATCTGTAAAGATCCACATGATTAGGAAGCTAATTTAAGAATCCAATCATTCTGAGTCATGTTATGTGTTAGTTGTGGTGAAGATGCGCACATTGCCTTATTACTCCACAGTCTGATGGTTTAGGAAAAGGAAGAATACAACCAAGTACATTCTTGTCACTTCTGTAACCCAGCTAAAGCCAGTGGAGCAAATAAACAATTATCTACAGGTTGTTTGTCAAACGTACTCTTGTCCACTTGGGAAATTTTACTCCTTGTTGGTATTGTGTATTGTTCTCCCCTATAGCAGACATAACACAATAGCCACAAGGCTATCTGGAGCAGCTAAAGCCAGTATTTGTTGATGATCACGACTTTGCAGAACAGTTGTTAGGAAATTCACTGAACGTTAAAATGAGTGTTATGACAACATACCAGTTTGGAGACTGGGTCTAGTTTTGGTACTTACCGATGGCAGCTGAAATCATGCTACATAACTGAAAGGACGTGCATGTTCGTTAATTTAAATCGAAGCTGCGGCTCGTAAATTGTGCATTCAGCTACTTAACAACAAGACCACGGTAAGCCGCTGGTATTGAAGTCAGAATTTTAGCGCAATAAACTTTTAGACTTACTGTTGAGCTGCCAGGAGGGGAAGCTGTTTGATAGTTATATACCATTACGTTTCATGTATAACCTATGTATTTTTTAAAATAATGAAATAACTGTGTGTTTTGTGTTATATATTAGTTTTGGACTGATGGATCTAGCTGTCTGAGGTATCATTTAAGACTAGTGGTCCTTTCGTTGAAATCTAAATAAACCTGAGAATGATGATTCTCTAACCATTAAAGTAAGAATTTTAGTTTTTTCGCTACATGATTACTATATACTTATATTTAATTTAGGAAAGGTATTTATCTCCCGGTAAAAGACAAAGGTTAAGTAAGGTATTAATTTAATGCATTTATTCCATTTTGGTTATCGATAAATAGCTAAAATTGTGGATTTATTTTCAACTCTCAAGTGGTCATTTCTTCAAATACTTTCTCGTTTTTAAAGGCGTCGATACTTATAATAGCTTGGGACGGTTAGTTTCAAATAGCCTGTGACGTGTATAATTCACAAAGTTATTTAACTGTTTGTTTTTGGAAATTCGCACAAAGCTACTCGAGGGCTATCTGTGCTAGCCGTCCCTAATTTTGCAGTGTAAGACTAGAGGGAAGGCAGCTAGTCATCACCACCCACCGCCAACTCTTGGGCTACTCTTTTACCAACGGATTGACCGTCATAATATACACCCCCACGGCTGGGAGGGCGAGCATGTTTAGCGCGACGCGGGCGCGAACCCGCGACCCTCGGATTACGAGTGCACGCCTTAACGCGCTCGACAACCATCTCCGCAGTTTGACGTCAATATCTGTATGTGGTAGCAACCCTTTTTAACGAAAAAGTAAACAAGAATTGAAATATGAAACATAGAAACGGCTTTTGTACATATTTTAACATTGTAATTGATGTGTTTTTATTATTTTTGAAAGTCAGCTACTGTGGTGTTTTCACTAGCATAATATATCGGGTATTTATTAGATGAAAAATACATACCAGCAATGTTTAACGCATGCTTATTCGCTTTCGTTTAAGTTTTTATATACATTTTCAAAACAAGTCACTGATTGGATAGAGTATGGTTTTTAATTGATTTTCAACCAATTCTCACAACTGTAACATAAACCAATAGCGAAGATACCATGTTCGCTGGAGGCTCATGGGTAAAAAAGTTTATTGTCGTATAAGTTGAAGGGGTGTGTTAGTAGCTTCGTGTCTCAAAAGATTTACATTTTGGCAAAGTGTGTTAAGAAGGCTAGAATGAAAAGCCATATTGCTTTTGCATTATTTGTGATATCAACATTTTCTAGAGATAGTGCTGGATATGTGGAGGTTAGTAATATAATTGTTATATCTTTATCTTGGCACATGTGTGATCCCAGTGAATCGTTTTCCCACTTTGCATCTCGGTGTTTCGTTAGACTATGTTTATTTCGCTGTCTTTAGACCAAGTTAGGCCTAATAGTGAGCTGAATTCGTTGTTGCTGTACTAATATAATTAATTTTATATGCATATAGTTTTTTTATTTGGTGAGTTTTTCAGCCACTTATTTCTGCTTATACAGGTAATTAACATGTTTTGGGGAAGGAAAAAATGATTAAATCCCAATTTAAAGTTGAACGGAAGAGAGATGTTATTAAATGTGAAAAGACGAAAGTACTGAAGCTGCGTGAGTGATTGCTCTAACTTAACTTTGAAGCTTAAAATTCAGTATAATTTTGATGGGGCTAACCTTAAAAAGAGTTATGGAATAAGAGAGTCACAAGTCATCCAACCAGTGCTGATGGCAGGACAGTGTTGTAGGAAGCAGTTTTGGGGTGGTTGGACCCTTTCCTGATTATAAATGTGTGCGTTCTGGTGGCATGGCTTCCTCAGAAAATTTTTACAATTGTAACTATATTCTGGGAGATTGAATCTTGAGAACTATTTTAACTACAAATACTGCATACATAAAATATATATGTCTTGAAATAAAAGAATGGAGTTTTTTTGTCACTGTGCATGTTGTGAAAAAGTGGTCTGGTCTTGTCCTTAGTGCTTCCTACAGCGATGTAGGACAATAGAATTTTAGTTAACATCTATTGAATCTAAGTCTGAAGAGGTTATAAGTACGGTATGAAGCATTTAATAGACCTCATTTGAAGTGTTTTGTCTAGGGATCCTTACCTCTGGTAATACATTGAATTGTGACAAGGGTTCAGAAGAGAATTACCAGTATGATATCTGGGGCAGAAAGTGTCATACAAGGAATAGATTGAACAGTTGGTAACTTACCATTGGTCAGTTTTGGTGTGCTTAGTATGGAAATCTAAGTTACTGAGCAGGAAACCAATATTTAAGGGTTGAAAGTGCACAAATTAAAAATTATAGACTTGAGATTGACAGACAGTTTTACATTCCTCAAGTTTTATTTACTGTTACTATGGTCTTTTAAGGTAAAATATCATTTGAATAGGTCTGCATATTTTCAAGCATATAAATAGGTTAGGAACCCTGACATTTGCCTGGAAGGGGGGGGGCTCAGATTGGCCTAGTCAGTGGAAACCTTTCTGAATTAATTTTTTTTACTTCTAAAATTTCCAGATTATATAGTAAGCTATTTCACTGAATACCAATATGTTTACGTATTAATTATGTAAAATAAAATGATTACCAGACTAATTTCAACACCATGTGTAAAAGGCATGTAATGCCTTATATGCTGTATATATTTTTTTTCCAGCAGTACACTTTTGTGTAAACTGACTCCAGTAGTGGTAATAATAATATAAATCGGAAATGTGAGACAAGTACAATAAGTAGAAATATTACACGGCTACAGTATTAAAAACCAATCATCTTGTATGTTTTAGAGAATAATAAATGTGATATTTAACAACATATACTTCAAATGTGAAAAATAGCCTTTACTAAGGACACAAGATGTCTTCTACAGATTTGTGTATATTTTACGTTACAGTATGTGTATTATACTGGTCAAAAGTAACTAGATGTCATCCAGATATGTTCTCAGAATGTGAATTATTGGAGCATGACTCAAAGAGTGATTGATTGTAGCTAATTTTTCAATGTTCATAAAGTTGTTGATTTTCTTAACTTCACATGGTACAATTATACTGTTACATATATGGTGATTCTACATTGTAAGTGAAGGTTTCTACATTCTGTTTCAATGACATTTAATCATTTTAACACGTGGAACTCTAGTATGATAACATTTACAGACAACAAAGGACCAATTGGTCAGTCTTGGCTGCCCCATTCTCTAACTAAAGTAAAAGCTATGAAACAAATTTAAAAAATAAAAATATTAAAGCCATCCATTATCTAGAGATGTCAAGAATTGTAGCAAGTTGTACTTCAATGCAACTTTGTCCTTTGTCATCAGGAGTTTTAATTTTCCCTTCTCTGCAAGTTGTGGATAATGACTTCTGTACCGTTGAGAAATCCTACACTATCCAATTTCCATGTCCTTACCGTGATGAATTTCCTCAAACTGCTTACAGCCAAACTACTGGTCTTTACATTTTGTTTTATTTGTACCTGCTCAGGTTGTAATTTAGAATACATCATTTCTTTATAGTAACTGCTGGCTCTGTTATCAATTATATGTATAAAATGACCACTTACATATGATGCAAGTCTGTTATGTTCTCATGTAAGTTGAATAAAAAAGAAAAATCAAAATATTAAATTCGGATTGCTGTGCATGAGAAATGTAAACACTGTCATATTAACATTGATTTGGCTTGCATTGAAAGTGAACATGCTTGCATGAATTATTTCCAAATGTAACTTTGTAATATACCATATATTAAACTGAATGATTACGGTTACTGAATGCCAGAACTATATTGTAATATATCCAGACAAGCAGTATCATTAATGTGAAGGTTTTACATAACTGATAAAGTTAGAAATCAAACAAACATATTTACTGTTATATCTATGGTGATCTGTGTGCACATATTGTAATGAAGTGTTGCTATTAATGTGTTGTGACACACAAGGTAATTCACTTGTATTTATTTTGAGGTTCAGTTTGCCACTATATTACCCCCGAATGTTATGTAAGAGGTACAGAAATAACAGTTTATCCATTTTTAACGTCATGTCATAGCTGCAATTTTTAACTTCTTTCTGTACATGTTTACAGAATTGCATTAAGATTTTAAACTATCTTAATTTGAATGTATTGTAATTACATTATTATTAAGTAAATCAAAACTGAAAGTTTTATATTATCCGAGTTTCTACCTTTATCTCAAAAGGAAGGATTTAAAACTGCAGGTTTTACCATCACATAATTTGCTTGCAGTTACGAGTCTAAACTTTAAACTTTTGTACATGACACTGTGAGAATAGAAGAAAGACAAAGCTAAATTTAAGTTCTACTCGTCTTTCTTTAGCATCTGGAAAATTTCCACGAATTTCTCAGTTAAAGTTTAATATTTCCAAGCTTAAAGTCAGCAATACCCACTTGCAAAGTCAAAGCTCTGTTGCGAGGTGATAGTTTTAACTTGAATGACATGTCTACAACCAGTAAAAGGAGGAACTTTCCCACTATTCAGTTACAGCTTACTGAAAGTCCCAGTGAATAGATTTATACAATAGAAATGAGCTTAGTCTGTTGTTTTCTTAAAATGTACAAAGTTTTTGGCAAGTGTATTTCGCTTCGTGTGCTTGTTAAACAGTTAGATTGCATTTAGGCGTCACATTTATATTCTAGTTATTTATTATTTGTGTTTTATTCAAATATTATTTGAATATTTGTGAGTTGTGTAAATTTAACATCGATGTAGTTTGACTTGTGGAAATGTTTGAGCAAAATGGTGTCATTCTCGTGTGCAACTGTCAGTGAAAGAGTTTGTGGACGACCTTTGTTCTGTAATAGCTGTTATAAGGATCACGTTACAAAGAACAGGTTGGCACACCTACATTGAAAATAAAAGATAAAAAGTTGAAAAGAAAAATTAAAAATAAACTAAGAGAAACAATAAAGAAGTGAAGTTATGCATATGAGAAAAACACTAAAACAGTCTGTAAATATTTGAAACATACTGCAAAACAGTCTGTAAATGTTTAAAACATACATATTTCCAGATAATTTATTCGGCACAGCACCTAAGGTTTACAAAAATTTGAGGATCTACAAAAAACTATGGGTCCATGAACATTTTCCTTTAAAGTTAATTTCTGGTTTAACTTATGGCCAGCAGTGCCTATGAACAGAAGGTGCCTATGGCCCTATGAAAATCTTGCTATGACATTGTATGTTTCCATTTCTGAAGATTAAATATTTCATTACACTGTATTGTGTTGATAATCTATAGTTAATGATAATAGAAACAATTACTTTAAAAAAACATTTTTCATTCATTATAGATGCAAAAATGGTTGGTATGGTTAGAGAAAGTACTACGTAGAGGAGCGAATGGTGTGTCAACCTTCTTTGATCATCGTCAGGTTCACAAATGAAGAGGTTGTTCGCTCTTCTATGTTGTGCTTTCTCCACCAATAACAGCCGTTTGTGTATAAATTTCTTTACGAGTGGGTTTTCTTGTCATCACAGGTTTGACAGTCATTTAGGAGGTTTTAGAAATTATTCAGATGAAATTTGAAAACTAAGAGAAATATTTTTATATTTGAAATGAAACAAAACCACATTGTTGGGAATTATTGTAATTCTGAATATATGTAACTACATTAAATTTAAATAACAATCATTTCATTGTAAATAGCAGAAAGTCAAATGTTTTAGTTTTCAAAAACTACATAATCTTAGAATTGTGAAAGACAAACTTAAAACTATTTCATCATTTTTATAGAAAACTTTCACAAGAGTTTCATACCTAATGTAAGTAGGTCATAGTCATATGGTTAAGTTATACTCACAGTTAAATTACTGTTTGACTACTTGGTAACAGATTTTTCTACATAAACACCATAGAATGAACTGGGCTATTAATGTAATTAAACAAGCGTGTGTGTTTTTTTTGCATTTTCTGTCCAGTCAGGAAAAGTTTTGTGTTCAGTTTGAGATTTTTGAGAGGATTCAGTTTTGTTGTATCCTCAATTTCTCATTTGTTGAAGAGAACAGTAAGGCTATGGGATGTAAATATATAAATTTTGGTAGGGAAGGAGCCATCTTTTGTTAAGACAGTTTTAATTTTTGTATCTCAGAATGGCTGGTATGGGTATTAACACTTTTACTGATAAACAGAGAACAACGTTTTGACCTTTCTGAGACATCTTTTAGGTTTACATTAAAAGTTTTAATACCCATGCTGGCTGTTCTGAGATGCATTTTTAATTCAAATGGGTTTCTCGTCATCAAGAGTTTTAATTTGTGTAAAAGGGTAGTGGGGCTAAAAATGGGTTACCTTCAGGTGAGGTGGATGCAATGAAGGTAATAGGTTTTGAGGGAAAGTTTGATAAATAATTGAATGATAAGGACTGCTTTTGAGTTGTTTTTATTTTAGTATAGTTTTAACTGATTAGGTCAGGGGAGGGCAACTTATTTTTATAGCAGCTACAACTGTGGCTAATGAAAACCTTGTCCATACTATTAAAAAAGAAAGACGTTAGTTTAATCAAAATAATTGAATTTCAACTAACCTTCAATGTGAAAACTGTTGAGGGTTTTCATCAACAAGTTTTGTGGAATTTGGTTCAATATCTATGCTCAGTGACCACTTAGCTCTGCCTCTAAATTTATGTCAATAAGTTGAGTTCTGTATCTAGACTTGAGAAAATTGAGCATAGAAAATGTTGACTCGCATACACATGTGGAGCCAAATATGGAAAATAATTTTGAAATTGCTATCTTTAAATATGGAAGACACTTGTTTATCAGAATAGTGAGTCACATCTCTTTGATAGAACATTTTTGTTTACCTTTTATATGTTCTACTCTTTGCAGGGTAAACATCTTGTCTTCAACACTTGTACAAAGACAAAAAAGATGCAATTTTCTTACTAAAATTTCCTAAGTCAATTTAAAAATGGTTCATGCAAAAATTCAAATTTTTGAGAAAGATTTTTGATCCAGTTTACATAGAGATCATCTTTAGCATCAGAGAAATTAATCATTGTTATTTTCTAGAAAACTATTTAACTTTGCAAAATGTGTCAAATTATTCTCTTGTAATTGTTCTCCAGGGAGGTTTAGCTTTAATTAAAATTCATTAATAGACTGTGATTGCTTGCTTATTATTTTACCTCTTCCCTGAATCTTTGTATTCAAATTATTCAAGTTTACCATCATGTCACACAGTAAGTACAAATCACACTGCCATGACAAAGTTTCAATATCAGGGAAATTTTCAATTTTACCTTTTTCAACAAGATGCTCTTTTATTTGATGAAATTAGGAAGTAAACCATTTCAAGACTTTTCCTCTACTTAACCATCTTAAATTTGCAAAATTAGTAAGATCATCAAACAGTCGCTGTTTTTTTTTTCAAAGGCTTGACAAACTGTCAAAGGATGAGAGAGCTTCCACTTCTGATATAATTCAGTTGTTAGAGGTGTTCATCAAATTTTTTGATTCATTACTTTTAGACATCTGAGTGCACAACTTTTCCGAATGCAAAATGCAATGAAAAGATGGCAGTGTGGACTTCACATTATTTTCAAATAAATGATGCTTCAGAAGAGAAATAAATCCTAATGTCACCTCAGTTATGGCGAGAGCAACATCTGTTGTGAGCAGAACCAATTTCTTAAAATCCAGATTGAATTTTTTTTGACATTTCAAGAAATTTTTCACATGTTTGATCTCATTATCCACAAAGGCCCATCATTTCTTCCTTAACTTGAAGATTTGGGGTTGTATATCAACTGTGCAGTGTCATTAACATCTGTTGACTCATCTAGTGCTTAAGAAAAATACAAACTGTCCTTTAGTTGTTCAAGCAACTGATTTTCTATATTTCTAGCATTCTGTGGACAATTGTTCTTTGACTTAATTGCAAATTATTTACCTTTTGAAGAATATAAACTTATTTTTCAATCATAATTCTCCAATAGTTTCAACAACCACAATATTTTTTTCACTAGTTCAGAATCAGTAAATGATTTCTTTTTGAGATAAAATCCAAGTTACTTTACAGCTAGCTAACATAACTAGTTTACTTTACAGCTAGCTAACATAACTAGTTTACTTTACAGCTAGCTAACATAATTAGTTCTGTTGATGATAAAAAAACCTTTTTAGGCCTCCCTTTCATTCATTATTTGTAAATGAGCATTCTGTATTTGTTTGAGAAGGACACCTGTAATTTCTCTTTCTTGAGGTAAACAGTACAGACCTTACTAGGAAACCTTTTTATTTATGCATTTTGTCTTGCAAAACTTTACTACAAAATTATTGACTTCTTAAAATATATTTAGCACATCTTGTAAAGCTTTTCTGGCAGATTGTTTTGCCAAAGTGAAAAGATTATACCAACAAAACTTTGTTTCACAACTTATTGTGTGTTTATGTGTTGCCCCTTTTTTGGAATGTTGTGGAAACTTTGACAGGATACCTGCCAAAAGAGAAAATAAAAATTAATTCTCCTTTCAGTTACAGATTTTGATAAGCTTCAGTCTTTCAGTTGATGCTCTTGTAACAGACTAAAAAAAACTGTGGTTGCCCCAGTTTCAAGTTCATTTTTGATATAGTGAAGAGTGACCTTCAAGACTTGCATCACTTGGTGATGTCTTGTTACCAAGTGGAGCTGAAGTAAAAGAACCTTATTGGTAATACGAGATTTATTACCAAGGAAATTGTATGTTTGTAAATGTTAACAATTATTCTTCAGTGTGTGTGTTACATGAATATTTAACAAAAAAAATAATGAAAATCTCTTCAGAAAGAAGGTTTGGATTGTTTTGCAAGACAGGAGTTTGTTCACAATGTTGTCACCAGATGTTTTTGTCTTTGTTAAATTGACTTGTTAAAGGAACACAATGGAAACCCGACATATACTCTTAAAAAAAGAAATGCAAAAAGGATATTCTCTTTTATTTTAAAGAGAAATATATGTTATAACATTACAAGCTCAGAGTATGTGATGTTACACATATTAAGGCACTGATTGTCAGACTGAAGTGACCATAAAAGTTGTGCACTTTGAAAATGGAGGAAAACAACGGATTTTTTGCCAAAACTCATTCATGTCCAATAAATTTGTTTGAGAGATCTGCAAGTGCAACATGTGCAAAATCCCTATAAAAGTGACGGGTTCTCAGTTTCCATAGCTCAATGTTAAGCCACTGACACGCAATACAGTTACGCCAAGACTGACTGAAGCACAACGCAACAATGCCATTGGTCGCTTGGAAGCAGGCGAATCTTGATCAGATGTTGTCAGAGCTGTGAATGTCCACCCAAGCACCATCACAAGGCTATGGAATCGTCACCAACAACATGGATCAACTTGTGACCGTCCACGATCTGGCAGACCTCATGTGACCAGGCCCGCACAGTATCGCTACATCCAGTTACGTCACCTTCGGGATAGGACCATCACTGCAACATCTACTGCCTCAACCATACCAGAGCTGCGTAGGATTTCCAATCAGACTGTACGCAATCCTCAACGAGATTCTTAGGCCCCATGTGCAACCCTTCATGGTGAACGTCAACTATGTTTTTTAACATGACAACACCCGTCCTCACACAGCCAACTCATCACTGTCTTCTTGAGACACCACAACACCAACGTTCTTCCATGGCCCTCCAGATCACCAGATTTAAACACCATTGAACATCTTTGGGACGAGTTGGACCGACGTCTGCGACAGCGACAACCTCAACCGCAGACTCTACCTCAGATTGCAGCAGCTTTGTAGGCTCAGTGGACAGCCATTCCACAGGATGTGATTCGTCATCTCATAGCTTCCATGGGCAGGAGATGCCAAGCAGTTGTTGATGCTCACGGGGGCATACTCATAATTGACGTTAAATTTCAACTAGTGAGCATGGACTTCGCCTTTGCAGACTTTGGATGTTCAGCAGTGAATGTGCAAAGTTTCATACATGTCATACAGAACTACCCGGAATAAACTTGTTAACAATTTGTCTCAATTTTTGCCTTTTGCGTTTCTTTTTTTTTGAAGAGTATATTAATATGGATGTTAGATTTGTGTGTAACGTGAAGACAAGAGCTGGTTACAATGATTATTTTTAATTTATTTTACAACAGATGTAAAATAAACATTTTATATCATTATTGAAAATTTGAAAAATGTTTGACACATGCTGTTTGATATTGATGTTTAAATGTTTTTTTGTCATTTTAACCATGCACTGTTAAGTATTAAGTATATTTATATGGAAACATCTTGGTAGCCTTTCACATTTTTTTTAACTGTGGGTCAAACTTGTTTTTAAATGTTCTAGGCTCTTGCTGGAAACATAGATGCTTCTTTGAACCACTTTCAACCGATGGTAGCCATACTCTGTGGCCATGGAAAGGTTTACCAGAAATATCTTAATGAAAACCTTCAGTGGGTCACTACCAAAGGAAACCAAAAAGGACTTTGTACCAAAGACAAGCTGGAAGTTTTGGAATACTGTCGTAAGGTAATTTGGAGCTACACTTTCGTGTGAGATAATTTTGTATCACTTTTGTTATAGTGTTAATTGGACAGTTTGCATTTTTAGTAATAGATACTGTAGCTGGTTTTGTGACATTCTGTTACAGTTAAGGGCATGTTTTCTAAACAGTTTTGGAGTCATTATCAGGTTTCATCAACTAAGAAGTCGTCTAATAAGTGTAGTTTGTGCACATGTTATATTTATGTCAAATATTTTGATGCGGGACAGTTGTAAGATTAACATATCATTGTCATAACAAAATGCCTTTACATATATATTTTAGAACTGACAAAATGCATTTACAATTAGCCATAATTTCATTTCCATTATGAAGTATTTGTTTTTGGTTGGTGATAGTTCTTTTATTGTAAAATATTAAGTAAAAAAAAACTAATTTATTTGGGGTTCTGAAATTATATTTTTAGGTTGAGATAAAATGTTGTGTATAGGTTTTCTGTATTACTATATGAGTAACTTCTCATCAAATTTAACTGAAGTAGGGTTTTGTGCTCTCATTCTTTAGATAAAACCTAATAACTTAAGAGTTGTAGGTCAACTGTGATTAGCTATTAGAGCTGGGCAGTTAATGTGATTGTTATAATTCATAACTCGGATCTTTTTTTTTCTATAATCATTTAATTGAACTTGTAGTAAAGTTTATTAATGCCACAAATTTATCTATTAATTAAAATTAGTGTATTTAATCGTGTTTTTGAATAGTCCAACTATTAAGTAATCAAAACACCAGTGTTGTGATTTCTGTTAATTATTTTAATTTAAATACAGATTGGTCAGCCTGACCATGTGGATCCAGGTGCACCTAATTACCTTAATTTAGAATTACTCCAAAATATAATTAATCCTTTTACTACTTCAGTGAAGTGGAAACCGTCTCTTCATGTGCAAAATATAAACAAAAAAATTTTTTTTTTACCACATGAAATTGTAGTTTAATATGCAAAAAAAACAAAAACACACTGCCACAAAGTTGTACAATAAGACTCGAGGGAAGACAGCTAGTCATCACCACCCACTGCCAACTGTTGGGCTACTCTTTTACCAACAAATAGGGGGATTGACCATCACATTATAATGCCCACACAGCTGAAAGGGTGAGCATGTTTGGTGTGATGGGGATTCAGACCCTGCGACCCTTGGATTAAGAGTCAAGTACCTTAACCACCTGGCCATTGCTGGGCCTCTTTTCTTGTCAAGTTTGTTAAAAGTGGCACCTTCTGTGTATTGTAAATTTGCAAGTGTACATGCATTATCATTAACACGTCCATCAGTCATTTCTCATGTCGTACATTTAGTTCATATTAGAAATTCCTGGACAGTGAAAAATAGATACAAAACATAGAAGTTATTTCAATTTTTAAATTGTAATGAACAGAAGTATGAAGTGATTCTGTACAGAAGTAAATACCCTCAGTAATTTTGTTTATTCATTAAGTAACAGAAAAACAAAATTAGGGCTGGTCAGTTTAGCCAGTTCTGTACAAACAGTTATTACATCTCGTAAACTGATCATTTAATTGAAATTAGTTTTTTGTTATTTCAACAGTACAATTAATTAAAATATTACAATAAGACTTGTTTGCTCTGTCCCATTTTCCTTTTTTAGATGAAAAAAACAACAGCTTATAATGCAAGAACACTGTTTCAATATTCCTTGTGGGTAGAGCACAGATAACCCACCATATTGCTTTATTAATTGCAAACTAGAGAGAAAGCAGCTGGATGATGTTTGTTTGTTCAATTGCTGGCTAGAGAGTAGACAATTGGCTGGAAACAAATTCATCTTTTCCCTCTTGCATGTGCCATTGTTTTGGAACACTTTGTTAATTGATTATAAAATTACCAGTAATTGACCAGCTTAAATACAAACTTTGAACACGTAACCATACCATCTCTTAACCGATTTGAGATCTACTTAGTTTTGTATTCAAGAGATCAAACCCTTTTGATTGAGGGGCTTGGCTGCGACCAAGGTCTTGTTGATAAATTTTCTCTAATCCAACCTAAGAAAATATCAAGTGCTATGGATGTTGAAAATTCCTTCTTGTTTAATTTAGTAAAGAAATTTGTGTACTTTAAGTATCCTTACCTTTGTGTTATATACAAGATAAACAAAATAAATAGCAATTTAGGAAAGTTAATACCAGTTGTACAGTTGATTCTGTTTAGTAAGAACACTCGTGTATATGGATAACTCTTTCAGAAAAGAGTTTCAGCAGTGTTCAGGTTTTAGTTTGCTCCTTTTTGACTGATTTCCTCTTGTCTTAAGTTTTACTCTTTTCAGTTAATTTGGACGTCACCACCACATGTTTGTTTTCTGCTCTAGGCCTATCCACGTAAGGACATTCGAAACATAGTGGAGTCCAGCCAGTATTATAAGATTGACAGCTGGTGTAAAAATGATCAGAAGAAATGTAAGGAGCCGAGCTGGGTTAAACCTTACAGATGTTTGGGTATGTATCTACTGAGAAATTGGTAACATAAGCAACCGTTCTATTTCTTATTTAAAATTGCTGACATAAGCGTCTTATTCTAAAACAAATATTTCATGTTAGTGCATTTAGAAGTTTATGTTTTACTTATTTTGTGGTGTTATTTTACTCTGGACAACAAACAGCATGACATTTAAAAATCCAAAGTTATGATGTCTTATGTTTCTGTCAGCTAATACTGGCACAAGACATGATTCTACATTTATATGATGACATAAATGTTGCAGTTTATTGTTCATGTTACTTCTAAAGATGAAATAATGTGCTTACTTACTGATATTGCAAGCATAAGACACTTAGTAAATTGAGAGCAAACTGTACTTGTTAACACTTGCATGGACAAATTAGTTATTACTGTTCAAAGGTGCTACTTAACTGTATATAATGATGCTTCACTAAGTAGGCTTAAGAGTTAAACCTTTTTATCGCCTAAAACTTTACTTTAAAGTGCCAGTTGCATAAATATCACTTTAATACACCTAGTTAAGATGAAACTATTTTTGTTTTATAAACATTATAGTTCTCAGCTTTATCATGAAACGTGGACAAAATCTGAAACATATCTTTGTAGCGTAAAAACATAGCATTGGTTGTAATAAAATGTAAAATTTGTACAAGCCAACAACTTACTGATTACCACTAATTAATGTAAATGCAACTGTGCATACCCTAGAACACCAGTTTATTATCTATACAAGCTTGTTGAAAGATTTCATTTATTTATCACAGTGTTCTAATGAAGTTGAAAATATAAATTTCTAGTGTACTGTACTTGTACTGTGTTAATTAGGTTTGATTTTTCGCTTTAGTTTCATTCATAAGAATGTGATGCTTAGTTTCTTTTTGTCAGAACTTCCAAGTTTGTTGTTACAACTATGTTCTTGACTAATGTCTTCCTTTGAGAAAATGCAGAGAAAATATTTACACCTACCAACCCTCGGTTTTTAGTAGTATGTGTATGGAATCAGATCATTGTGTATGGCTTATTGGTAAACCAGATTATTATTTCTGAATACAGATATATTAAGTTATGTCTGATGTTAAAATAACATTTATTTTGTATCATAAATGGAACAAATTAGGTAAACAAATGATTATTAAATTGGAAAATGTGTTTTGTTTTGTTTTGTTTTAAATTGTTAACTTTTGTGCAGCAAATAGTAATAATTATGAAGTGTCCAGATTTTCTTATCCTTTGCTGATAAACTAATTTCGAGGAAGTGGATTAGATATTAGTTTATGAGTCATAAATCTGGTTATATGTGGAAGGGACATTTGTCTGATACTGTAGTTTATCTCTATTCGTAATCATACTGACAAAAGTGAAAATAAATAGGTTAATATGGTCTGTATTACTGTAAGCTTGCTCTGTCACTTGAAATAATTCTTTTGGAATCTTTTGAATTATGAACTGGGAAAAGAGAGTAGATACAAAGGAATAAATTTAGTCTTTGTGTTTTCGTGTATTTACTGAGCATCTGAGCTTGCACGAATGTTTTGAACTGCCTGACTCCAAACGTGAAAGCTTATCAGTAGTGTCATTCAGAATATTACACAAAACAAATTAATTCATGTTTTTGTCACCAGTTAGCGGATCTTGTGAAACAGGTTTATGAAAAAATTTCTTATGCTTGTTAAACAGTGTTCACTGTTTCATCTGTGTGAAGAGGTAGGGGTTAAATTGTGTATCGCATGACCTTTAATTGATGCCATGCTACCTGATATTGCATAATGTCAGAGTTATCAACTGTACCCTACATTGCTGATTTATGATAGATGATAGTAAAGATCAGATACAGTGTACAAGGATACTGAGAATTGCAGATATACACCTGAGAGATTCCAGATATCATGTAAATGTATGAACATGTTTGCAATTAATCAGAGGTTGGGATTTGTTGCTTTCAACACAGTCCTTTTTCATGATTTTTTTTACCTATTTGATTTCAGTAAAACTTAACTTGTATCCTAGGATCTTTTTTTTTAAAAATGCAGTGTATTTTAATTTTTTTTATTTTAATGTGTTTTGTTTTGACTGAAAAAATTGTTTAAATATGTCTGAAAGATGGACAGAAGTATGTTTACTTGTCAAGTGAACATCACTTTGGATGTTAACTTGTCATTCTGAGTGAGACATCAGTTCACAGATGCATCTTGAGTGCCTGTTTGCAACACGTCATTCTTTGTGTACAGCAGACTTGTACACTTTATAAATTTGTAATTATGGTGGATCATTGTTTTTCATCATGACCAAGTCAGCTTGCTAGACCAAACACAGCCACACACAATTAAGTGGCTGTCATCGTCAAAGACGTTACGTGTTCAGTAAATCTGAACAATCTGAAAGGTAGAATCCCATTTGATTGGTTCATTAACATTTAAACTACATTCAAGTAGGCCAGGAACTCTGGTTCAGATAAAATATGTTCTTCTAAAGGCAGAAACTTTTCTTCTCAGGTGACACTTTTGATGCATGTGGTATTTTTTATCATCTGTCCTATAGTTGGGTCTGAGTACAGAAACTGTCAGAAAATGATTAGCCTTTTCATAGTTAGATTTGTTTTGATGTATCGTATCATACATTATGGGTTCTCGGGTATTCCTTTTGAAATATCTTCTGCCATATGATTGATATTAAATACTTGGATATCCTGTCTAACAAAATGACTTTTGGATGGCATTGATGTCGTGTGTGTAAGTGTAACAGTGATTGTTCTTACTTGTTTGGATATAAGCTGTTTGAAAATAATAGCAAGTTGAAGTTTTGACCTCTGACTTCATCACGTTGCTCGTGGAATAATTTAATTTTTCTTATGAAATCCGATACTGACTCAATCACTGAAATCAAATATTTAAATCAGTTTATTTTCACTTCTGAAAAGAAGGACTCAGTCTTTACATGTACAGTTGCCAAGTTTATTCGGTTTATTTTGTTTTAATACTGTTCATGTAGATATTGGTTATCAAACACATTTGATGTATTCAACCTATCTTCATTAGAGCCTGTCTTTTTGTGTTAGTGGAGATTCTTCTGGACGTTTGTCTCAGCATTGTAACATTATATGACTTCATATCTTGCCTGTGTTATGTCTTTTATGTGGTATTTACAAACATGTTGACTTGTATATCCATCAGGAAAAATTTGGAAGTGCCCCTAGAGTTAGAAGTTAGTATTTTATCCAATACATCAAACAACGAGCATGCTATTGTATTTGGTAATGTAATACTTTTGTACCATGAAAGCATGTCTACAAAATTATTTGACCTTCAGATACCGACTTGTGTCACTAGTAGTAGTTAAAATCATTTGGCTTCCAGATACTGACTTGTGTCACTAGTAGTAGTTAAAATCATTTGGCTTCCAGATACTGACTTATGTCACTAGTAGTTGTTAAAATCATTTGACCTTCAGATACTGACTTATGTCACTAGTAGTTATTAAAATCATTTGACCTTCAGATATCGACTTGTGTCACGGGGAGTTGTTAAAATCATTTGACCTTCAGATACTGATTTATGTCACTAGTAGTTATTAAAATCATTTGGGGCCTGGCATGGCCGAGCGCGTTAAGGCGTGCACTCGTAATCCGAGGGTCGCGGGTTTGCGCCCGCTTCGCGCTAAACATGCTCGCCCTCCCAGCCGTGGGGGTGTATAATGTGACGGTCAATCCCACTATTCGTTTGTAAAAGAGTAGCCCAAGAGTTGGCGGTGGGTGGTGATGACTAGCTGCCTTCCCTCTAGTCTTACACTGCAAAATTAGGGACGGCTAGCACAGATAGCCCTCAAGTAGCTTTGTGCGAAATATCAAAACAAACCAAACTAAAATCATTTGACCTTCAGATATTGACTTGTGTCATGGGGAGTAGTTAAAATCATTTGACCTTCAGATACTGACTTATGTCACTAGTACTAGTTAAAATCATTTGACCTCCAGATACTGACTTGTGTCACTAGTTGTTAAAATCATTTGACCTCCAGATACTGACTTATGTCATGAGTTGTTCTGCATATTATATTAAATAATTAGTTCTTTTCTTTCCTGTTTCAAAATTGGGTGTAAAAACCAAACCAAAACAACTAAGTAAAATCAACTGTTTTTTAAAATAATTAATACTTCAATACCTAACACTAATTACCTCCATCACTGAATGTAATGGTGATTGTTTTTGCCCCTGTGTGTTTGTCAGCAAGATACTCAAACTGCTGAATGGACTTGGACAAAAGTTGGGGGCCAGTTTATCACTATTAATCCCCATCTGTTAATGTGGGGACCAATTGATCACTATTTTTGTGTTGTACAACTTTATTCCTCTTTGTGTAGCCAAAAATGTTCTGTGCCTGTTGATAACGACGGACATTCGGACACCTTCACATATTTTATGAGGACCAGATATGATCAAATGCAGCATGGCAGAAATATGCTCTCCACTGAGTACCACTCTAGTTGTAATATAGATTGTACTTTTATTAACATTTTTGTGTGTTTTTATGTTACTAGAAACTTTATAACAGTCAAACTTGTGCTCAATTAAGCATGTTTCCCTCCCATCCCTGTGTGAAATCTGTGTTTCCTACACAAGGATATTTCTTCTTTGAGATGTATTAAAACATTTTAATTTTTAATTAACATCTTGTTAATTTTTAAAAATCTGTACATAATCATTTTAAGTTCAGAATTACAAATCAGGTACATTCTATGAATTTACCAGTTTTGTTATATCAGTTCTGTACAGTAGCTGTCATCTTCAACAGGCTAACAAACACTAATATTTTAAGACTAATCATACTGGAACATCGAGTCAACTTAGCCGGTATCTACTGATACTCTCGACACCATCTCGTATAGTGCTCACTGCATCAAGTAGAAGGTTATCCAATGTCATAGGCCTATCCTAGTTCGATGGTTAGAGCATTTGACTTGTTTTGGGTTCAGCAGTGTGCAATCATACCACTTTAGTCAAAATATTGGTTCATTGTGTTTTCATTATGAGCATTTTAAGTAAGTTTGCTGTCTATAATCACTTTCTAGTTTTAGCTTGTGGCTAAAAAGATTCACTTATTTTTTCCAGGTCTTTCTTGTGACATTACTAAGGCACATCGAGGTTATGGTATTTTTTTCTAGAAATTTTACCCGAGGCAAGTGATTGACACAAATGCACATGATTGACGTGATCTGTGCTTTTTTTCTTCATGAATAACTATCAGCCTGTTTGTAGACGTAGTTAAACTAGTTCAGTCTAGACTATACGTGACGCCCCCCAGTGGCTCAGCAGTATGTCTGCAGATTTACATGCTAAAATCCAGGTTTCGATACCCGTGGTGGGCAGAGTACCGATAGCCTATTGTGTAGCTTTGTGCTTAATTCAAAAAACAAACTATATTTGATTATCTTGTGTTCTTGCCACGTGTTGGCTGTGGATTTGAATCCTGTAAATTAATTTGGTTGCTTGCTCAGTTGGGGATGTAATAATATGGTGATTGTTCCCAGCATGTGCTGATTAGAGTTGGCAGTGACTGTTGGTATTGACTAGTTGCCTTCTTTCTAGTTTGTTACTTCAAAACTAGGAACAGCTGAAATGAGGAGAGTGGCCAGGTGGGTTGACTCGTAATCTGAGGGTTGCAGGTACGAATCCCCATCACACCAAAGATGCTTGTCACTTTCAGCCATTGGGGCATTATAATGTGATGGTCAATCCCACTATTCATAGGTAAAAGGGTAGCCCAAGAGTTGGCGGTGGGTGGTGATGACTAGCTGCCATCCCTTTAGTCTTATGCTGCTAAATGCTAGCACAGATAGCCCTCAAGTGGCTTTGCATGAAATTCACAAACAAGCTATTGTGGAGTTCTAAGACTCATTATTCTGATACTCGAAGTCAACTGGATGTGTATTCACTGGCACCATTTCATATAGTGTCCAGTGTATGAGTGGTAACAAAAGGAATTTTTGCACACTACACCTGTGTGATATCCTGTAGAACCCCTGCTTGGTGAATACTTGGTTAACCATGTTTGTTAAATGTAACTGGTGTCAGCAGGAACCGAGTTCTGATAGTACCAGTATGGTGTTAAAGGTTTGTCTTGGTAGATGCCCATGCTTGAAGTTACAGGTGTCCACTAGCTTCTATACTTTTTACTCCATCTGTTTGATATTTTTTGGAACAGGATTAAGCCACCTCAAGGTTACAGGTTTGTTTTTTTTTCTAGAAATTTCATCCAGAGCCAGTTTATAACACAACTACGCATGGTTCAAATGATCAACAACTCATAGGCATAATTAACTATTTCAGTTTTGAACTAATTCTTGATGATGAAAACCAACTTGAACTGTGAATGTATCTCAAAACGGCTGCTACGGGCTGTGAACTAAGAAGGTTAAAACGTTCTTTGCTTTATTAGTAAGTGTTAATACCCATACCAGATGATCCGAAATATAGTTCAGTCATGACTTTGTTTTAGTAGCTCTTACTCTGAGACAACACCCAATATTAAGAGAAAACCTAATTATTACATTTCCTGATATCATGCTCAGTTTATTTGAACACGTCTCTTACACATTTTAAGGACATGGTAGTTATTAACAATGTAAATAAATTAGCTGTTTATGTCTTGAGGGAGGAAATTTTGCGGAATTATTGGGTTGCAAACAGGTAAACAGTGATGTAATATTGTTTAAGCACATTTGCTTAGCACCTAGAATTTCATTTTGACTAGTTATAAGAATATGCTTAATTCGTCCAATTGTGTTTCAGATTAGAAAACATCTAACAAAAATTAACAAAAAGACATGTATTGGCTTTCTTGTGAGGCTACACAGTTGGAATCATATTGATTCTTGTTTGCCACAAATAGGTCAAAGTGCATGACCTTTTTAGAGTTACATTCAAAATTTGAACTACTTTTTGTGCAATTAAACTTGACATAAAATAGTTAATAAGTTTAATAATAATTTTAAATTTAAAGCTTTTAATTTTATAAGTAAATATTAAAAACAAAAAAATCAAAATCTTTCCTAGTGTGAAAATTGTAACATTTGCTGTACGGGTTTCCCTTGTTTCTAATTTATTTACCACCAATCCTCTGGGAAGTATCAAATTTAATGTAATTACTCGTTATAATGTAAATGTACAGTTTTTTATAGCCCTCAATCTTATTTGTTTACAGAGCTATACACTAGAATATCTGTCATATTTCCCACACCTACCTATCACATCCTTTCTTCCACAAATTAACAGGAGTTCTGTTTGATGCTTTGTGTTGTATTATTGAAATTCAGTAAAAAGTCAAGGTTGTAGGCCATCAGACAGTGAACTGTGTTCTTTTCAGGGCATTGTCAGTTTTAAATATGTTCTTATAGTAATCACATTGGTGAGCTCAGTTGAGTTTTTAAAGGTTCTTATCACATAGCTTGAAAACCACAAAAAAAAATTATAGTTATTTGATATTGCTTTTCAGGTGCTATTATTCTGTGTCTGTAAGTGTATTATGTATGAAAAATATTTGTGTAGTAGTAACATCAGTATTAAAAAAGCAGGTTTACATTTTACTAACAGTCAACAGCTAAAAAACAAATCATATCATATTTCTAGTTTTTCTTGTGTTTGTTATTATAAAGCTAACTGAAATAAGAAAATTGGTAACTTGCTAGGTTAAATTAAGTTAAGATAATGGACAATGATAATTCTGCATGAGGTGTGCATGTGACTGGCTTGTGCATTATGTAATACAATACTTTTAGGTGAGTTGCATGCTTGATAGATGATTCACAACTTATTTGTATTATCAGTTACATGTACAAGTTCAACAGGCATGTTAAAAAATGTTAACATGAACAGGTGTGTATTGTAATGAGCTTCATGGTGTTTAAGGTAGACAGCTGTGGTTTCCTGTTACAGTTCAGTCATTCTAAAGACAGTAAAAGGTATCTTACATTTATTTCAGTTTTTATACGGTGGCATATGTGAGGTCATAGTAAGAAAACAATGCATAGAATATAATGTTTCATTAAAACTATTTTACATTTAGTTACAAGGTCATGTAAATAAAAATTACTTTTTCATTTGGAACAGTCAACACTTTGATTCCTTATATTTTTGGAGAAATATGTAATAAAAGCTTGAATAATTCTCTGTATATGCACAAAACATTAAAAGTTTTAGGTTGGAAACTCTCAAATATCAATTTAGAGCCGAGAACATTTGGTCAAATCAACTGGGGATCTGATGATTCTTAGAGGTGAACTTTGTTTATAATGTAAAGGAAGACTAAAATTATCTACATTTAGAACAAAGCAGAGATTTAAATATTCCATACTGCCCCTAACTACAGGGTGGTCGCTAGAAAAGCAGAAAATTTGTCAAACAGCTATTTATTTTTACAAAGTTTTTTAAAGGCATATATTATATTACACTCATAGATGCTCAAAATGTGGTCTATGCACTTCAGAGCAGCGTCTTAACCTAGAAATCCAAGCTCGTGTAGCGTTTTGAAGGGTAACTTGTGAGATATCGTTCCAAGCTCTTCCCAAGCTCTTTTTCAAATCATCAGTAGAGTTTATGTCACGTCGACAATTCTGAAGCTCTGTTAATAACAAGCTCCAAACGCAGTAATCCATGACATTTAAGTCTGGACTTTTGGAGGGCCAATCTTCCGTTTCAATGAAATCAGGAGTAGATTGCTGAAGAAATTGAACTGAAGCCATTGCTGAGTGATCCCTGGCACCATCCTGCTGCCATGTCCATATTTGGTTGTCCATTACAATTCATATATCGCTGAACATCTGTGGACACATCTCTTCACAATAAACTTGTTGGTTTATTGTTTTTTTTCTTCCTGCCTTCAGGACTCTGATAATATCCTTCAAGAAATCGAAGCTCCGTTTTGCCATACCATGAAACTGCAGCATGACAAAGAACAGATGGCTGCAAATTGTCCTATTCCACAAGCAGATCTTCCTCAGGTATGTCAATTTTTACACGCAGTTCTCGGTAAATGTGATCATTTTGTGTATTCAAAGGTGGTTGCAATGAAAACCTTGCTTTGTTTGAAAACTATACTCTTTTCCAAGCACACTCTGGTTCAAAGCGATTGATCAGTGCAAGCGACTTGTTTGTGTGCATTTCCTTATATCGCTCACTGAGGAGGTTACATTTTATTCGACGATAGCATTTCAGTGCACTTTCTTTGAGAATTTCAAACACTGATGTTTTAGATATATTGAGATTTCGAGCGATTTCTCGTTGACTGAAATGACGTCTGTTTATTGCACCGTGTCACACAGGTGAAACAGCCAAATCATCTTTCACTGTGGCACGTGCCTCGTCCGAAATTCGTTTCTTTGGACTCGTTTCTTTTTGGAGTGTACCAGCTGTTTTGGGACCTTCTCATTTCATAGTTGCAACAACATTATTAAACTGATGCCTTGTAATCGTTGAAAAAAAGTTGGTAACACAGCTAGACATTTTGTCAGTCCTCAAGTCGGATTTTCACTTTTGAAAAGAATAATCACTTGCCTTTGAAAGTCTGAAAGCTGTTTCCTGTTTCCTTCCATGATGTGGGTATCAAATAGAACCTAAAACAAATCAAAATAGAAATGAGTAAGCACACATTTTATGATATTAAAATCATGAATTTTATTCATGATGTAAAGAAATCAAAATAGAATTGAGTAAGCACGCATTTTAATCATGATCTCATTTGACCCTCAAATTTTCCGCTTTTCTAGCGACCACCCTGTATTATCCCCATTTAATTTTTGCAGTGCCCCTCAGAGGTGTCGGTTAGAAGCAACACATTATGCATGCATTTTAAGATTTGTTTTTAACACATGCTGTTTTATCATGAACCATTTTTTACACACACACACACACACACACACACACACACACACACACACACACACACACACACACACACACACACACACACATATTATAATCATAAAATATTTAAGCCAAAACAAACAAACATGAATTTTTGGATCCTAAGGTTCAAGCTACAATGTGGGATTATAAAATGTATCCTAGGGTTTGGAGGTGACTGTGAAAATAGGACCCACATTGGGGTGGGGTTACACCGTCTGTCAGTTTTAACCTGCAATTTGCTAGTCTCGTATAAGAAAATTAGGAGAGCAAGATGTGGATGCTCATGCCCACAATGTCCTACATTTGTATCACTTTTCACTGTATGCAAACAATTGTGGGAAGGTGACTGCTCTCCAATGTAAAAGTAAGAAAAAGAAAAACATAAAAAGATGAAAAAAAAAAAAAGGAAAATAAATTGCTTCCATTTTGGGAGTAAGTAAGGTAAGCATGCTCCTAATATGTTATAGAGGCACTAATTAACATTTTATAATTCCATGTAGCTTGTACCCTAGGATTCCCTTTTTTTCAAAAAAAAAAAGTGCAGTGTATTTGTTTTCCTTAAATTTCATGTCAGTGTGTTTTGGTTTATGGTTTAAATATTTGATGGTTATAATATTATTATTCAGAGGTTGGGATTCACTGTACTCCTTCCTCAGTGGATCATATTTTGTTGTAATAGACTTTCTGCCACTGTTCCTTTTAATCTTTGTCTACAGGTGCAGTTGAATGAATTGGGTCTATTTTTGGATGACATAGTGGTATCCACAGATTATCTGATCCTGCTGTGGCTAGTTACTTTCCCCATTTGAAGAAGACAGACACCTTTCATTAGAAGTATCACTTTCTATTTGCTGAACATCTTTTGAGCCATTTTTTCCATTCCTATTTATACAGATGGTTTGAAATCAGATGACTCTGTGGGTTCTGCCACTGTTTGCTGTAATTAGTTGTTGCATGCAGAATCTCCTCTACGGTTTCTGTATTCACTGCTGAACTGTACACTATTTCTGTTGCCCTGAGTCACATAGAAGCTAAACAGTACTCAAACTGCACCATTTATACTGACTCACTTAGTTCTCTACTGGCCTTGGAATCGCGTCACATCAGTTCAACCCTGTTCTTGCCAATATTCAAAACCGACTTTCCTTTTTCTCTTTAACATCTACTTCTATCCAGTTTTTCTGGATACCAGGCCATGTTGGTGTTTGCGGGAACAAGCTTGCAGACACGGCAGCTAAATCTGTCTGCTTTACCACTATCATTACTGTGCCGGTTTCATACTTGGACTACAGTCCTGTATTCAAGGCTTGGCTCCATGCCAGTTGGCAATTGACTTGGAGTGAGCAATGTGAAAAGTTTTTCAAAATAAAACCTATTGGACTTTTGGCTTCTTGTTTCCTTTAGAATCAGAAAGAGGAAGTTATCCTCGCTACACTACACATTGGTCAGTTTTTTAACTCATTGTTTTCTTTCATCTGGCACTGATGCACCAGTGTGTTGTTTGTGATACTCAGGTCACAGTAAGGAACATTTTACTGTCTTGCCATTTTTACAACTCTCAACGACGGTACCATTTTATATGTTTTGTCCCAAGGTGTATTTGTAATGTTGGATAGTGTCCTCGACGATGGTGACATTGTCCACCCTTCTAATGTTTTTCATTTTCTAAGGGCCATTGACCTTAACACTATTTGAGTTTTTATTTCATAAATTAGACCTTTATTATGGTTCCTTTTTTAAACTTAACTAGTTCAATATGAAATTAAAAAATGGCCAAACTGTCAAATAACTCGAAACCAGGATTGAAAAAGCCAACATCAGGTGACTGACGGTAGTTTGTGTACTTACCTGTTAATCATCCTGGTGAGTTATGATCAATCAACTTATGCCACAGAATGTCCTTTTAAAACTAGTATTGCTGTAATTTCTCTCTTACTGCTACAAACTAGATATAAAAATTTGGTTTCATGGTGTTTAAGTTTTAATTCAAAAAGTAAACTTTATCTTGTTTTACTGTGATTCCTTTTTATGAATTTTGATACTTTTACCTTTTAATTTTGCCTCATGTTTGGCACGGGTAGCCTGGTTGCTTTGTGCCAGAAGATGCTAAACTTACCCATCCTCATGATTTTGTTTATTTATTTAACTTAATTCAGGTATAAATTATTTAATTTCACTAATTTATATATATATATTACTAGAGGGCCCATTCCAGAGTGATGCTTTGCTTGTGCCAGAACATTGTTTGTTTGATCACGTTCATAACCAGAGCATTTGCCAGAGTTTTGATGAATGGAACCACACAGCTGCCCAAACCTGTGCAACGAGCGGAATGAAACTTCAGAGTTTTGCAATGCTGTTGCCTTGTGGTGTAGACATATTTTCTGGTGTGGAGTTTGTTTGCTGTCCTGAAAATGGTGAGTACTGGTATCTGGTTTGATTAAAGGTTGAGAAACTGATTGTTTTGTGTTCTTAACTAACCATTTACATGTAAAATTTAGAACTTTTTAACTGTTCATCATGCAAAATACCTTTCAGTTTGTTTTAGATATGTGTAACACAGAAAGTAGCAAGCCACAGTTTATTGACATCAGAAACAAATACGTGATGAGACAGAAACTACTTACTTTTGAATGTAACTAAAAATCACAAAAACATTTTGATCTTATTAGGGCGTCATTAAGTTAAGAACAGATTTTGGGAAGATTATAATTTGTCTGGTGCCATGTGGACAGCATCAATGATTCTTAGCAGTCACTTTATCAAGTCATTCTGAACCTGATGATGGTCAAATGAGGCCGAAATATTGTTACTTGTACTTTTTAAGCAAGTTTTAATACCCATGTAAGCCACTTCACATACATATTTATATGAATGGGCTCGTCATTATTGTTATGATTACGTTTTGTTACATAAAGCTACAACAGTGGTAGGACAACTTACTTTTGTTTTACCATATATGAAGTTAATAAAAATTATTTGTGGTTTGAATGATTATTATTATTTTCCAGATATGCTGAAGATATCATTTGCCATAAATGCAACAGTTAAACTAAAATAATTACTTGTAATTCTTTTCTAGTCACTTCCCAGTTAGTGCTTGTGTGAGACATCACGTTTATTACAGTTTTGAAAATCATTAATAATTTAAGTACGACATTTATGTTAAATTTCACCTGCAGACCCGATAAAAAGTAACTCAAATCGGATCAATCCTATCCCAAAGATGTGAGCGTCTCTTTGTTTTTGGATGTCAGGTTGAAGTGAATTTCATTTAAACCATTATCTTCAATGGTTTCAGTTATTAACTGTCACTTGAACTTGGAAATGTTTGTTTCTGTGTAATATAGAGAAAAATGTGTATGATATTCATAAGATATCGTGGTTGATGCATATTTATATAAAGTGGTTAGCATATAGGTGAGTTTGATGGGGTGATAATTAATTCTTGGTAGCAGTGTCAAAACTGTTTATTTCATCACCATAATACTAATTATACATGTTTAATCTTAACAAAGTATTGATAAGAAACAAATTTGGTGACTGAAAATGCTTAGATATATTTCTGAGAGAGAGGTAAAAAAATTTATCTCCATAAAAGTTTTGTTAAAATTTGATAGTTTTTGAATTTCTTCTTGTCTGTCAGGTATGATATTAGAGTATTTTTGACATGCAAGCACAACTATAATGTTAAATGGTTAAAATAAAAAATGTAAAAGACAAACATGTAAGCAAAATATGTGTTGTAAATTCTGTGAAGTACGTAAAGGTGTTACGGATTGACATGTTGTTACTGAGAATGAATCTGTTCTTGGTGCAGCAATTTTGTTGAATGTAGCAGAGACCTAGACTGAAATTAGTGAAAAGTGTGACTGTCAAAATCAGGTTCTGATTTGAAGGAGTACAAAATAGAGAAAAAAAGAAGTGGGTGGGAATAATTAAACAAAATAGATAATTTCTGGTGGCCATTTGTAAAGTTCACACCCCTTTTATACACATAAGAAAAAAAGCTAAACATAATTGCTCTAATTTTGATATTTTATGAATAATTCTAGAAAGCTCAAACACAGATGGCACATTTACAGTATAAGGTTTCAAGAAAAAAGACGTACGGTGTTGAAGATTTAACACCGAGATAAACTGTGGAATGTTCAACCGTGTTTAACTGGTTTTTTTTTAATTCAGAGAAACTACTGTTTTCAGGGAAGAGCTCTAAACTAAGCAACAGTGTTGAGGACGATTCTGATAGTGATGAATATGATGAAGAATACTATGATTATGAAGATGAAGATGATGACGAAGAGGACACATCATCCACCACCACCACAACAACCACTACCACCACGACTGAAAGCCCCATCGATCATTATTATCGAAATTTCGACACTGAAAATGAACATCGAGCTTTTAAGGAGGCCCAGAAGAAAATTCAGGAGTCTCACAGGAGGAAAGTGACAGAGGTAATGATTTGTATTGAAAGTAAATTTAAATGTGGGAAAGTGATTGGAGCATTTATAAAGGTGAATGTATCTCGTTGTCTTCATACCATCGTGTTACGAATAAAAAAAATATTTGTTCCATTTTCTTGTGTACTTAAAAAGTTCTGAATTATACACAAACAGCAGTCTACCACTGACAACAAACAAACAAACTTGTTTTAAGGTTGCATCATGTAATAATTTTTTGTTGTTGTTATATTAAAAAAAATGTTACCCACATCTTATAAAACTCATCTTTTATTTTGAGATTATGAAAAAATGGAATGAGCTGGAAGAACATTACCAAGAGATGAAATTGAAGGACCCAAGAGGGGCTGAAGAGTTTAAGAAAAAAATGACCGAAGTAAGATTTGATTTCTTCTAAGGAAAGCAGTGGAAGTTTGAAGTAGTTGGTGTACGTTTTTGTTTCAATTTGTACAAGAAAATTCTAATGTTCAGAAGTAATATAGAAGTACTCTATGAAAGTGTAAAAGTGATAAATGGAGTAAATGAGGTATTTCAGATTATTTTAATTCTCCTGAGATTGTTTAGTTGTTAAATACTTGAATGAAACCAAAGTGTTGAATAAACAAGGAAGTACATTTTGTCTTTTGGTACAATATTTAGAGCAGCCATCAGCCTTGCAAAACTGTATAATTACTAAGGACTGAATTGAAGTTGTAGAGTTTGTGATAACATTTACTCATTTGAAAAGTAAAACTGTACAAGTTAAATCACCTTACAGTTGTTTAAGCAAGTTTGGTGTAGCTGAAATGGGAGAATGTACTATTTGGGCTTTCACAAACCTTGTTTAATATCTTTAGCTAAAGAAGGCATCGCATAAAGGTAAATAATAAATTATGGTTGCAAGTCAGTAATAGTTTTTATAGAAATGTACAAATCATGTTCACTTTTGGTTCATAAGAAATATTTATAATTTACCTAGTTATCTCTTTTAATGTCCCCCGCTAGTACAGCGGTATGTCTTCGGATTTACAATGCTGCAATCAGGGGTTTGATTCCCTTGGTGGGCTGAGCAGATAGCCTGATGTGGCTTTGCTATTAGAAAACACACAAATGCACATCTCTTTTAAGTGGTATTTATGAATTAGTTTCTGGAGTTTATTCGGTATACTGCATTCAGGAAGTAGTTGTTTTATTTCCTACTAGCATCCACACAGACACAGAACTTTGAAAATTACATAAATTTGAAGGAATAATGTACATCAATAGCTTTGTACTAAATTTCATATTTTAAGATTGGTTTCTTAACCCAATTAACACAGGTATCCTGTACTGCATGTCACAAGATGCTATTCTCTAACACTCAGAATGTCATAAAATTACTTTTTGTTTATGTTATACCAATTAGGATAATATAAGTTTCCAGCTAAATGCATTGAGGAGTTCTTATAGATTACAAAAAGGAAGTTTGAAATTTCTCTGATTAAGAACAGAAAAGATACTTCTTGCATGGTCTGTTCAAAACAAATGATCAGTATATTAATGGACAATTCTTTATTTAGTTTCAAAATACTTTTTTATATGTGTAAGATTAATAATTGGAAGATTGCCAAGTTTTGTAAAAATGTGCACACTTTTCTGAAAGTTAAAGTACTAATTCTAACAAGACTAAACAAGTACAAAGAGGTCACGTGGTCGGTCATATAGACCTAGTCCATACTGGGAGAATTAACTCCTTAAATTCAGGCAGACTGTAGTGAAAAAGGAGTTGGTCTAGAGTGTATATGAAGTTTTGTTTTGTTGCATTCAAAGTATCTTCACCTTTAACCTTTGAAACTGTGATTCTGAAAAGTTTGTGTTTGTTGAAATAGAAGTTTATACAGTGAGTATTTTTCTTCATATATATATTTGAATAAATAGAAATACTGAAAATAGAAGGTAGAATTGAATATTTCCTTGATTGTCAGTCGTGCAACATTCTCACGTTTGTGTGGTTTAAAGCGTTTTCAGAAAACCGTAAATGCCCTTGAAGAGGAAGGAGATGGACAGAAGCATCAGTTAAATGCAATGCATCACCAACGAGTCTTGACGGTTATTACTCTGCGCAAAAAGTCTTCAATGGAATGCTTTATCAAAGCTCTGGATGAAACTATTCCAATGGTTCGTTTGTTTTATTTTGTGACGCGTGAGATAAAGTATCAATAATTCTAATTGCTCATTAAACTCCTTGATGTTTTTTATTCTTAATACAGAATAGCTGTTATTGCCAGAAATATTCAAATAGTGTAAAAAAATAATGTTGTGCTATTTATTATTATGTAAAAATCTGACTTGCAAATGATTTAAATAAAACTTGTAGTAATAACAGCTCACTTCCTTAACTTGGGTGTTGTACATCAAAACTAACATGTGTGTCATCCAGTTAGATTGTATGGTGGTTGTACATCAAAACTAACATGTGTGTCATCCAGTTAGATTGTATGGTGGTTGTACATCAAAACTAACGTGTGTGTCATCCAGTTAGATTGTATGGTGGTTGTACATCAAAACTAACGTGTGTGTCATCAAAACTAACGTGTGTGTCATCCAGTTAGATTGTATGGTGGTTGTACATCAAAACTAACGTGTGTGTCATCCAGTTAGATTGTATGGTGGTTGTACATCAAAACTAACGTGTGTGTCATCCAGTTAGATTGTATGGTGGTTGTACATCAAAACTAACGTGTGTGTCATCCAGTTAGATTGTATGGTGGTTGTACATCAAAACTAACGTGTGTGTCATCCAGTTAGATTGTATGGTGGTTAAAATCCTCATAAGTACCAGATACAGAAAATAAAATTATTCGGATGTTATTTTAATATGTGCGTGCTATTCTGGACCAAGACTAATGGGTTGAATGTAAAGGTTAAGGTCAAACTGACCCTCGAGTTTTCCAGTTATTTGAAAAAAATTGTAAAGTGGATTTCCAACAGTAAATGGAGAAGCTGTTTAGATATAATAGAATGCTGTTGTTTTGGGGAAAATTGTGGACGTACAACATTATTAAAGTGTTCAGTGGTACAGCGACAGTCTCGGTGTCGCAAAGCTGGCATGGTAACGTGTCATGATACATGCTCAGCTATCAGTCGGACAAATATTAACGTATCCTGTTTTTAAGTTAAATAATATTTTTAATAGTAATTTGTTTTGGCTACAAAATAGAGGAATTGCGTTTATGGAAGAAGTGACGATTTTGCACTTGTTGTTAAACTGAACTTTGGAAAATTTTAAGTATCAAGACACAGGGTAGTGTTATGTGGTCAAGACAACCTGTAGGGTGTACTGTTTGTTATTAAAAGAGTGGTAGTTAGCATTTTTCTCCACTTTATGTAGCTTGGACTATGTTAATCCAAACTGTCATATTTTCAGTGGATGTGTTCTACTGCACTCTTTAATTCACAAATTTCAAGGCAATCCATAAAGAAATAAATGAAATATAAAATCTCTTATTTTGATTGAATTACATTCTTTTTTCTATCTTCATAATGAAAGTACATAGATTTTATTTGATAAAAACCAAAAAAACCTAATTTCATGGTGTTTTTTTCCCCTCCAGATTTGGTCAGTTAGGTGTGAAATTTGGTCTACGTGCAAGTCGCATCTGCAAAAATGTTGAACAAAAATTGCTCAGTTTTAACCAAGCTTGAGTAATGTCATTTGGATTAAAGAGTCTTGATGCAAACTGGTAAAACTATGGTGAAAGCATGTGCTTATACATAAATATTGGTTAGGCCAAGCAGATTAAATTTTCAGTTTCTAGCTGAAGTTTTTGAAAGGAATTTTGTACTGGTGAATGATTATTATTTACTGCCAAAACATGACGACATTCTTTTTTTGCCCACCATCATGCCCCAAGTTGAACAAAAAAACTAGGCTTAGCTAACTAACGAATGGATATTTGCTGTAAGATTCTTATCAGTGCTACAAGTGTTGGTAACGTTCCTAAAGTTGCATGCTCAGTTCAATTTGTCCCACCTGAAGTTTTTGAGTAGATGTTTAAGAGACTAAATAAGATATTGAATCCATTAGTGTTTTGTTCAGTAATACATGTTTTTTAAGGCTTGTTTGATAGTTTTATTTATTTGTTTGAAAAAATTTTGGGGGGATAATTCAGGTATAACTATTATTGGTTGAGTATTTTTTACAGCTGTTATTATATTTTCTACAAAATATTAATATAGTTATTTAATTCTAAGGGAGTTAAAACATGGTGTAAGTTGATAAATTGTCTTTGGAAGCTCGTGGAATTTTTATTTCCTTGTAACTTGTACATAGCTCGTTTAAAAATTTACCTGAATAGTGAGTGTCTCATAGTTTTAGTAACTTGAGTTAATTCTTGAAATGTGAAAAATGAAGAGAGGGTATCTTTGATTTTTGTACAAAGTCAAAAAGTACTGAGAGTAGAAGTTGTTAAATATTCAGTTGTGTGTAAATGAAAAAAAAATCTAAATAGAGCTTCATTAAATTCTAAAGCTTTACAATGGTTATATTGTGCAGGTGAAGAGAATTGAGAAGTGTCTACTGAAGTTGTTGCGAGCCGTGGCCAAGGACAGAAACCACATGCTACACTACTACCGCCACCTTCTTAACAGCAACTTTAACCAAGCAGTTGCCGAGAAAGACGCCGTCCTGGATCACCTGAAAAACCTGAACCACATGGCGAACCAAAGCATCCTGATGCTGGAACGTCATCCTTCTGTTGCTGAGAAACTGCACAAAAGAATGAGT
This sequence comes from Carcinoscorpius rotundicauda, assembly GCA_011833715.1. NCBI lineage: Eukaryota > Metazoa > Arthropoda > Merostomata > Xiphosura > Limulidae > Carcinoscorpius > Carcinoscorpius rotundicauda. The sequence continues at coordinate 66,674,247 of CM022400.1, forward strand.
AAGAACCGTACATCACACCTCTAAGTGAATGAGTACATCCCTTTCTATGTTTAAGACGTAGTGACACGTAAAAGATTGTAACAGAATGATGGAAAATTCTGTATTCGAATAAATATTAGATTACAGAATTCTCTCAGAAATGAGGAGAATGATGCAGGCATTATTTAGTTACAAAAAGTTTATTATTTTAATTTCTCATTGTGCCAAACGTGCTCACTCTTTCAGCCATGAGGGTGTTATAATGTGACAATTAATCCCATTATTCGTTGGTAAAAAAAGTAGTCCAAGAGTTGGTGGTGGGTGGTGATGACTCGCTGACTTCTGAACTCTAGTCTTACACTGCTAAATTAGGGACGGCTGGTGCAGATAGCCCTCGTGTAGCTTTCTGCAAAACTCAAAAACTAACATTATTCCACTTATTTTTCTTTGAAATATCCTTTCAACAAGTTGCACTAAACACACAACTCTGAAAAATTAATTATTCACTAAAGTAGAGTATTTCTGAAATCATATGAGAACTATAGTGAAGTTATAAAGTGTTCTTTTTTGAATGTGTATGTGCACGCTTTTACTTGGTTACAGTTAAATGATAGGGTTTTAAGAGGGTTAATTATATTATAATCCTTCATTTCCTAATGATTTGAGATGGAAATCGGATGATGTGGAAATAATATGATATTGACCGATCATAATATTTCACATTAACTCTCAAAATAATATAAAGAAAATTTAACTTTATTTAAAGTTCTCTTTATGGATTGCACGGTGATATGGAGTTTGTCACTGGCCAATAAAGTTTAAGAGATGCTTGAACAATTTTAGTATTGGATATTTAAAAGAAAAAAAAGTTAACAATATTGAATGTTTTGTCACACCATACCATTTAAAAATATGTCCATAATGATTAGTCACATCATATGTATAATAATTTAATGAAAATAAATGAATAATGTAATTTTTAACACTTTCATACCTTTTTTTTGTGCTACTTGTGTGTAATTTTCTTTGGCATTTAGTTGAAAGAACAAAACAACAGAATAATGTTGATTTTAAGTTGTGTGGAACCATACTGCTACACATAACTTTGTCATTTACAACTTGCATAAAGATATAAACAATTAGACTTTGTAAGTTTACAAACTTGGACTATAATCTGGACAGTGGACTATAATTTGGAGATGGATGATATGGGCACTGGTGCTGGTCTAGCATACAAACTTTGGCAGTAACATGTAGATGTTGGTGCTGGTCAAGTGTACAAACTTTGGCAGTAACATGTAGATGTTGGTGCTGGTCAAGTGTACAAACTTTGCCAGTAACATGTAGATGTTGGTGCTGGTCAAGTGTACAAACTTTGCCAGTAACATGTAGATGTTGGTGCTGGTCAAGTGTACAAACTTTGCCAATAACATGTAGATGTTGGTGCTGGTCAAGTGTACAAACTTTGCCAGTAACATGTAGATGTTGGTGCTGGTCAAGTGTACAAACTTTGCCAGTAACATGTAGATGTTGGTGCTGGTCAAGTGTACAAACTTTGGCAGTAACATGTAGATGTTGGTGCTGGTCAAGTGTACAAACTTTGGCAGTAACATGTAGATGTTGGTGCTGGTCAAGTGTACAAACTTTGCCAGTAACATGTAGATGTTGGTGCTGGCCAAGTGTACAAACTTTGCCAGTAACATGTAGATGTTGGTGCTGGCCAAGTGTACAAACTTTGCCAGTAACATGTAGATGTTGGTGCTGGCCAAGTGTACAAACTTTGCCAGTAACATGTAGATGTTGGTGCTGGCCAAGTGTACAAACTTTGCCAGTAACATGTAGATGTTGGTGCTGGCCAAGTGTACAAACTTTGCCAGTAACATGTAGATGTTGGTGCTGGTCAAGTGTACAAACTTTGCCAGTAACATGTAGATGTTGGTGCTGGTCAAGTGTACAAACTTTGCCAGTAACATGTAGATGTTGGTGCTGGTCAAGTGTACAAACTTTGCCAGTAACATGTAGATGTTGGTGCTGGTCAAGTGTACAAACTTTGCCAGTAACATGCAGACGTTGGTGCTGGTCTAGTGTACAAACTTTGCCAGTAACATGCAGACGTTGGTGCTGGTCTAGTGTACAAACTTTGCAGGTAACATGCAGACGTTGGTGCTGGTCTAGTGTACAAACTTTGCCAGTAACATGCAGACGTTGGTGCTGGTCTAGTGTACAAACTTTGCCAGTAACATGCAGACGTTGGTGCTGGTCTAGTGTACAAACTTTGCCAGTAACATGCAGACGTTGGTGCTGGTCTAGTGTACAAACTTTGGTAGTAACATCTAGATGTTGGTGTTGGTCTAGCATACAAACTTTGGCTGTAACGTGTAGATGTTGGTGTTGGTCTAGCATACAAACTTTTGCAGTAACATGTAGATGTTGGTGCTGGTCTGGTGTACAAACTTTTGCAGTAACATGTAGATATTGGTGCTGGTCTGGTGTACAAACTTTTGCAGTAACATGTAGATATTGGTGCTGGTCTGGTGTACAAACTTTGGCAGTAACATGTAGATATTGGTGCTGGTCTGGTGTACAAACTTGGACAGTAACATCTAGATGCTTGTGCAGCGTACAAACTTGGAAAGTAATATGTAGACGTTGGTGGTCTGGTGTACAAACTTGGACAGTAACATCTAGATGCTTGTGCAGCGTACAAACTTGGAAAGTAATATGTAGACGTTGGTGGTCTGGTGTACAAACTTATACAGTAACATGCAGATGTTGTTGCTGGTTTAACATACAGACTCGAACAGTAACGTGTGGGCGTTGGTGCTGGCTTAGCAAATGGATTTGGACAGTAACACGTGGGTGTTGGTGCTGGCTGAGGGTACAAAATTGGACAATAACAATGTGAAGAGTGGCTTTGATTACAGGACAGAGTAATTCACTTTTTTATCAGTGGTTAAATTATGTTCAATAAGCACTCATGTATCATGAACTGATCTTGCAAGGGATTTTAGTAAACACCCACTATTTTTCTGTGTATTTAAACAAGCACAATAACTGATAGGTACTTACGTGAGAGTTGTGCTAGGTATTTCACTGTCTATCCTTCTCTGTGTTCATGAAGTCCACTTGAAACTTTACATTTGTTATGTTTAAAAATGATTATTTTGTAACATAATATTACAGATGCTTTTACTTACAGTTCATTATCACAATTAGCATCTTGATATAAACATTTGTTTTCAGTGGCTGCCTGGATAGACTTGAAAGGAGTTGCATTGGATGCTGCCTTTTCCACAGACACTGATGAAGCCATTCTGAAACAGTACAAAACTGAAGTGGAGAAGAAAAGAGAAGGTACTGATAACTGTATTAAAAAGTCCAAGTGCATTTTTAAGTGATATTTCTTTCTGCATGTGCATGTATTATTGTTTTCAAACCACTTTTATTGATGAATTGTGTCATTTTTACTTAGTTGTAACACATAATCTCGAGTTCTACTGAGAAACGTTGGCTTATCTTGCCAAAAGAACATAGATTTGTGGCATCAGATGGGTTCCTTATCTTATTCTTTAAATCAAACTTGATGTCTTGTGTGTTTGGAGAATTCCTTGTAGAGACAAAAGTGGGCTTTCAGTTCCTTACCAGAACACAAGATTAGTGGAGGGTCTCTTGCAGAGAAGTGTAGTGTTTCAGTTCTTTACCAGAACACTAGATTAGTGGAGGATCCCTTGTAGAGAGCATGGTGTTTCAGTTCTTTACCAGAACACTAGATTAGTGGAGGGCCTCTTGCAGACAAGCATAGTGTTTCAGTTCCTTACCAGAACACGGGTTTAGAATCTGCTTTACTGATCTTAAGTAAATTAATATATTTTACACCTGAAACTCTGAGGTTGCTCTTCCTGTTTGAAGTGAGGCAACTTTAAGTAAACCCTCTTTCTTTAAACCCCCTGGCAATCCCTTCCTCAAATTTCTTGTTTATAACATGAAGTGTAACAAAAAAACTTCCTGGTTATTTCATATCATAACAACCCCAAACTTCTGCTTTAACAAGAACCTCCCTAGTTGTCTACATCACACTCCTAACAAACCCCCTGGCAGTCCTCACCTTTTCCAACTTTCTTATAATAAACTTAAGGGCAATTCACCACCATCATTGTAAAAACATAAATTATTTAAAAGCTGTGTATTTGTGGCTATATGTCCATTGTGAAACTTCTTGTGTAGAACGAAAACAGAAACGGTTAGAGGAAGAAAGAAAACGAAAAGAACTTGAAGAACTCGAGAGGGAGAAGTTGCTAGTCGAGAAGAACCATGGAGGGAAGTTGGATAAAGAGTTTGATCCTGAATCCATGGAAGATGAGAGTTTGGTTTCTGAAATAAATCATCCTTCATTCGTGGACAACAGCAAAATGGACGAAGTCCCAGTCTTTGAAGAGCACAATGATTTGCCAGAACCACATGTAGCCCATGCTCAGAATCAACCTCTTCATCACAATGAAGTGGTGAGTATGAAAATGGTACTCATTAGTTTATGTCTTGACATGTGGATGAACAGTTTATCTGTTGATGTTTATTCCTCATTAAAAAGGAGGCTGTATAATAAATACCATGAACCTGTAAGATAATCTCAGCTTTAGGATGGTAACTTGAGATTTTGTACAATTTAAATTAAGTGCAATTTGTAGATGTTTTATTCTGACATTTATCAACTTCAAAATTTACCTGTTTTCGATTTTCTCATGCCAGAAATAAACGGCAGATGTGTACAGAAGCTATGGATGTGGGTTTCATGTGTTTGTCATCTACATAAGTGGAAGGTATAAATATTTTCATTCCCTCAATAAACTGTAACAGTTGGAGAAGAATGTTTGAAATGTGGGATTTTTCATGACCCACAAAATAAATGTAGGGAAAAAAAATGTAACAACGAACATTTCGGTTACATTTAGATGACAACACAGAAGTGAGAGATCAGCCAGTATTTTTTATAACTTGCTCTAGTTTGGTTAAAAAGGTAAACTATCAAGTTAAGACTGTTTTAACAAAGTTTGTGACTTTTAATCTTTTTGTAACTGTCTTATTTAGTATTTCTAAAATTTTTACTTTCATAAGAGTCTTAAGATACCTTTTATTTTGTTCACACAATTTGTATAATGGCCAGGCTTCTGTTACTATGTAGGTTTCACTGTAGCAGCAGTGGTCTAATAATTGTTCAACGTGAAGTTTAGGTCATCAAGAGGAATGGTATTACTTGTACCAAGATGCTTAATTTTTGTCGAGATATATGATGTAACTTGTTAGGTCCTGTATCATTGTCAACTGAGTCTGTTAAATGTTTGTTTCTAATAATGTTAACCTTTTTTTGATGTGATTCATGTTCACTATATCTCAATCGTGATTCTTTTTTATAAAATTTGTTAAAGTTCTAGTCTACATAGTTTTTCCCCAAATTAGTTAAGTTTTGATATAAACTTGCATCCAGTAAACCTGTCTGCAATTATGTTCTTTCGTTTCTAGACCTTCTCGGTTCGAAAAGAAGGAATCAGAGACTACAGATGGAATGGAAGCGTTTACATCACCTTGGCATTTGCAGGCATTGCCCTCCTGACTGCCTTAGTTGTGGGAATTGTGCTCTTACGACGTCATTCCAGTCAGTCACCACAAGGTCAGGGGTTTGTGGAAGTTAACCAAGCAGCAACCCCAGAGGAAAGACACGTGTGTAACATGCAAATTAACGGTTACGAAAATCCGACTTACAAGTATTTTGAGTCCAAGAATTAAATATATTTCTTTCTGTAATTGGATTATATCCCATAATCAGTTTGTCTTAAGGTACTGCTTTATCACAACAAAAAACGGTACATTGCATTAAACATACGATATATCAACAGTTCACATGTGCTACATAGAACAGTTTATGTGGTATTCTGGTAGTGTTTTGTGGTAGTGTTTGAAGTGTAAAAAGAATCATACTATAGATCAATAGAAGCACATATTCAGCTAGTGTTTGTGCTACAAACGTTTTTTTCTTCTCTTGTATGTTTCACAACTACTGTAGATTTAACAATGTATCGGATGTCTATAAACATTTAATATACAAGATGTGTGGTGTTTGTCTGTAATCTTAATGTTCATTTTATATTTTTCTTGTGGTATTCAAGTATACTGAGAATTTTACATAATGCAAAATAACTAGTTAACATATTGTCCAAATTCTATCTATATTTGATGTAGTCTTGTTTTGAGGTCAAAGATCCAAGTTTGTTACCTGGACAGATAAATAAAATGCCCAGGAAATCAGGCATGATTTAAAAAGTTGTGGCAGTTCAAACCACAGTACATCAGGGTTGGTAATATTGTTTTTGATTTGAGAAGAATGTTTTTGTTAATAGTTTCATTTTGAAGTAACTTGATTAAATACTTTTTATTACAAGATGCAATTCTTACAGTGAAAAAGATTCGTATTTAGAACAGGTTTGGTATTTCGATCAGTAGTGTTAGGTTGTTGATTTAAACACAAATTCATTCTTTATCGTTAAAACGTACTTCCTAACACTCGCACCTGTTCTAAGTACAGATTTTACTCACTGTAACAGCTGTAACTTGTAATAACATATTTTTTTTGTTTTGTCTTTATAGTTGTAAAATTTATTACTTAATGTTTTGTTGTATAAAGTTAGAGAAGTCTTTCAAAGAACAGAACTATATTCAAAACTGTGCCAGAAAACTAGAATTTCAGATTTTCGTAATTATGTCTCCATAAAATAGCCTTGCTAAAAGGAAAAGAAAAACAGGTATTGTGATTGATGTATCTTGTTGATTGATAATATATGTGTGTCAAACTACTTACAAATGTTATCGAAATGCAGTATTGTGTTTTAAATTTGTAATAAATTCTGCTTTGGCTAGAGAGCATAGGGCATTGTCCCTGTTCTGTAGTGGAACAACGAGGAAAGAGAAGATATTAAAACTATGTCCAGTGACTACTTACAGAGTTAATATATAAAGACCACACAAATGTCTACAACTTCGTTGTTCTAAAATGAATAAAATCTTGATTAGCTAGCTTTGTTGTATTTCTTCTTTCTAATAGATTAGTAGAAAGAAAGGTCTGACGGTGTGTTTTATAATGTGCCATTTACCAGGTTAATTGTTAGTGTAATCTGTTTGTATTGATGTACTTGTCTGGATATCAGAATAGAAAAACTACTTAATTTTGTAATTGCTAACCCACAATGCCTGTAGCAGTTTATTATGTACCAGTAAACTGTCTCACTAGGCTTAGGTTTCAAAGGGACTCTGCAAATGACTTTAAATATGCTGTCAATCTCTAAAGCAGAAATAAAGCTTTATGGTCACATAGAAGGATATCAGTTTCGTGTACGCATGTTAGGAAACTCAACGAAAAAGCATTCACTCATAGAAGCTTTGATTTAGAATGGTAGATAGCAGTAACGAGGTATAATTAGGGCACATTTCATTTACCCTCTTTTGTGCACATAACTGTGGCTAGGCCGTGAAGGTGCAAAAAGTTAGAATAACTTTGCCATACCAGCAAGTAATGAATTATTATATATTGTTCCTTTATTTGACAGGAAGACATACCAGTACATGGAGGTAATCTTAATATAAAGAGAGATGAATTATATATCTTGTATTGAAAAAGTAATATCATGAGTTGTCCATTTTAACAACTTTTATTCGACAGTTCGGTGTGGTCTAAGTCTAAACGTATACTTCACCAGTGATAGAAAATTATTTTAAACTGCACCACTGGGAGGATATTTGTTTTTAAACCAACAGCAAACTCTGACCATCTTGTTATTTCACAGATATAAAATGTTCATGCTTAATTATTTTAAGCAGGCTATGAATTAAGTTTTTGAGGTGTGATGCTGGGTTACTTAAATGTGTATCATTAGAATCTGATATTTTTGTAGAAAACTATTTGTCAAATCGGTTTAAGAAAGATATTTGTACTGTGTTCTTACTGATTGTCACCAGGTCTTAGTTTCAAACTGTATTCTCTTCACAATAAAATAATAATAATAAACAGGCTATGATTTCATTGTCAAAGCATAACACATCAGTAATTAAACCTGGAAGTCTGAATAAATGTTGAGCAAGGTTTATCAAACATTCTCATTAACATTGGATAATTCTGTTCATTTGACCAATTTGCAACTAGTGGATATATCATAGTTAGCAGTGCTTGGGTATGAAGTATTATAATATTTGTGAAATCTGCTTAAAAATAAAATAGAAACCCTAGAACCTGAACACTTTCAAAAGGAGGACCTTTCTTCTTCAGGGCAAACTGGGTCCACCTTTTGAAAGGGTTTCTAATACCATAAAACTGTTTTTGTTTGAATAATATAGACAAGAACTATCCACCTTGATAACACTATAGTAAAGTTGTGGTCTCCACTGGGTTAGATTAAAAGAACATCAAAAGTTGGTACCTGGAAGTTTGAATCCACAAACATTCTACTTCATATACGGAAAGTCTTTTTCCAAAATAATGTAAACATAACAACTGGGACACGTGTGCTGTTTACTCAGCTGATTGTGAATATGCTAAAAGATGAAAATAGTTGTTGCACATAAAATCATTCATTAAGTTTCTACAGGGTGGACAGAGAGCCTGGAACCAAAGACGACTTGCAGCGGTTTTTTGTAGACCCATGTAAAGTTCAAGTCACAAGGACAGCATGTGACACATATGTGTACAACTTGATGAAATAGCTATGGTTCCAAACATTTTGGACAAACTGTTCTCATGTTTATAACATAAATAGACAAAGAAAAAACATTTTCATTTAAATACTTGCTTCAGCATGGAATTCGTGTCCACAGTTCACCTCTTTCATTGGCTGTAGATCCATATTCTCAAAACAGATGGCTCATTGATTTTTTATCAGTCCAGCTTGGTCAAACTGATCAAATACCATTCCACTGGACTTCACCAGAGGTTGAAGCTAATGATATTTGTAAATCTTTTACATTTAACTTTGACTTCTTCAGTTTTATGATAAGAATAAACAGTAGGAAAAGTCAATAATTTAACTTTTAAAAAATATATAATTGCAATAACTTATAAAAACAAAAGAAAAAGAATCTGGTTCACACATTGCAGTGAAGCCCTAGCCTACAACTGAATAACAGTTTTCAACTATTTGTGGATTAGGTACATGACATATTTTACAAACAAAGTATCTTGTAATATACATAAATATGGACAAACTTCCCAATCTATAACTATTAATTTAATAAAAGAACAGTATGATATTGCTACACACAATTTTTCAAAATAAAATTACCATTCACTTTATTACTGTTAAGACTTGTATGTAATGAGTATACAAAGATTGTCTTAATTGCAAATTCACTTACATGGTAAGTCTTCCCCCATGAACATACTTAGCGGACTGCCAGTTACAGAGTACTGTTGTGTGACATGTGCCCAGCAAAGGGCAGTACCTAGCAGAAAGCTGGCCATCACTGTGACAATCAACATGTAGAGAAGTTAGATTTAATTTTGAAAAATTTCAATGGAATAAGAAAAATTGAACTAGAAACTAACATAAAGGATCCAAAGACAGCCGTTGCCCATTTTCACTGGGATATCTGCTCGTGCAGAACCAACTAGACATTGGTTTTTCAATACACTTTTTTTTTCAGAAACTGGGAACTTCATTTATTGAAGAATTAAATATACAAATAACTTTTGATTTCTGGAACCCCTGTCACCATAAACTGAAGTTAAAATGCTGGTACTTTAATCAGGGAAGATGTTTTCACAATACCCTCTATAAACGTGCAAGAAACAAAAAAAAACAGTCTGATGGTTGACTGCATGATCATTGTACGTAAATAAATCCTGAGGATTTTTTTTTTTTTTGTAGTCGCACACTGAATGTATTCTTACAAAATGTTATACCAGTTGTGAATTAGAGTAGTAAACAAAAGAACTCTTTTGTTCACAAACAAAGATCAACAAATTATGCTTTTACCAGAAGATCTTGGAAGAAGAAACTGACATTGGTAATTAGCCAATACTGACCCTTACACCATGTTCTTTGAATGACTTTTCAATTTTGCTCTTAACACCAGCAACAATGCTATCATTTGACATCCCATAAAACCCTTTTTCTTGAGCTCTGAAGTTTTTGATGTATATTGTAAGAATAGCTCTAAAGAGAAACACAAGATTAGTTGTTTTGTCAGATGCTTAATTGTTTCATGTTCACAAAAAAAACTTCATTCTGAGAAACGAAAACTTTTTGAAAAACTTTTGCTAGTTAACAAAGATTGATGAAGTGAATAAAATACTTGGTGGTCAAACCCATTTATCCATTCTGTCCAGCTGACTAACAGGCCACTTAACTGAAGTGTTGTGGTATTTATCGTGTTAGTAGGCATATCCCACGCTCGTGCACTTAAACCAAGATACAAGTGAAAAACCTAGTTTTAACAGTTTTTGCTAGTAGATTCAATACTATATAAGCTGGTCATATAGCTCCCTCTACAGTTCAATCTTGCAATTTTCTAGCAAAAATTGTTAAAACTAGGTTGAGAAAAACTAAAGTGTTTTACAGCTGTTGGCGTATATATATTCTCGTTTTACATTTTAATCATAATACATCCACGTTTTCTAAACCTGAAAACTTGCTTTGTAAAATCAGAACAGTAAAATGAACAAAATTTTCTGTGTTGCCAGACTCTCCAATTATACTTGTAAAATATGCCTTCCCAACTTTTCACGACTGTAAAAATATAAATTATAATTTAACAAGCCCTTCACAAGGTAGTGGAGGACATTTTTGTTAGGAAAAAATATTCCAGTTTTTCTTAATTTGAAATTATATTTTTGGACATTTTTATTGGCTGAAAAGAAGGCATTTCTTGAACTACATTAGTTTTGGGGCTGCTAAAATCAACTTGAAATGGTGAGGTGACTGAAACCTCTCAGTGCATCACATGCTTAATGACACACAGAGGTCTTCAGAACCATCTTGGTACTTACTGTCCAATAAGCCAAGTACAATACCATACTTGTAACTACTTTTATAGTATTCCTGTCTGCTTATCCCACTGCTGACTATCATGATGCTTCAACCTTCCTCACTGAATCTTAGGTGAAATTGTTCTTATCTCAGTTGAAAGCTAAGCATAAAAGATTGGCAGTTGTTTAATTAATGATGCTGAGAACGTGGATTTATCGATAAATACTGAATTTACTCCCAGCAGGTAGACCTTTGTACTAGCAAGTATAGAGACTTGACGTTGTTGTGCTTCACTTTAAAACAATTATCAGTTAACAAATAAAAACGTGTCTCAAACAAATACACCCGAAGCTACCGTCTTTGTGAGTTTTTGGATTTAACTTAATTTTAATATTCAACATAATGTCGTGTAAAAGAGACCCTCTGGCTCCTGAAGGACATGTCAAATAAAAATTATGACATTAAAAAACTGCTCATTAGCAACTGTTTATCATAAATACAATTGTATTGTTAGATAAACAAAAGACAGAAAAACCAGTGATTCATTTTACTAGTAGAAAACAGAAGCCATTTACTTCACAGTTCAAGGAGAAATTTATGGATTCAAGAATGTGCGTCATCAAGCCATCAATGAATATCTTGCACCATGTTCAGGAAAGAATTAACACTAATAATGAAATAAAATCACTAAAGCTGAGCCCTACAGAGCAGAAATGTATGGATGGAAACATATACAAAGTAGAGATTGAGCAGCTGGAGATAAGGAGGCACTAAAGTAAGACAATTGAGGAAAAACAAACGAGCTGACAGAATGTCCCAAAGCTAACAAGATGTCTTATTGGTACATGAGGAAAAACCAATAACAAGACAGTGGACAAGTCCCAATATGTTTTTCAATAATCAGTTTCTACTTTTCTTATCCCCTGTTATGATGATGCATTGACTGAATTGATTACTAATCACACTGCAGTCCCAAATATATACTATGAGTGAATGTTGGTGGAGGGATGTTCACCTACTTACCACCTGTTATTATTACCAGCATGAGATGTTGTAACAAAGATGTGGACTTGAGGTTTTCAGATCTTTAACTTTACTAGACTTTGTCATTTTTTTGGAAAAAATAAAAATTCCTGGTATGGGTATGGACTATTTTCGTCTGGTTGACTCATGAGCTGAGTGTTAAACAAAAAGCACTGTTACAGTTTAACCATGCTTTAAAATATGTATAAAATAACACAGCCCACACAATCCGAGAAAGGGATTAACTCTGTGAAGAGTTAAACAGACATGAAACGAACTTAAAATGAACAGATCAACATTAAAACCCAACTAAGAAAGCAGTAGAATGAAAAAAAAGTATGAGGTGGGAGGGGTAAATTTTTTTTTGTTTCTCAAGTTTTTGACATAATTCAAAATAAACTATTTTAATTTGGTGCAAAAAAGGTTATATTATAACATTACAACTGTAACCAAAACTCTTGTAGTAAAGGCGATACACCAGCTCTCTCCAAAACTGATTTTTTTTACCTTAGGTAATACAATGTTTTTGATGTGTGTGGGTTTTTTTCTGGTTTTGAACAAATCTAAGTGGAAGGCTAGTCATATTAAATCTCCACTTCAAATATTATAATCAAATGGAAAAATCCATCAAATATATAATTTATTTCCAACAGGTAGAAAGAACTCTCTGAATCAAAATTACACAAAATCTTGCTCGGTTTGCAACATGAAACAAAGTCAAAAATCAAGATTTGGTTGACTAGAACTGATTTGCAATATGGCTGACTGAGTGTTACGTTTTGGCTGACTGAGTGTTACGTTTTTTTTTATACGTTTTATGTAGACTGAACGCAACAGAAAGACACAGATAACAGCTTGTATAATTTATTACAGTAAACTATTATATATGTAACAGATATAACATTAATTATATGATAACAATGACAGATATTCAGTTTCAACCTTCAAAATTAAATACAATACGAAATGGTACTGATTTCAACCTTCAAAGTTAATTACAATAAAAAATGGTACTGGCCTGTGTCCAATATAATGATCTAGAATGAAAGTCCAAAATTTCAGATCAGAAATCCAAAATTCCAGTCTAGGGTGTGAATTTGGTCCCACGAAGAAATTCCGAAGTTTGAATAGAGAAGTACAGAAACAGTTCACAGTTCAATAAATTTGACTAAGTTCTTTTCACGATGACTCTGATGAACGTCTCAAACTTGTCGCCTTCCGATTTTCCCAGTCTCCCCTAAATAGTTCTACACGTGTTGACTTTCAGTACAACCAGTAATTCAGATGAATCGTAAAGATTGACGAAATAAAATCACAGCTTCTGTAGATCTAACTTCAGTCACAAATTCAAGTTGAATAAACACACAGCAAACGTTTACTTTTTTAAGAGCAAAGACAATATCTCTTGAATTGTATAAAAACTAATGACTGACTCTTTTTTTTTTTTGCATCGCCGTCTGTTTATATATACTAGTAGGTTTTCTGCATTCTCGAACAATCGTGTAACTTCCCATGAATTCCAGAGCAATCCGCGCATGTCTGTTTTTGCACGAGACTCGTCGTCTAGACACCAAGGCCGACATACACATTCTATTTATAAACATATGATTGATCTACCTAATTCTAGAAATTTCTAAATGTTATTTTAAATAAATAACAACGTATTTTATTGTTTTGAACTTCGAAACAACATTATAAAAATGGAAATATAAATAATAGATATGGAAATCCAAACACAACACGACATGTTGTCATTTACAAAACATTTACATGACATTTACATAACACTGAGAATTGGAATATGTTTGTGCTTTTAACTTTTGTGAAGTGGTTCCCCATTTCAAGTGTGTCTGCAGATGGCTTCCCTTGGGTAACTCTATGGGACCTAAGTCTGTTAAAAGATCAACACTTTACCTGGAAGATAACATTGCAGATTCTTACAAATTTAATCGTGCAATAAATTTATGGTATATTTTTTCACAAGAATACCGTAAACAGTTTCACAAGGATACCGTAAACAGTTTTCACAAGGATACCGTGAACAGTTTCACAAGGATACCGTAAACAGTTTTCACAAGGATACCGTGAACAGTTTTCACAAGGATACTGTGAACAGTTTCACAAGGATACCGTAAACAGTTTTCACAAGGATACCGTGAACAGTTTTCACAAGGATACTGTGAACAGTTTCACAAGGATACCGTGAACAGTTTCACAAGGATACCGTAAACAGATTCACAAGAATACGTAAACAGTTCTAATAGCAACAAACAATATTAAAAATATGGATTTGTCATCTCATTTTACAAAAATTACACAATATTTAATTTTCCAGACCAGACTAATATTTTAATTTAATTTTATGAAACTAATTTTTGAAACAAATTTGACTTTAGAGAAATGAATTTGAAAATATAACCTCAGATAATTTCAGTTTCACAGACACATTAAACATGTATATGAACAGATTTATTTTTACCTTTCATACTTACCTTTTTTTTTTTCTTCAGAGGGCTTCCTCTGTTTCTGGACCAGTTCTCTGATTTAAGAGCACCACCTTGAGTAGGTACTGTTATAGGTTTGACAAAATCTAATGATCCTTGTTGAGATCAGACTGTAGATTATACAGATTCATGTGATATTACAGTTGAAGCTTCAGTTATCTGGGGAGATGAGAGCAGGTTACTTGTCAGGGTAGTTAGAAATGAAGAGGTTATGGCTAAAGGAAATTCCCCTGCTGTATCATTTAAAATGACAGGCTGAAAAACAAAATTAAAACATACTTTCACAATAAAAACACGTGGAGAGATGTTAAGTCAGAAAAAGTAGAAACTGTAAAACAGCTCAAACATTTACTCATATTTTACTACCAGTCATGTTAACTTGAGGAAGAAATTTGATACACTGTATTTTAACTTATAAAACATACTAGTGCTTCATGTAGTATTACACACTGTATTTTAATTTATAAAACATACTAGTGCTTCATGTAGTGTTACACACTGTATTTTAATTCATAAAATACACAAGTGCTTCCTGTAATATTATACACTGTATTTTAATTTACAAAACAAACCAGTGCTTCATGTAGTATTACACACTGTATTTTAATTCATAAAATACACAAGTGCTTCATATAGTATTACACACTGTATTTTAATTTATAAAACATACTAGTGCTTCATGTAGTATTACACACTGTATTTTAATTTACAAAACAAACCAGTGCTTCATGTAGTATTACACACTGTATTTTAATTCATAAAATACACAAGTGTTTCAAATAGTATTACACACTGTATTTTAACTTATAAAACATACTAGTGCTTCATGTAGTATTACACACTGTATTTTAATTTATAAAACATACTAGTGCTTCATGTACTATTACACACTGTATTTTAATTTATAAAACATACTAGTGCTTCATGCAGTATTACACACTGTATTTTAATTCATAAAATACACAAGTGCTTCATGTAATATTATACACTGTATTTTAATTTACAAAACAAACCAGTGCTTCATGTAGTATTACACACTGTATTTTAATTTATAAAACATACCAGTGCTTCATGTAGTATTACACATTGTATTTTAATTCATAAAATACACAAGTGTTTCAAATAGTATTACACACTGTATTTTAACTTATAAAACATACTAGTGCTTCATGTAGCATTACACACTGTATTTTAATTTATAAAACAGACTAGTGCTTCATGTAGTATTACACACTGTATTTTAATTTACAAAACAAACCAGTGCTTCATGTAGTATTACACACTGTATTTTAATTCATAAAATACACAAGTGTTTCAAATAGTATTACACACTGTATTTTAACTTATAAAACATACTAGTGCTTCATGTAGTATTACACACTGTATTTTAATTTATAAAACATACTAGTGCTTCATGTAGTATTACACACTGTATTTTAATTTATAAAACATACTAGTGCTTCATGTAGTATTACACACTGTATTTTAATTTACAAAACAAACCAGTGCTTCATGTAGTATTACACACTGTATTTTAATTCATAAAATACACAAGTGTTTCAAATAGTATTACACACTGTATTTTAACTTATAAAACATACTAGTGCTATATGTAGTATTACACACTGTATTATAATTTTTAAAACATACTAGTGCTTCATGTAGTATTACACACTGTATTTTAATTTATAAAACATACTAGTGCTTCATGTAGTATTACACACTGTATTTTAATTTATAAAACATACTAGTGCTTCATGTAGTATTACACACTGTATTTTAATTTACAAAACAAACCAGTGCTTCATGTAGTATTACACACTGTATTTTAATTCATAAAATACACAAGTGCTTCATGTAATATTATACACTGTATTTTAATTTACAAAACAAACCAGTGCTTCATGTAGTATTACACACTGTATTTTAATTTACAAAACAAACCAGTGCTTCATGTAATATTATACACTGTATTTTAATTCATAAAATACACAAGTGCTTCATATAGTATTACACACTGTATTTTAACTTATAAAACATACTAGTGCTTCATGTAGTATTACACACTGTATTTTATTTTAATTTACAAAACAAACCTGTGCTTCATGTAGTATTACACACTGTATTTTAATTCATAAAATACACAAGTGCTTCAAATAGTCTTGCACACTATATTTTAATTTATAAAACAGACTAGTGCTTCATGTACTATTACACACTGTATTTTAATTTACAAAACAAACCAGTGTTTCATGTAGCATTACACACTGTATTTTAAGTCATAAAATACACAAGTGCTTCAAATAGTATTACACACTATATTTTAATTTATAAAACAGACTAGTGCTTCATGTAGTATTACACACTGTATTTTAATTTACAAAACAAACCAGTGCTTCACGTAGTATTACACACTGTATTTTAATTCATGAAAGACACTAGTGCTTCACATACTATTACACACTGTATTTTAATTCACAAAACATACTAGTACTTAACGTAGTATTACACACTGTATTTTAACTTATAAAACATACTAGTGTTTGATGTTGTATTACACGCTGTATTTTAATTTATAAAACATACTAGTGCTTAATGTAGTATTACACACTGTATTTTAATTTATAAAACATACTAGTGCTTTATGTTGTATTACACACTATTTTAATTTATGTTTGTTTTTGGAATTTTGCACAAAGCTACTCGAGGGCTATCTGTGCTAGCCATCCCTAATTTAGCAGTGTAAGACTAGAGGGAAGGCAGTTAGTCATCACCACCCACTGCCTACTCTTTTACCAACGAAAAGTGTCATTGACCATCACATTATAACGTCCCCAATGGCTGGGAAGGCGAGCATGTTTGGTGCAACTCGGATGCAAACCTACGACCCTTAGATTATGAAGCACACGCCTTAACGCGCTAGGCCATGCCAGGCCCGTTTTTAATTTATAAAACATACTTGTGCTTCATGTAGTATTACACACTGTATTTTAATTTATAAAACATACTTGTGCTTCAGTGTATTTAATGCCCAATCAACAATTTTTGTCTCCAGTGTTTCTGCTTCAGAATTTTCAAACTCCAAAGATAAGTTAGAAGCACAACTGTACATGATTGTAAGAAAAAAAATTGTATCTTTTCCATTTTTGATTTGTTCAGATATCAATAAATTAGTCAAAAAATCTCTTGGAATTTATAGGTTGTTTTCAAATCAACTATACGTGGCTAACGGACATGTTTATAACCAACATAAAGAACAAATTATCTGGTAATTGAATTTAGTACTAACACAATAAAAGTCACAGCTGGTTTATTTGCACTTGAAAATTCTATTCCTATTTAAAATGGATCAGAAAAATTGTTTAACCTATTTATAACTTTGTATGTCTGACAGGTTTTACTGACCTGTAATTAGCTTCTGAATGAAAAGTGGATAGAGTCCAAGGTTCAATAATAACACCTTAAAGCTGTTAATAGTATACTTTGAAAGCCAAATTATTGAAGAAGCATTGGGGCAGTTTAATCAAAAATCCTTGCTTTCTATTATTACACTTTAATTTACTGTTATTTATTTTTAATAAAAGTAACTAAGATGTAAAAATTTGAAACTGCATTAAAATGAAAATTCTGTACTTTCACAACTCTGAACTGATCAACACGTGAGTTTCACATGTTGGTTACGTTAGGCCTGATGGAAGCATATAGTGGTCATTGCTGTGATTTATTATTTTTGAAGTGAGAATTAATGTTTCCAAACATACGAAATATATCATGAAACTATACAATATTATGTTGTTATGAATTCCAATGCACATGTGACCACCAAAATGATGGAAATGCTTAACAAGAATAACTAGAAGATCCAAGATTAGAGCAGAAGAATTTGGCCAGAAACTATATGACTAAAGTATGGTGTCTATGTATACAGTTCTAACTGAAATGCAACAAATGTTAATAGAAACAACAAAGTTGTATTAAAAAAAATCAACCTGCTTCAGATCAAGCCTGTATTAGGAATTCCATTTGAAGCAAATTTACTGTTTATATTTCCAGAATGTAGAAGATTTAAATTATTAACTACTGAAAACAAGCATGGTGTTTCACAATAACATGAAGTTAATATGAAAATATTAGTTTTTTTAGGTTTTTTGTGGCACTGATAGTTTTATTTACAAACATAATTTCAGAAATATATCAAATAGTAATTAATTAATATTAACATTCTCACTGCTGAGTATGCACATATGCACCATGTTTAGCATTCATTTGTGTGTGCTCGTGTGCACATGTGAACCATGTTTAGTATTCATTTGTATGTGCTTGTGATGCACACATGCACCATATTTAGCATTCATTTGTGTGTGCTTGTGATGCACATGTGCATTTTGAATAAAATAACAGATGTTTCAGATTTGTTATTACTGCTACTGCTTAGGTTGAAAACAGAACATCCTCTCTCTAAAACTCTCATCAGAAACTACCACACACGATATCAAGCACCATGGAAATTCACCTCTCAAGTAACAAAACTTTTGAACTCATTAAAGAAATTCCTATTTATTGATCTTTAAGTAGGCTAAACCTAAACTGTAATAAGCTGCTGGAGAGAACATAATCTTGTGGTTTTGAATGACATCCTTGAAAAGAGAAACAGCTCTCTCTTATTCCTGTTAAATAAATATGTAAACCAGTTTTCAAATGATAATCTACATGGACTAAATTTTAAAAATAATTTCAACAAGTAGTGACAATTTTGAAAAATATCACTTATGCTTTTGCTTAAGAGGAATTTCTCCTGAAATGTGCACAATTTTTTTCACCAATAAATTTAGATATGTAATATATATAACAAAACTAATTATGTAAAAAGCTGAAAAGATTTACTGTTACTAGTGTTGAAATTCTTTGTCACCCAGAGATGAATGAACACATTTTACAAACAGAATTAGGGGAGTGTTTTCACACTAACGTAGATGCCTTTCGTACAGGAAACTCCTAACAGGCAAGAAATGTAAAACCAATTATATTAACTGAGAAAGAGTTTCTTCCATTTGTTACACATGATTAAATAATTAATTCAATACAACTTTTAGGCATAATTAACTCAAAATACACTCTTAAAATTCATATGTCCATATTCCAAATTAGCAATTCCTGATGCATATTTTAAAACAACAATTTCCTTCAAGTTCAAATCCCAAAGAAAAATTAAGCACATTTTTGTACACTAACCACTATCAATAGTGTCACCAAAGAGACCACTCTTTGCCATTTCAATCAAAATGAGGTTTACTAGTATAGTACTGCAAATTTATGAAACAGAAAATTAAAAAGTGTTCCTAAACTAGAAAACTTACCAATCTGACACCTTCCTGTCATCCATGAGCTGACTTTAATGAATTTAAAGTAAGTTGATTTCCAATAAATAAACAGAGTGGTAGCTACCTCTGGGTAAAACAATACAGCATGCCTTGTATTATCACCTTATAGCAACCATAAAGGGTTGTATTTATATCTTCCTGGAGTAACACAACCATGTGTAGTATCTAGTGTCACAGTTACAGTCAACAGCAGCAATTATACCTTCCTGGAGTAACACGACCATGTGTAGTAATCTAGTGTTACAGTTACAGTCAACAGCAGCAATTATACCTTCCTGGAGTAACACGACCATGTGTAGTAATCTAGTGTCACAGCAACAGTCAACAGCAGCAATTATAACTTCCTGGAGTAACACTACCATGTGTAGTAGTCTAGTGTTACAGCAACAGTCAACAGAGTAATTATAACTTCCTGGAGTAACACAACCATGTGTAGTAATCTAGTGTCACAGCAACAGTCAACAGCAGCAATTATAACTTCCTGGAGTAACACAACCATGTGTAGTAGTCTAGTGTTACAGCAACAACATTCAACAGAGTAATTGCACATTCCTGGAGTAAAACAACCATGTGTAGTAGTCTAGTGTTACAGCAACAGTCAACAGAGTAATTATAACTTCCTGGAGTAACACGACCATGTGTGGTAATCTAGTGTCACAGCAACAGTCAACAGCAGCAATTATAACTTCCTGGAGTAACACGACCATGTGTAGTAGTCTAGTGTTACAGCAACAACATTCAACAAAGTAATTGCACATTCCTGGAGTAAAACAACCATGTTTAGTAGTCTAGTGTCACAGCAACAGTCAACAGCAGCAATTATAACTTCTTGGAGTAACACGACCATGTGTAGTAATCTAGTGTCACAGCAACAGTCAACAGCAGCAATTATAACTTCCTGGAGTAACACGACCATGTGTAGTAGTCTAGTGTTACAGCAACAACATTCAACAGAGTAATTGAACATTCATGGAGTAAAACTACCATGTGTAGTAGTCTAGTGTTACAGCAACAGTCAACAGAGTAATTATAACTTCCTGGAGTAACACGACCATGTGTAGTAATCTAGTGTCACAGCAACAGTCAACAGAGTAATTATAACTTCCTGGAGTAACACGACCATGTGTAGTAATCTAGTGTCACAGCAACAGTCAACAGCAGCAATTATAACTTCCTGGAGTAACACGACCATGTGTAGTAGTCTAGTGTTACAGCAACAACAGTCAACAGAGTAATTGCACAATCCTGGAGTAACACAACCATGTGTAGTCTAGTGTTACAGCAACAGTCAACAGAGTAATTATACCTTCCTGGAGTAACACAACCATGTGTAGTAATCTAGTGTTACAGCAACAACAGTCAACAGAGTAATTATACCTTCCTGAAGTAACACAACATATTTACACTAAGTGTACTACCATCCACAGACTGCTAACCCTACACATATTTACACTAACTGTACTACCATCCACAGACTACTAAATCTACACATATTTACACTAACTGTACTACCATCCACAGACTACTAAATCTACACATATTTACACTAACTGTACTACTATCCGCAAACTTCTAAATCTACACAATATATTTACACTAAGTGTACTAACAACCACAAACTGCTAAATCTACACAACAAATTTACGCTAACTTTGATACCTTCCAAAGTCATCATGAAGTCTGCTGGAAACGTTGTTAAAAGGATTTCATGAAGATTTTCTCATTACAAAGAAATATATAATAAAATAACCATACTGTTGTATAATCACAATTTGTTGTTCATTTTCAACCATGATATGTTTGGTGTTTAATATGTTTCACTTTCCAGTAAAAGAAACAGAAGAAAATGTTCAACTCCAAGATGTATACATATAATGTGCATAATTTATTAGAGAAATGTGTCATGAATATTAAAAACTGTTACTATTTTTCAGAGTAACAACTCCATGTTCACTGGTAACCAGTATCTCATATATTCAAGTCATTTTGTGATAAACACACAAGTACTTGCTTGATTGTTCAAGAAATGTCACAGCGTTCTCAATACAAGCAATTTTAAATTGTAGACCTTAAAATGTATGATAAATGTTACAATTTAAACCTAAAAAACTGAGGCAATGAATAAAAATATTCATCTACACAAAATGCACACAGTTATAACCAAGAATTTGAGTTCTTGTACCATAACGGGCTAAAACTGTGAAATTCTGTCCCATGATTTCCCTTTACCCAGAAACTAATTTGTTTATTTCTTATTCTTTAACACATGGTCTAAGAATTAAGGAGACAAAAGTTGGAAGAATTGGTGGATTACAGAGAAGTCTAATAATTTCCAATATTTGTGTTAGAACCAAAATAAAATACAGGGCTTCATCTGATAAACTCTAAAAACCACACTTTACTGCCAAAAGAACTCACTCCTCACTGGTACTGGGCCATGAAGAACTTATGGTATTAGCTGGGCTGTAATCCTATAATACAAAATAGTAAAACTGCTTATGTTTGTGCTAATATTGCACTTAGCTACTTTAAGACAGTAAGTATGCTTTGTTGAGCTCACCACTGCCATCTCTATTGACAGATCTTATAAATGGCTTCGAAATTAAATAAAAAAATAGAATCAAGTTGTATCCGCAGAAATATCAAACACAAGTCTAAAGAGGTTATAATTTCATTGTATAGGTAATTCGTTAAACCATAGTTAGAAAAATGTGAGGAGGGCCACTGTTTGATTCAGTGCATAAGAAATATCTTAGCAAATAGAAAAGACACAAGTTTCTTATTTTATATTATAGCTTCTTAATATCAGTAATTTGAGTTTTCTAATTGATACAAAACTATACACTTTTTATACACTATAAATTTTAATGGACTTATTTTTGTTCAAAACTCCAATGATTAAACTTTGCATTGTTATGTGTGAATGATGTCAAATGTCAGCAAAACCTGCAAAGAAAATACACAAACTAGAATCTGCCGATTCCACAACTATTCACCTTTGCAAGTCACCACTTGTTGGAAACACCTTTGGCAGCAGGTATTATTGTGGGTCTTTAACAGCTTTGCAAAGATGGTATAATTTTTGCCCATTCCTCATGGTAAGACTGCTCTAATTCTGGTTTGGTTTGTGTTGAAATTCATGCAAAGCTACATAAGAACTATCTAACTAGCAATCCCTAATTTGGCAGTGAAAGACAAGAGGTAAGGCAGGTAATCATATCCACCCACCACCAACTTGTATTCTAACAAATAGTGGGATTTACCATCACTTTATAATGCCACCACAGCTGAAAGGGCAAGCACATTTGATGGGTGACCTTTAGCTTCCGAGTCAAGGAACCAAACCACCTGGTCATTCCAATTCTGACACGTTTACTGAGGATCATTGATGAAATGTAATATTCATGTATCAACAAACTTATTACTGAATTCAAGTCAGAACTCTGAATGGGTCACTGCATGATATTCGATTTCTTCTTTTGAAACCACTCCAGTGTATCTGACTTTGTACTTCAGGCCCTTAGTCTACTCAAATGTAAATTTTAGACCCAGTTTTAGATTTTTGCCAAGTTTTAATCCACAATTCACCTGGAGTTTTCAACAGCCATCTTCCCTTCAACACTGACAAGTTTGCTGTGCAGGCTAAAATTTACAGAAACTCTCCTCAGGTCTATTAATGTAATTAGCATGACAAGCCAGTATACAGTATATATTACTGGTTTGCTATAAACTTTGGAAGCTATAACTGTGATTAAAGCTTACTAATTAGAAAACTTTGATATTTGACCAGAACGATTATAGATTTTGAGCATTATAAACCATTTAACTTCAGTGGATTCACATCAGATATTAGTATATTCATGAAGATATTATATAAATTTAGTGACATGTAAATTCTGAGAAGTGAACACACGTCTAGAAAGGGGATTCACTGATTCTAAGAGGTAATACAGTAACCTGTACAAGTTAGTACGAGTTAAAAGATGTTTCCCTACGTAATGCATAATAGTACCTAATGTACAAAATACAAAGATTGTGGGACACCGAACTAGAATCATTGTCTGTGGAATATCTTAGCTTTGTCCTTGTCTTGAATGCATTCAAAAATCTCCTCTTTTACTCCAGCAACCAGTTTTACTTCAAACAAATAAATAAAGTGGCCATTTGATGATATGTTACACTGCTGAAAATAATAATAGTTTTATTTGATCACTTGTGGTTCTCTGTTTTTCTTTGCTACGTTAATTTTAATACTTGGCAGGATGCCTTCTGGTGTACGGATGATTGTCCCAGCCTGATGAATATCATGATACATGAATACCAAAAGTAGTACCGGTTCTGATATGAGAAACCAAGAAGTAGTCAAACCAAAGAATAACACTATTTATTGTTATTTTTAGCAAATTTACATTTATCAATTTGTTCAAACAAATTCCACTCAAACGTTGTGATTTCATGTTAAGAAAACCCAAGCAGATTAAGAAATACCAATAATAAACCTTAACTGTTAAGAATTATTTTAAAAAAAATGTGGACAACTTCTGATATAAATCAAACTTTTTAGAAGATAAACAGATTTACTCTTGTCAAATGAATTTGTGAATTATTAAGAATATAACCAATTTAAATCCAGAATAAAAGACAAATATGTGAAAGTCCATATATAATTTCCATTTGTCTTCTGATGAGATTTTAAATTACCTGAATTTCTTATAACGCCTCTGATGAATGTTATGACTCTCAGTACTTGGACATGCACTGCTCGACAGCTGACTTCACTTTTACAATAATAAAAATATTATGTTCTTTGTACAAGGTTTGAAGTTAATAAAATACAATGTTATTTTTCATATATGCAAATAAAATGTGTCATAAAACAGAACTTAATTTGCCAATCCAAGTACTAGACTGACAAGTGTCTCTAAACTACAACTTTTTTTACAAGCTGCACAAATTCAAAGATTTTTTTCCCAAAACCGAAAATATTGTCAAAGGTTTGTTTTTTACAACATAATCAGCTATCATTCTCAATGTAATATTTTATCATTGGTAATGAAAACAATGTGCTTTAACATTTATAAAATAAAGAGAAACCTTACAGAGTCTTTAGATCAATTGAATGAAATGTTTCATTTACGATCATACACATTAACAGCACCTTTACGTTGACAACGGATGCCGTAAACAAAAATAATAAAATCACCTTTATTTTTTTCTTAAAGCTCTGAAAAAGAAACAAGTAATACTCTAGTTAGAAACTCAGTTATAATGTAGGTTTCAAAATACACAACACCTTACCACTGGAACTTAAGTTAAAGGACTAGCAGATATGAAGATACACTCTAGAATTTATCAACAAACTTTGAGACAAGCAAGACCTTGTTTAGCTCTAAAAGAAAGCATAGAAAAACAGTGAAACAAACAAATTATTTTCACAGATATCTAAAAAATTAATGAAAAAAAAAGGCTCACAATATATCAAAATAAAGTTGAAATACAATCCATGGATACATACGCTGTTTGAAGGAAACTTAGCAGTTCAATAGAATTTTACAAATTTGGTCATCATCACATAAAACATTTACCCGAAATAAAAAATAAGTTGACATTAGATGTCACAAAGTGGCATATTAATCCAAAATGGCTGAGCTGAGATTATTTTATAAAAGAACTGTTCTTGTGGAAATTTGCTTATTACAATCTACAATTGAAAACAAAAACAAGCAAGCATTCTTTTAATTACTTGAAGAGTAGTGAAAACCACAATAAAAACCAACAAAATGGACAGAAAAAAATTTAAAACACATATACATATATATCGATAAGTATATGGTTATGCAAGTGCTGTGTACCACTATGACCTGTCCTATGCAGAAGTCTTTGTAAATCAGAAAAGTCACAGCGGTACACGTTTTTTACATTACTTACATATTTAAGACGAAATACTTCTATTTACAAGAAACAGGCCTAGGAGATTGCTGAACTTGGGTTATAACTTTAAGTACATTGCATTAAAAAAAATTGAGCTAATAAAGACACACCATGTAATTATTTTTTATAATATCTACTAATATTTAACTTAAAAGTTATAGTAATTCAATTTTGGCTTTTACTATTAGGAGGGAACAGATAAAACATAAGTAGACTTAACAAAGCTTGTTAATGGTAGATCTTTGTAATCTCAAGTTTATCAATGTACCGCAAAATTACTTTTTCAAATAAAAGAAGATCCGTATCTCACATATTCCTTGAGATAAGGGGTAAGGATAACTAGTTTATCCAAAACAAACAAAACAAAGACATAAGAAATCGAGAACATTCAGTTGTGTTTGTCAGCCAAAATATGCTGTTTCCCAAATGTGAACAGTTACAGTATTAACTTGTTTTATAATGTGTTTCCTACAGATTACTCTGTGTTTACAGTTTCTTACGGATTATTCTGTACTGTGTTTAGTTTCTTACAGATTCTTTACTGTGTTTACAGTTTCTTACAGATACCTACTTTTGCTCAGATTTTCGCATGTAATGAATCGATTCCAAAACTGAACTGTATGGAAAAACTGAATGACACATCCCACATTAGTTCGAAATTCAAACAAGTATTACCGAGCAAAACAAAAACAAAAGATACTAAAATAAAGACCACATGACAACAAAGCTTTATATATTAATTATGTTTTAACACTCATAAACGATGATATTTATGAGAGAAGAGTGTAATGTGCACCAGTTCCTTATGTTCAGTGGTAACTCGTTTCTTGAGTATTACCATCAAGTCTGACAATCTGTTGCTTGATAAGCTTGGTGGCATCTCCAGCATTTGGAATTAAAAATCGGTCCATGGAGGTGACGGTGAAGTTGCCTGCACTGTCACTGTATCCATACTTAAAGGTGATTAGTTCGGGATGACGTCTTTTGCTCGTAATCTTCACAACAGAAAGAAGAGATCGTCGTGCAATTATTTTGGCAAATCCCTTCTTGTGGGGCATTTCACGCAATATGAACATGTGAGTTTTTGTCACTACCAGATGGCTGAAAGAAATTGAAGGAAAATATGTGAATGAATAAGTTTATATCAGTCCAAGAGTTACAATATCGTTTTTAATGAACAAAAACTGAAAGCCATATTAAAGACCACCATGAACTTCAAAACCAAACAAGTTCACAATAAAATCCCAGACACATGCTGCAAGTTTCTAAAGACACTGAGACTTAA
The DNA here is from genome assembly GCA_011833715.1 of Carcinoscorpius rotundicauda. Lineage (NCBI taxonomy): Eukaryota > Metazoa > Arthropoda > Merostomata > Xiphosura > Limulidae > Carcinoscorpius > Carcinoscorpius rotundicauda. Next base: position 66,701,356 of record CM022400.1, read on the forward strand.
AGATATTGAGTTTATGTCAAGAATTCCAAATTAACTAAGTAATGCATTCCAATATTTATGTCTTAGAACATAAGTATAATTAATTACACACATCTATCATTGGTTTAGTTTTATTTTTTATCTAAGCTCCTAGCTTTCTCTGATCAAAAGTTAATTCCAATGCAAAGAAAAAAAAATAATACTGAACGACTTCTATGACAGTTAAATCCAATACACATACTTCAGACATTACATTAAAAAATAATCTTCTATTCATAAGCAGTAAAAAAACACTTAAATCACATGGTTCTCACACCTTGATAGAACAAGATTTTCTGACCAAAATACGTCGGTCCCTGATTATTTGATCTGTACCTATCACTTTCTGGATTAAAATGTGAAATTGCAAAACATTGTTTGGGCATCCTTTTTTTTTAACTCCACGTTAAGAGTCACGATCTGTTAAAATACATCTTGCAACATTTCACAAAGATCAGTCACGTCGTTCTCACGTTAATATCCTATCAAAACAAAGGTAGTTTTGTCTATTTGTTTAAGAGATTGTAAAGAGATTACTTTTTAATTTTAATCACAAAACCAATATCACAGCATAAAAGATACTAAAGATTTTAGTAGTTCTGATTTATGTTTTTCCAACTTTTCACATGAGGAAGGGAACATGTTTAGTTCTGTAAAATGGGACATACTTCAATTAACAAATATACTTCTACATTAAATAGGTATAAAAGCAATATTTTCTGATACTCAATGAAATGTACAAAACCTTCATTTTTTATTCGCACATTACAGTAAACTAATACCTATAAAATAACTGCACACATTTGAGAAATCATCTATTAACACAGGGAAAACTGTATTATTTTCACTGTGTATCGAAGCTTTGAACTAAAGTGACCATATATTTATGGATATATCACATTACCAAAAAACATTTTTAGGTCATCAAATTACCTGACCTTAGAAATAGATTTTAAGTATTAAATACGCATACAAGATGTTTCATACACACAATCAAACATGCTGATAAACAACCACAATGCTGGTAGCTCTACTGTTCCATGACAATGTACAAGATACAGTGACCAAAACAGATACGAACGTTATAATATTACACCATTCAACTTGGGGACTATTTTATCAATCCATTAGAAGTTACCAGATGAAAACAGCAAAAAAATATAAAACAGTCAATATAGAATTAAAGAATTTTAAAAAATGTATATTTTGCTTCATTAAAAACTCCAATAATATTCATCTCCAAACTACCTTGGGTACATGTAGCCATTATCTTTAATTTCATCACACTTAAATGTTTCAATGACATCAGGTTTCTTTAACCAGGTCTGAAGTCCAACCTCCTCTTCCTTGTCGTCATCTTCATCACTTCCGGTGTAGTGTTCTGTGAAACAAATATGAATTATTGTAAAAGAAACAGACCAGAGTGAAAAAAAAATCAAAGAATGCAAGTAGTTGCTAAATACACCAACTTTGATAAAATATCATGGGCAAAAAAACTTTTAACTATTTCATGCTAGGTTTGATATTACATGTGCTAAAGTACATGGCTGTTTGTTTTTTAAATCTTTCACAAGGTAACTCGAGAGCTATCTGTGCCACCTACCTCTAATTTAAGTGATAGACTATAAGGAAGAAAGCTAATCAACACTATCCACCACTGTCTCTTAAGTTATCATTCTATCAATAAACTGGAGAGATTAACCATCACATAATAACTTCTAAATGGTTGAAGGGGTGAGCATGTTCCATGTTGAATGTTAGGACTAGCAACTACATGGTTCTTAAGAAAACCTTAAACAAATGTAAATTAAACTCTCTTCTCTGGTAATAGTTTTTTTTGACCAATTATATCAAACAATGATAAATACACCCACACTTTTTTTCAGACCACAGAAAACAATACAGCAATATAACTTGCAGAGTGGCTCTGAGTTTTTAACTACAAACTTGTAGATTACAGCTCAATCAACTCTTGACCAATTTGAGATTTAATCCCAGTTTTAGACTCAGGAGGTCAAACTCTTCTGACTGATGTATTTGACTACACCCGAAGTCTCACTGATTAATTCACTATAATTTTGCCCAAAACAATTTCAACTTCAGAGAATGCTGGTACAAATTCTTATCAGTAATATATCTGGTATACAAACCAACCACAGTTGTTGCTGGTATAAAAAATATGGCTAACAAAAAAGAGAAACCTAAGTCTCGTAGTCTCTGATCTTGCCCATAATTCAAAGTGCTGGAGCAACTGAGGTTTCCCTCTTGTTTTATAACAGAAAGTTAATTTTAACATAGCTTGAATTTTACAACCTAAAAATGTGGTTCACAAAAGTGTGATCATATAAATCAGTTACTGCCAAATTTATCAAGGAAGGAAGCCAAAATTATTAATTTTCCAGATAGTTGTATATAATTCCCATGTTCTTCACGTTCAGTTCTTTTCCTTCAATGATTTTGAGAGAAAATAAAATCACCCGAAGAACTGACGACTGAATACAACTTCAACATCCAGTGTTTAGTGAACGAGCTGTAAATTAATATATTTAATAGACAGGAAGTGACACCTCAGGATGTAGATGCAGTAAACATTCATGCAGGTTACAGTAATAAAACACTGCTTACTTTCAGTGATGAACAAATTACTTCTATGTTTATAATCTATATATATCAACATAAAAAAATGGTTACATAAATATTCTACTTTAAAAGAGGATGTAGCTTGACATTTGTTCTCTTACCCTCCTGTTCGTCATCTATACTGAAGACTGGAGCCACTCCCCTGTATCTCTTCCCGATGTTGTCTGTACTGCTGACGTGCCTGTTCAAAACAGTTAAAATTCACTGTGAATACCTGAACATTTCTACTGTTCATATATTTATACATTTCAAGAAACGGAGCTCTGAAATCTGACCACCTACAGCTGTTTAAAGAAGTGAACTCCCGATTGTGAACCTTCTTTGGTGGCATAAATAAATAAAATTAACATAATTTATCAAAAAGAAACTATATCTGTAAGTATGTAAATTATTTTAATCAGCAAAAAGTATTTTATTTTTACCTCGCCTGACAATGGTAACAGGTGTTCAGTGATGTCAAGAAACCCACTTATTGAGAATTTTATATGCAAAAACGGCTTGTTTGGGTTGAGAAATTATTTTACATAGAAGAGCGACCAACAAAAGTAAATATATCTCATGAATCAAAAAATTACGAAACAATATACTGCTGTATACCATATATTCCTGACACCAGCAAACAAATAACCAACATTTGGCAAAAACTAGTAACAAAATATGACATTTCAGTTAATACTAAATTTATTCAAAAACCATGCACAAAACTGAGGTCTATGCTATGTAAAAACTACACTGACAAACACCACACCAACATTATTTACAAAATACAAAGTGATAACTGCCACAACTTCAATATTGGAAAAACAAGTAGAAAAATGGAAACCAGATTCAAAGAACATAAAAAGTCACCTTCACACGTTTTCGAACACTGTAAGTCAAATAAACACAACATAACCATAGAAAACACTCAAATACTGAATAAAGAAACAAACATAAACAAACACAAAATTAAAGAAGCCTTACTTATGCAACTTAAACCCAAAATAAACCAACATAAAGGAATGCCATTATACCTATATTAATATTATAGATAAAATTATATATTCAAACATCTAACCCCGCCCTCTACATTGCGACACTCAGTTACACAACCCCTTCCAAACATGTGGTCAGCTTACGGGTCAGTTATCTCTTTCTTTGTGAACCTGACGATGACTGAAGACGGTCGAAACGTTGTTCGCTCTTCTATGTAAAATAATTTCTCAACCCAAACAAGCCGTTTTTGCATATAAAAATGACCATAACATTATAACGCCCCCAAGGTTAAAAGGGCGAGTATGTTTGGTGTAACGGGGATTTGAACCCCGCAACTTTCGGATTACAACTTGAATGCTTTAACCCACTTACAGCCATGCTGGGCCCAATGAATATTGAAAATAAGAAAACCACAGAATCAAAAAACACATGTCAATAAATACGAATCTGACAGAAACTTGACGGATGGAATGAATGATAAAAATATTGGATCAAATTACACATTTTTTAAATGTCACAAAATCTGAAACTGGCTGAACTTTTAATGTAGTTTGGTTAAGTGTTATAACTGTGAGAAAAAGTTCATGGAGTTAGAAGATACTGATGATACTCTAATGCGAGCAGGGTCACAATTCTCAGTTACAATAATTTTGGGAACAGAGTTCTATTTCAATTTTACATCAATTATGAACAGAATTATGTTAGACACCATGAAAATTAAATTACAGTAATGACTGAAACTGATGCTTATAAACAATAAACAAACAATCAACTCCTTTATTACCTCTCGTACTAAATATATCCTTTTCTGTGCACATCACGAGGTTTTACTGTTACGTTTATCACTCAAGTAAACTACTTTCTTACATTATATGAAGAAACTCACTCTAAAAACAGCTAATAAAAAATTGGTGTTATGTTTCATGTTTTTAATTTTATAAAACATTATATGAAGAAGTAAATGTTGATATAACACAACGAAGTAAAGACATAGTATGGCATTATTTAGAATAGAACTAAATGCATAAAATTTCTCATAAAAGTAACAATACAGATTCCATTTTGTGAACTAAGCTATTTCCTGTTATATCAACAACATTTTAAATTTAAAAAAAACTTTTTAATCAGCAGAGACTAAAGTAACAAACCAACAAATATTTTTCATGTTTCATAGTATACACAGACTTAGGTATTCGGTTATACTTTTGTTGCTAAGCAGTATAACATAAAAACAATGTCTGGTATGTAGTTTACCAAAATGCACTGGTTTTTCTACATCTCAGAAACAATTAACCTAGCTGATTTTTACCAATAAACTATTCATGAATATTGCATTTACAAAATGATCTTAATTTTGTTTGGTGGCCTCAACTGGACTTTTCTCTATCTTTGCAGGTAAAGTTTTATTTCAGTTAGCTGTGAAATGTGAAGTTTAGCTATTCTAAGGGGTTGGAGTGGTGGTACTTGTCCCATCATTTAAGGTCTATACACAAGTTAAAAAATGCTTTGTAGCTGAGAGGACTATAAATTTGAACAGTATATCATCTTATGCTGGAAGAAATGTTTCCTTCAGTATCACATTTTTTCTTACCTCTCAGCAGACTGTGGTGGGTTAGTGATGTAGTCCACAAGTTTCTCCCGCACAACGGCTGATTTGGATTTCATCAATGTCGTGATCTGCGTAAGAAACCGATAAACCTCTTAATTTAATTCTTTATGTGGAGTTAGGGATATCAGTCCTGTTCATTGTTCTCATTCCAAAATCACTTAACAAAACTACATAACACTTTGGAAAAAAGAGTCTTTCAATCATGTTGAACTTCTTATAAATTGCAAAATATCCAAATTTTTGCTGCCCTGTTTTGTAAAGAAAACAAAAACATTCATCTTCAGTTTTTCATCAGTAATTTTTTGCAATATTTTCATTTTTCTGACTGAAGCAGTCAACCCTTGCTGTAACTTTTACAAGTTAGATGTGGTAACATAATATTCTGCCAGGAATAATTCTGGTTTGTATGAACTTTATATCCCAATTATTATAGTACGTTTCTCACAAATAAGTTATTTGTCATTTAAGCATAACACATTTAAAAATACCTTTAATTAAAAGGGGCTTATGTCACTCACATAAGTTATTCATAACTCATTTTCAACAATACAAAATAAAGGTCCATACTTTAAATAACTGAAGTTTCTTAGATCAGACTTTGATACAAATAATGTTTGACTTTGACAACATTTTTATAAAACTCATGAATAATAAATTTACAACTAATGTTTAAGCACTTACAAAATTCACTTTCTTTAAGGTCCACAAAACTGAAACATGTGTGCTTAAAATGTTGTTTCATCCCATTAAGATTACGAGATTGCAAAATATTTAAAAAGTAATTATTACTTGCACTCAAGTTTCGCTTAATACAAAATTAGCTGAAAATGTAGATGTACCCCTGTAGAAGAATTAGGAGCTGCAATATATTTATAATGTAATAATTATTTGCTCTCGAGTTAGCAATACTATATAACTGGTTTTGAAAGTCCATGCACTGCAGCAAAAGAATTAGGAGTTGCAATGTATTAAAAAAAAAAGTGATATTTACTTACAATCAAGTTAGGCTTAGTACAAAATCAATTGAGAGATACTGATGGACCATAGTAAAAGGGTTAAAGATGTAACATATTCAAAAGTGATCATTACCTGAAGTTAGTAAAAAAAAGTTAGATTTGGTACTTAAGCTGTTACAGTTTCAAGCTTGAACTCAATAATTAGAGTATAATAATTTTAATAATGAAAAAAAACCAACATTAATTTATTTATATACCAAACATTTTAAAACAACAGGCTTAATGTTTGATTTATTAATCACATTAATCAGTATATACTGCCTTTATATTCCTTTTAATTTATACATTGGACATTTTAGACCAGTAGCGTGTAGAAAATAACATTTCAGGTGTATCTTCTGTCCGCCACAAATAACAGTCCAGAAAGATTTTTCATTCAACATCAAAAGCTTTTAATTTGAAGAAAACAAAACATTTTATTGTAGGAAGTATATCAATTATACCAACAGGAATTTCCAATGTATTAAATGGCTGTTTACAGCTATTTCAGTAGTAATGGCGTTATACGACTTGACTTGTAATTCACATAAAAAATATTTTGGACAATAATTTCTGAGTTTGAAACCAAAATCATGTAAGAATATCATTTATATTTGAAGCAGTGTTGTGGCAAAAGGTGAAAAAAAAAATTGAAGCTCAGAAACAGGCAAAAGAAACTGAGAAGTTAAAAAATCATACTGTTATTTCAGGGAGTAATAAGAATTCTCTCTGAGAGTGAAACTTATGTAACATACTTCCAATCTGATATTATAACAATAAAATGACTTGGACAAAACTTTAATCTGTTCAGTGCCGTAGATGAGATAACTCGTTCTCAATAATAGCTAACTTCAACACTAGATGTCAGCACCATACATGCATTTGACCTACTTACAAACTGTTTCACTTTCGATCCAAAATGGCGTCACGAAAAAGGTTACAAAATGAAAAAGCATTAGAGTTGTATTGAAGCACCTGAAATACTTTGTAGTCAACAGGTTAAGGCAGCAAATGTTAAACATTTCATTTATGTCAAACCAGAATCTTTGTTAGAATATTTTACCTTGTCTAAAAACGAGAAATCTTCATTCTCTGTTCCATTTGCACTATTGTTCTCATGCACAGCTGGGGTACAGACAATACATGATTTCGAGCAATGGTCCGTGAGGCCAGTATCCAAACTGTCTAACATAAAGTTGTGTAAAGCTGAAATAAAATACATTTAATTTAACATCCAAAAATTACTGTCAGTAATGATGACATCTGTTAAAGATGATTTGCACAGTTCATTTATTCAAGTTTCATGTAGTTTTATAACAATATGTCAAAATTTTGATGTAAAATGTGGTCACATTACCATTACCTTAATACATGAATAGGCACAAGTGTCCTGGCTAACTTTTCTGAAACTTATCTCAAGCTCCATTAGTACTGAGGTAGTTTAGGCGTATGTCATGCTGTTGCAGATTACAATAAGAGTTTGATTATTGTATAAGCATCAGTGATGGTTTCTTACTCATCAGGCTAAGTCTTCCTTAAACGTTTGCTTCATGTACATAATTTTAATAAAGGAAGACTTACTGATAAATGTGTTAGTTAAAAAGTTTCAAACCCTGCATCCCTATTGACATTCCAATTTCTTTATTATTTCTCTTTTTGAAAGTGTGAGACACTGTCCGAGTTAATAGTGTCACCTTGAGAAAAGGTTCACTCTGTAATGACAGTTTTGTGTCTATTAAGTTCTTTGTGATTTTTAAATCAAACATATCAGTTTCTCTCTCTCCAATTTATGGCATGATATGTTTTTGTTTGTGGGATAAATTTTTTAATATATTACTCGTAACTAAAAGTTTTACCTTGAATTATTATCTTTATATTTAAGGATTATACTTTCATAAAACAACAGAGCCCTACATCGCACCTCCCACACTCCAAGAATCTCTCAATGATGACCATGCATTTACAAATATCCCTACTACACCATGGTTCACACTACTTTGGAACCATCATGATCAAGCTGCCACTGGGGTCTGCAGTGTTATGACATACATGTTAACTATCTCGATATAACTATGCCTAAAGACTGGAAAGAAACATTAACCATCATCAACCCTCTCTCTTCTGTATGAAGGAATCAGTGACTTCAAGGGGTTAGGTCCATAATTAACATAATTTTTTTTTTTAAATAAAAACACAGCCTGAAATGACTTTATTATGTCAAAAAATCTTTGCCTAGCTGACTTAAATATTTAACTCTTTACATTTCTTGTTTCTATGCATAAAAATAAAAACTGAAATATTTGTATCAAAACATGTTATAAAAGTTCTGGATACAATGCTTTATACTGATGGCAGTTCACATTAATTAGGGTAAAATTCAGATTTAGTAATACATTAAAGGAATAGTTACAACATCAACACAAAGCTCAGAGAAAAATATTTAGTTAAAAATGTGAACTTTACTCATCGAGAGGAGATGCTGTAAAGTAAGCTTTCCACACATACAAGGCTGTTAAAGAGTACAGAACTGTGCTTATCAAAAACAAATTGAATTTTCTATTATCAACTTAAATTTTGGAGTGATAACGTGAGACAAAAATAACGAATAAAAGTTTAATTTACTTTCTTCAACATAAAAACTGATTATTATTTAAACTTAAAGCTGAAGATAGAATGAACTAACTATTAAAGTAAATATAGGCCCATCAATCCAGTAGACAAAGGAAGTACTTGTCTTCAAAGAATGAAAATTACTAAAGTTGAAAACACCAGTGATGTTTTTTCCAAATACCTTCATAGCCTCCCTTAGCTAGGCTGACGAAAGCTAGCCGCTTCTGTAGAAAACTGGCCACAACCATGTGGACATACTGATCTTCTTCCTCTCGGCCACTTCCCATGAAACAAACATGTTCTCCTCCAGCCACTGACCCAAGCTTGATGGCCTGTTTCTGGGCGGCAAAGAGAGCTTGTACAGCCGTGTTGAATGATGCAGGTTCCTGAAGCATCTATTGTAACAAAATATAAAGCAGACTGAAGTGTGAGCACATAAAATATGAGCTCAATTTAAATAGTGCATAGGAATAAATTGTATGGCAAGTGAAAATATTAGAAAAATTAATGACTACATGATTAGGAAAGGAAAAACTTCTGTGATTGTTGATAAGCTTACACATTAGTAACTTTCAGTGAACAAAAATATGTAAGGAAACAGAGGTTTTATTAGCTCCCTAAAATTGTGTTCTTAAAATGTGTGTGTGTTTTCTCATAGCAAAGCCACATTGAAATATCTGCTGAGCCCACTAAGGGGAATCGAGCCCCTGATATTAATGTACATTTAATACCGCTGTACATACCGCTGTACGAGCAGAGGGCGTGTTCTAAAAAGATTGTTTGTTTTGGTTTTTCCGCAAAGCTACACAAGGATTATCTTCCCTAATTTAAGTGTGAAAGACTAAAGGAATTGCAGCTTTCACCAAAAACTCTTGGACTACTCTTTCATCAACAAACAGTGGGATAAATAATCAAATTATAATGCCCCCATGACTGAAAGGCAAATACAGGGTGGTCGCTAGAAAAGCGGAAAATTTGTCAAACAGCTATTTATTTTTACAAAGAATAACTTTTACAAACTTTTTTAAAGTTATATTACACTCATAGATGCTCAAAATGCATTTTATGATATTAAAATCATGCATTTTATTCATGATGTAAAGAAATCAAAATAGAAATGAGTAAGCACGCATTTTATTCACGATCTCATCTGACCCTCAAATATTCCGCTTTTCTAGCGACCACCCTGTATATTTGGTGGGACAGAGGTTAAGACCCATGACTCACAGCATCCAAACCACTTGATCGTGCCAGGCACTCTTATAAAGAAAGAGTACGATAAATTCCAAATGCACTAATCAAGTTATAAATTACTAAATCAAGCAATGCACATTAACAGTATAAAATATCTACTCATCATTTCATAGAAGCCATTAGTAGAATAGATAAAAGAAAAATTCAACAGATATTAGCTGTTAATAAAATAATTACATTTGTAACAACTTGTAATGATACAGATTGCAGTTAAACATGGTTCATGGGGCAACGAAATTTAATTAGAAATAGATGTATACTGGAATGCACTTAAAGTTACTTATTATATAGAAACAAATGTAGTTTCATATTACAGTATGATGCTATTATAGAAAGCAAAAACGGATAATTTAGATTCATAATTTTTTTTGGCGGATACAAGGTTGGTCAAATTGACTGACCCCATATAGAAACAGAGCACAGAAAATAACAGATAAAATATAAACTGTTATTTAAAACAAATGTTTGAAACATATTTCTGAGGTTTCAAGGATTACTCAAAGGAAATTTGAGATTTTAAAGATGAGGAAAAGTAATTTTAATCTTAACACAAAAAATCACTTTGCACACAAATTATTTACTCAAGGTTCATGGACATATATTTATTTCAGTTTATTGAAAATACTTCACTCAAAATATTTTTTGAAAGACTTGTAATGTTAACTGAAAGGCTCCACATTTTGTGAAGACACTATATTGAAAGTTAGAAGTATTAAATGTATAAAAACTTCAAACAAGTAGAAAAAGGTCAAATAGACTAAACCTATGTTAAGAGACTTGATGAAAACAACAGCACTACACATACAAATGTTTCATAACTTTTAGCTGCCTGATCACTATTTTTAATGGAATATCAGATTTGGTGACCCAAATTTAATAGTTTAAAATAAACTGCCAAAAAAGGTTCTTCAGAGGTGCTGATTCAAGGATCTCAAATATTTAACATCTTAACGTGCAAAGTATTAACAGTTTAACTAATGTAAATTACCTCTGCAAGAAAAAGGTCACACCAGAAGCTGTATCTTAACCATTAAAGAAAACAGAGCAAATTTATTTTGCGAGATAGAAAAAAACAAAACTTCAATATTTAAAAAACTTTAATGCACATGGCCAAAAATTATGCACACCAACTTGAATAGTTTGTAAATTCTAGAGCAATTTGCAATCTACAAAAATTTTGGTTCAGTAAAGTTATCTGAAGACCAGGGAAGAAAATCTTTAATTTATTAATTTTTAAGAAGCAATCAAAACTACCAAAATTGAGGATCAAGTCTTCTCTTACTGTTGCTTGTTTCTGGTGAAGCTTTTCTAACAGCTAAACCACAAGAGAAAAGATAATACATGACTTTAAACTAAAGGAACAAGGAAAACCAATGTGCTACTTGGGGTTTTTAATCTACATCAAACAATTACAAACTCTAGCAATTTGTCTGTGCAAGTAGTTAGTACATTATTTTAAAGCTAATACAGACGTTATACATTTAAAGTACATGGAGCTGTCAGCAAATAAATACATAAACACTGTCTTTAACATTTTATTATCACTCACTAGACTTGAATCCAGATGAAATCCATTCGGCAAATGTCCACTGTTATATTGTTCAGCAGGTCGACAGTCCACAACAAAAAACTTCAGTGCATTGTCCTTCAAATAACAAAGACAGATTAAAATTAAAAAAAAATAAAACCATGATTTATAATTACTTATTTTTAACCAATAACACTTCCATAAAAGTAATTAATAAGTATATCTCTGATTTTCAAGTATCACTTAAATTAATATTTCGTTACTCATTATAACTGTGCATTGAAATTTGATAATGATCAAATAAAGACAAAATAAAATAAACAAAGTTCTGAATGAATGAAAACCTGTATCAGCGTGTGTGCATGTGTCAGCTTCTGGTATTCAGAAAGGTTATTCCCAATGTTAACACAGATCAGATGGTGTAAACATTGCTAATCAAAGAATATTATTTTCAGTATATTTACTGCATTTACAGAATTAAAGATTCAAGACTGCTATGAGAAAAATGAAAGCAATAGCTTATTTAACTATTTCAATACAGCATTTGATTTTCAAAAGGTTTAAAGTAAACATATGAGATTTAACCTGTTCAGTGCCCAAGACGAGATAACTCGTCCAAGCCGATCGGTAACACAGTGCCAAGGACGAGTTAATTCGTTCTCTATAATACCTAACTTAAACGCTAGATGTCAGCACCATACATGCATTTGACCTAGTTACATATTGTTTCACTTTCAATCCACAATGGCATCACGAAAAAAGTTACAAAATGAAGAAGCATTAGAGTCGTTTTTTGAACTTGGTTCGGAGTTGCCTTAGCAGCTGAAATACTTGGCAGTGAACAGGTTAAAAGCAATAATACAGTGATCTGAATCTTTACTTTTTCTTTGAACTGGCTCACTTCATCCACATTTATGTTTAATTTATGCTGGGTTACCTACACTGAGATTGATGTCAGGATTTACATTTTTTTAGCACATGGTCTAGAAACAGTGGTACATAACCTGTGGTCCATGGTGGTTCACGGAAATGTTGCACGATTACGTAAAAGCACAAAAATACAAGTAGTTGTTTAAGAGTTGCTGTCTTATTCAGTAATTTTAATGCTTTACACTCATGGATCCAAAGACAATCTCTCACACCATCACTCTCAAATAGTCTAACTGCTAAAGCTGATACAATCTCTCACACCATCACACTCAAATAGTCTAACTGCTAAAGCTGATACAATCTCTCACACCATCACTCTCAAATAGTCTAACTGCTAAAGCTGATATTACAGCATATAAAAGTGGTATTAACATAAACACGTTGGTCAGTGAAATTTAAAATAGCATTAATCTGAACGAAAACGGTGTAATTTATTTTTATTATCCACAACACAGAAACTCTATCTTGGTCATCACAGATCCTCTTCAGAATGCTTCACACCCTTAAAGGTCCATTTTGTTGATCCCTTGATGAATTTATAAAGTTGCCACGAACCTACAAATTCTTAGAATTATAAATGAAACTTTTAAAATGTTTTTGAAAAATTACTCAGAATTTATACACTGCGGAAAATTCAAGGAAAGAAATTAACAAATGCTCACTGTTACCAACCTCACCTCAGAGACCACTTTTGACTTCTGTGTATTTATTCATTCTGTGTACAGTGTGGTCAATACCACAGGGTTGACATCAACTATTCTGGGAAAACTTTCACTAGATCACACAGTGTATCTAAGCAACATTGATTAAATGTGTACATACATACAAGGTAGTTACCAGTAATTACCTTATTAAGTTTTGGCTTACTACTGAAAACTAGTTCCCAGGGTGACACAGGAAGGCATAAGGCTTGCGACAAGTTAGCTTCTTTCTTGTCACTGCTATTGCTAAATATAATGTCATGAAAATCCTAAAAAAACAAGAACACTGAAATAAACATATTATTAAAAATACAAAGTATGATTTCTATTCTTCCAAAATATTAACAAATTCAACACTTCAAAACTAGCAAGAAAAACCCAACAAAAACAATATTTACACACTTTTTAACTCCTAATTGTCCTCCATGTCAATATCTTTAAAAGAAACAGGAATATACTGTGATAAATTTACTCCCATATATCAATTTTAACACCAATGTTTACGTCATATTTAGAAAGGTACACAACTTGTACTGTTATATCTGTAATGCAAAACCCCACCTATTTACTAAAGTTCTAGAAGATTCTTGAGATTAAGAATCCATAAAATTACTTGAAGATTAATGTATCATCAATATTGTTGTGCAGGGTGAAATTTGTAGAAACTCTTCACACACCTACAAGTGTAAACAATGTGACGAGCGAGTAAACAGTATATGTTATTGATTTGCTATTATTAGTATCCTCTAAGCCCTGGAAGCTATTATTGTGATTAACCCTTATTAACTGGAAAACTACAAATATCTGACCAGAAACATTTATAGATTTTGAACATTACAAAACATTTAACTTCAGTGGATTCACACCAGATATTAGTATTGTTATGAAGATATTACACAACTTCAGTGGAGAAAAATTCAATGTGTGATAAGGAAAGAACAAAGAATACAGAGCTAGCTAGATCCCTGTTAAGTGAGTTGCAACTACATCAAATTGAAATTAATTCACTCATTGCAAACCCTCGATAAGACATCAAGGATGTTCCAGACCATATAGTAGACTCAATGTCATTTGTAAAGCATTTGTATATGGATCATTATTTCTAATGGCCATTATTGTAGAATGTATTATTGTTGGTTTATTACAATATATTTACATTAAAAAGAAAATTGTGCATATCAATGTCACTGGTAAGTATCATAAATTGGAGATTGTAATACAGAAAAATACACATACAATTATAAAAATACCAGAAAGTACTGTGATCACAAATCTCCTGGGCAGGAAAACTTACTTGTTGATAAAGAACAAATTATCTCTTTCCACACCACCAATTTTACCAACTGTTATACAAAGATTCAGGTAACAGCTTTAGAACCAAACTTCTAACCACTAACTCTATCAGCTACTGTAATATTACCAGATACTAGATAACATGGTAGATTGTATACTCTATAAAATCTAATCTCCTAGTTCTGTTAAGTACAGTTCATCACAGTGAAAATGTTTTGTTTTTTCCACACAAAATGTGTGGTTTGAGCCCATCAGTTTTACCAAGACACATACCACAGTTCTAGTCTTGTTTATAATCCATTAGTTGTACCAGCCACTAACTGTGGTCGATAATACATTCTTATTATATTTGCTTTCTGACTATTAGCAGTACAAGGTAAATCACAGTCAAACATTCTAATTATCTTATTTCTAATCTTCAAGTGTTACAGCTATAATATATTATAGCAGAAAAATCTTGTCTTTAGTACCTGATCTCTTACCATTAACTGTACCAACTAACACGCGTATCATGACAGAAAGTTGTGTTAATACAGAGAACTGAGCATGCTAAGTTAACTCTGTGTATAGTTTTGTTTTCTGATCTTCCACCTATCAGGTGCTCTAACTTTTAATGTAGTAACCACATCTTTACAAAACACAGTAAATTTTTATCAAACATTAGAAGACTACAAAAAATTGGACTTTTTTAATTACGTATTTTCACCGAAAGTTTGCCTGTGAATATATGGAGGCAGAATGTGACACAGAGTATCACTAGTTTGAACAGAAGGTGATTTTCTGTGTTAAGATTAATTATGTTTGTTTTTTGAATTTCACTTAAAGCTACACGAGGGCTATCTGCATTAGTCTTCCCTAATATTGCAATATAAGACTAGAGGGAAGGCAGCTAGTCATCACTGCCCACTGCCAACTCTTGGGCTACTCTTTTACCAACAAATAACAACACCCCTACAGTTGAAAGGGTGAGTATGTTTGGTGCGACCAGGATTCGAACCTGCGACCCTCAGATTATGAGGCAAACTCTTTAGCCCACCTGGCCATGCCAGGCCTAAGAATAATTATACTTCTTTCATCCAATAGTGTTTGTGTGTGATTTTCTCTACCCTACCCCAATGCAGAGTCGGTACATTTCACCTACCTTGTAACCACACATCAGAATTACATTTTCTCTTTCTAGAATGACTGCAGGAAGAACAGAAAATTTTTATAATTATTATTTATCTTAAACAGCTTAAGGTTTGTGCTGCTTTACACTTATTTTATCTTTTGTTTTATGAAACCTGTATAACTACTAAACATGCATAGCATGGAAAAAAAAAAAGAGAAATGCTTAGTTCAAATATTTTTCTTATTTAAGTTTTCTGACTTATGTTTTCTTATCTTTATGGTTTGAGTATTTGAATACCTTGTTCTGGAGACGACTGTTACACACCTTTTACAGAAACAATGAGCTTTCAGTAGTATCATGCTTTCTATAAAATACCTAACAATATCAAAACGAAGTTCTGATACACATATTACACCCTAAATTAGATGTCCTTTGTCACATGGCTTGCTGGTATGCAGATTCTAAATAGTTTTAACATAATAAAACCTGTAATTTTTTATTTCCATTCATTCTAGCAACTACAGTGCATTCTGGTGGAAAATCTTGTCTCTATATCTGATTTTGGCTCATCTTGATATCTATTAGGACTTGTTGTCATAAAGTATTAAAGAAATAACAGCATGATATACAACTAAAATGTTATGCAACTTTTAAGAAAGAATAGAACAGAGCTATGTGCCTAGTTTCAGAAATTTAAATAATATAGTTTATTGTGAATTAAGTGATTAATAATAGATGAATAATCTCAATTTAAAGCTCTGTACCACTTAAAGGTTATTAAATATAAACAAGACACCACTTGTAACATTAATACTTCCAATCTGATGTGATAATCAACTCACCCTAGTGAAGGACACAGGTGTCCGTGACATGTAATATTGAGCCAAGAAACAAAAGTCTTCAATATCTATCATTTCCAAGTCACATGGTGCCGACTTCAGTAGTTCTAGAAAAATACATTGACAACTATGCATATTTAGCTATTGTCTGGTCACACAAACTACTTACTAACAATGAATATTTTAATATAACACCAGAAACTGCTTTACACAGAAGGTTCTCTGTGATCTATATTTATGGTAACAATTTGCATATTGAATCACCCGAGCCTTGATAATTAATGGCTGGTGAAAACAATCTTTAAAATACTGGCCTCTCCTATTAACTTATTATAAAACCATGATGACCATAAACCCACTTGAAGTAATAATGTATCTGACCTGAGAAGGTCGAAACGTTGTCTTCTCCTTTATTTTAATAAAAGTTTTGATACCCGTACCAGTTGTCTTGAGATGCACGATTATATGAGGAACAATGTTAAATTACACAAGAAAAGAAAGGATAGACACAATTCCAGGAATATAAAACAGACTATTCCACAATCCACTACAATTTTTACACATACAAACACAGTGGTCCAGTGCAGCTAGAGTGCAAACTGACCTTAAAACTAAAGGAAGAAATTTCACAGGGCTTAAAATTTACAAAAGTGAAATGAGATACTCTGGAAAATGTAATCTGATCCTGGTGGCAATACACTTAAAATATAGCACAATGCATCAAGTTAAAGGTTTTTCCGTGGAATTGGAGGTTGATGATAAACTAACCATTTTTGTGTACTATTATAATTACATTCCACAGAAAAATACCACACCTGTATAAACCAGATGCCAAGCCAGGTATGCCTTCATCACAACCACACATTTACTTTCTTCTGTAAATATTTTAAATTTAAATTCATTTTAAATTTTTATTCAAAATAAAAAAATATTTCAGAAACATATTACACAGAGAATCATTTATTATCTATGGTAAAAAATAGATGATTATTTAATCATCTTGACCTGTTGCACAACAAGTATAAAGGTTTGATCTTCTTGCTGCTGTCATGATGATGGATAACTGTCATCCACACCTGATTAATGAATCACATGTGTATGGGAGAACAATGATGGATAACTGTCATCCACACCTAATTAATGGATCATATGTGTATGGGAGAACAATGATGGATAACTGTCATCCACACCTAATTAATGGATCACATGTGTATGGGAGAACAATGATGGATAACTGTCATCCACACCTAATTAATGGATCACATGTGTATGGGAGAACAATGATGAATAACTGTCATCCACACCTAATTAATGGATCATATGTGTATGGGAGAACAATGATGGATAACTGTCATCCAAACCTAATTAATGGATCACATGTGTATGGGAGAACAATGATGGATAACTGTCATCCACACCTAATTAATGGATCACATGTGTATGGGAGAACAATGATGGATAACTGTCATCCACACCTAATTAATGGATCATATGTGTATGGGAGAACAATGATGGATAACTGTCATCCACACCTAATTAATGGATCATATGTGTATGGGAGAACAATGATGGATAACTCTCATCCACACATAATTAATGGATCATATGCGTATAAGAAAACAATGATGGCAAAACAGACCTCAGCATGTTACACAAAAACCACCTGCATTAGAAACATTCTATAACCATGACCAACAGCATAACCAGGAAATACAAGACCTGCAACCCATACTGTTGCATCTTAAGCAAAAGTATTCTGAACACTGATCTGTAGTAATAGTTATACGTTGCATGTTTGTTTTGCTGTATTTTACACAAAGCCATACAAGGGCTAACATCCTAGCTTTTCCTACTGCTTTTCAGAAGAAAGACACCTAAGTCAACACCACCCATTATTAATTCTTCGGCAGCTTGGTCAAATCAAATAATGGTTTTGATGTTAACATTATGACACAGAAATGGCTTGAAAAGTGCAATTTGTTTTGTTGTCACAAGGCATGATACATTGACCCTTTGAACACAGGAAGTCATAAAATATCTTCGGAGATAATTCAATCAGGACTAAAGAATAAGTTAGTTTCTCTAAATGCAACACCAGAAGTTTGAGAAACAAAACACAGAATGAAGAATGGAAGTCTGTGATATAACAGGGATCAGTGAAACTTGGACAGAGTGCACTGATAAAAACACTTTCCAGTTCACCTGACGATGACCGAAGAAGGTCGAAACGTTGTTCGCTCTTCTATTTGAAATATTTTCTCAACCCAAAAGAGCCATTTTTGCATATAAAAAAACTTTCCAGTTCATAGTTAGTTAAATCCATTTTAAATGTGAACCTTACACACTTGGGTCAATAAACAGAAAAACGTTTAACTTTCAAGTGTACAACTTTTCTCTAATACAATCTACGAATTCTTTCTGGAATGTTCTCAGAACATGATGGCTATATGAATAGATTCTCGTTTAATGAACCAGTTTTAGTTAATAAGGAAGAAATTCAGCTATTATGGACTATAATTGAATTTGGACTCCTTTATTTTGAGTAAATATTACACACAACTATCAAGTAATGCTAAAAGATACTTGTGTTAAGGTGTCATCAGTGCAACAGTTTTCATTTAAATACCTTTTCACGTACAGTCGACTACATTTTAAAGTGCACTGTAACCCTTATGTTAATCTCCTTTTACTTTTATTATTATTCTAGAGTTAGGAAGTGAATTTCTAAACACTACGACTGTCTCGACTAAATCTAAGTTTTAGGACTAACCAAGGATGCCCATTCATTTATTCCCTATCGATATAACAAATTTGAAATGTTTTTCAACTTACCTATTAAAGCATGTCTTGGCTCTTCCTTCATTGTTAAAATCTGTTCCCTGTCCAATGACATTTTTTGATCAGAAAACATTGTTATAAATAGTGTAGTGACTGCAGTTATATTTATCAATAATACACCTTTTAAACCCCAACAATTTATTATTCCAAAATAAAGACATTTAGTTACACATTTCAAAATTATTTGTTTCTGATCCAAACAATGTGTTTAAAATACACAGTTAAATATCTTTGTTGAGTAGTAATACATAACTGGGATTTAAAAGGCGTATTAATTAAATATCATGAGACACATGGAAAAAGTAATTCAACATTTATCACTGAAACTACAAAGCACAAAATTTAAGTTATTACAATACTTTCTCTTTTTTGCTCTTCCTGAAAATTATGATAAAATAACAGGAATAACCTATATCGAAAAGAAACATTTTAATATCGCACATTTCCTAAGTTGCTAAGTATGAAACTAACTGCTATGAAAACAATGCTAAACAAATACTTTTGGTTCTAGTGGAACAATCACATGCTTTGTCATCATGCAGAAATGTGACATTTGGGAAGTCTAACAATTTCAATAGTTCAAACTTCACGAACAGTAACAGCATCATTCTACACACATCATGAAGGATATCTTAGGCATTTCGAAAAGTTTCTTTTAACATCTGCACTTTACTTGAACTGAGAGAAGTTTTGAACTTACTTGGCATTGACTAGAATAACAAGACTAAGAAACAGGATTAAAAACGGGTCAGCAACTTGGAAGTAGATATCCCATATGGCCAGTGTAACTTCCAGACTGCAGGTTGCAGAAAACAAGCTACGAAACTATAAACATTGTGATAGTTATTGTACACGTCAATTTTCCACTGTATTTATTGCCACATAGATAATTATTGAAATGACGACTTTCACAGATTTATCTACATTGTATTCACGTTGAAAAATAATAATTCTGGTGTATCTGGAGGATTGGCAATTTTAATTTCTTCACTGTATCAAAAAACAACACAACAGACTTCCACCAATGCAAAAGGCATAGCAATTACACTTTGGGTTTCTGACACGTAAAATTAAAGTTTCATTTGAACTCACGTTAAAATATTATTATGACTTTTAACTTCTATATTTCAATATTTATTAACTATAGCCACATGTACAATCCCTTAAAGAAATATTTAAGATAAATAATTTGCTCTATACAAATAAACTTTCTCATGGTAACACATCTGAACGAATGAGTTCAAGTGGTCTTATGTGTTCAAGCAATGGAAGTCAAAATGGCCATGTACAGTAAACAGTGAAACAAGGAAATCCACATAATTTAAACAAGAGAAAACATAACTTTACGGCATCATTTTATTCTAACCAAAGTCTTTGTTCATGCTGAGAACTATTGTCTTTAACTGTTTTATTCCCTCTTCAATCATACAGAGACAGTAAAAACTGGGGAATTGTAATTCTAGTGTTGTTTAAAATTCTTAACATGCACATACATTTAAATCAAATGCCCGTATTTATTAAACTAACATATTAGCTATCTTCCTACACTTCTATCTCGTGTAAATATCACTGCAAAACATGGTGTAAAATATGAAGGTGATCACATACAATCATATATACACCAGCAAATGGGTAATAACTCAGTGTAACACCTGCAACTTAAACCTTTACACAGAAGAGATAAAAGTGCAAATGGTTGATAAAAGATTCACTTCAGACTTCATATGAATGGTGGGACTAGCACTAAAGCAGTAACAAGTTGTCAAAGTGACAAAAATTAAATATTAAGAAAACAAAGTGGTTTTAGGATCACTTTTGGATGTAACCAAAGACTTCTGAAATCTTTTATTTGGATTTAAAGTTGGTAAGTGTGAAACTTCTCATCACGAACAAACAACTATAAACAAACCAGCAGCCTAAAAGTATGGCAAACACTGTACTAACCCAATGTGAAGCATAACAATCAGGGGTAACCCTCTTGGTATCAAGTAGAGAACAAAGGTGTGGGTCATGGTACTGCAGCAAGAGCCTCAGCATGTGAAAAAGCTGACCATCTGGACCACAGTACCTAAAATGAACAAACAGCCATTATTGTTTTTCACTACATTTCTTGGTGTAAAGCACCACCTCTGATCTCTGAATCTGTACACACATTTTAATTAAGCCTCACGACCACAAACGGTACAAATATACTGCTTAAACCGAATGTTTGTTTATAAATTTTAAACTGCTAACAGCTTCAAGATGCAAAAAAACAGTACAAATAAAAAAAGTCTTAAGTAAAAACATTTTAGATAAATGACTTTTGAGGTTAAAATGATCACGAAGTAGTTCTCCAATTTTGTTCTTTCAGAAATAAAATGTCATAACAAGAATTATATGTTCTAAAGGTTGAGGTCAAACAAAAAGATATTGTTACAAAAACTTTTTGATTTATCATATACAACTTAGATAGAAGCCAATGTGTCTCATCACTCTTGATTTCATGAAACGAAGAGACTTGAAGCCAAATGCATTTATCCAGAGAGAATAGCTCAATTATTATCTGCCAATTACGATTTTTAGTAACAGGCCATGCAAAGGGAGGGAAGTTTCCGTGATATGTCATAACTGCAGTGAGTGATGACATTAGTCTAAAGTAAGGATTCAGTACTAGCACACTTGGACTGAAGCAAAATGCATATCATATTTATCATGGAAGTAAAAATATTGATTCAATGTTACGAATTAAACTGTTTTTTGTTAAATTGACAATGATTTTGACAGTAAAAATAAACCTCTTTAATTAATGAGGACTCTGAATTAAGAAATCAACAAATATTTTTCACGTTTTGTGGTCCAAACAGACTAACATAATTTTATATGCAAAAAACGGCTCTTTTGGGCTCAGAAAACACTTCAAATAGAAGAGCGAACAACGTTTCGACCTTCTTCGGTCATCGTCAGGTTCACAAAGAAAGAGGTAACTGGCCGGAAGCTGACCACATGTTTGGAAGGG
Source organism: Carcinoscorpius rotundicauda (assembly GCA_011833715.1). Lineage (NCBI taxonomy): Eukaryota > Metazoa > Arthropoda > Merostomata > Xiphosura > Limulidae > Carcinoscorpius > Carcinoscorpius rotundicauda. The sequence goes on from CM022400.1 coordinate 66,723,695, forward strand.
GTTGTATAACTGAGTGTCGCAATGTAGAGGGCGCGGTTTGATGTTTGAATATATAATTTTATCTATAATATTAATATAGGTATAATGGCGTTCCTTTATATTGGTTTATTTTGGGTTTAAGTTGTTGTATAAGTAAGGCTTCTTTAATTTTGCGTTTGTTTATGTTTGTTTCTTTATTTAGTATTTTAGTGTTTTCTATGGTTATGTTGTGTCCATTTGACTTGCAGTGTTCGAAAACGTGTGAAGGTGACTTTTTATGTTCTTTGAATCTGGTTTCCATTTTTCTACTTGTTTCTCCTATATAGAAGTCGTGGCAGTTATCACATTGTATTTTATAAATAATGTTGGTGTGGTGTTTGTCAGTGTAGTTCTTACATAGTATAGACCTTAGTTTTGTGCCTGGTTTTTGAATAAATTTAGTGTTAACTGGAATGTTATATTTTGTTACTAGTTTTTGCCAAATGTTGGTTATTTGTTTGCTGATGTCAGGAATATATGGTATACAGCAGTATATGGTTTCGTGATTTTTTGATTTGTGAGATATATTTACTTTTGTTGGTTGATTTTGCTTTCTGTCTAGGTGTGTGCGTATAATGTTTTCTACGGTTTGTGGAGGAAACTTATTGATGTTGATGAAGACTAACATAAAAAACATTATTCATGTATACTGTTACAAAAACACACTGGTGTTTCTATATAACAGAAACTGTTAATCTAGCCAATTCTTTCCAATAATTATTCTATGAATACCACATAAATTTAATTCATAAATGATCTCAATTTTGATTGGCTCATGGAGAAATTTACCAACATTTGACTGCTTCGTCTTCACTTTTTCTGTCTCTTTGTTGGTAAAGCTTGATTTTGCAAAACTTATTTCAACCAGCAGTGAAATGTAAAGTCAGGCCACATTAATTGGTAGGAGTGGTAGCAGTTGCCCCATCATTTTTGATGAGCTATACCTTAGTTGTATAGAATAATAATCAAAATGTTTTATGGACTTTATTTTCTGGACTCTTTAGCTCATTTCATATATAAATTTTGTTTGTACCCAACTCCATCTGTACTTACTAACTCTACATAATGTAATATATAATGAGTGTAAACTAACATCCTTTATAAAAGATATTTACATATTTGTTCTATGAGTATTATGCTAATAAACTTCAGGAAATAATCTATTGTATGTTGCTTTCAGAAAACATACATAAAAATACATACAATGAGACAATTTTCACGGTATCCCCAAATTCAGAAACACTTCTTTGTTACAGTACCTCATTACAAATTCTGGTCTTTTCTGTACATCAAACTCGCAACATTCACTAACAGCTAGTTAAAACTTTGTGCAACTACATTAAGCACACTCAGAGTTACAGCGTATGTAATTTTCTGGTTTCAAGGTTCATTAAAACGACCAGGTAACTAGTAAGCAAGCAATAACTTAAATAATTTCAAATATCTATAAATTAATCAGTAATTATTATTATTTTGTTTTGGTTTTTGGAAATACATTTGGGATGTGTAAATCAACCCACTGAATTATCCATACGTGTTCCAACTCGAGCACAGAAACTTGCTTTTTAGTGCTTTCAGACTCACTGCTTTAGCCACTGGGCTGCCAAAGTTTTTAAATAAACCCCACTAACACATATTAGTTAACAATACATTACTTCTGTTCTAGTCTTTTAAAACCTACCATATAAACGTAAACACAGTTTTACTTTATTGTTAAGAGTTGGTGTAACCACGGAAGTGACGTTCCGTAATCAAATACAAACAGAAACTTCCAAATAATCCCATCTTTACTGATACCAAATTTTCAAAAGTACTGTTTACGACTAACTTACTTTGGAATGTAAATGTTTTGAATGGCTCGAAAATATTCATAGAGCTGCGAACTTGGCAGCCGCAGAGAAAGTAGAGGCTCAAGAACTTCCAACCATCCATTGTCTGAGGAATAACCAATTCCAGTTGTTTTACTGTATTTTGTTAGCACTGATTCTAAGTCACTTATTACTGAAAGTTTATCTTCCTCTTCATTTCCCAGCCTATCTACAAAGTTAAAGAACATTAAGAAACTATTAGCACAATCCACAGTTTTGGCCAAATGCTAAACTCGACATCACAATAAAAGGTACAGCATTACGAATTAAACCGAACTAAGCACACATTCACCCAAACATTTAAATACCATAGTTACAGTAATTATTTTACAAGTATAGATATACAGTGCTGTAAACATTTAGGAATTTATTAACAGTTAAAGAAGGCCAAAAAGAATAGGAAATGGTAAATGTGAAACTTATAATTTACCAAACAATGAAACCTGATTCTACCAAATATGGAATAAAATACATCGATTTAAGGAGGGAATCTTAGATAGTCTTTGCTAAATCAGCATTTCAATGAACTTGGCTAAATTAATATACTTTCTACAAAAATCAAGAAGTCTGGAATATTTTTGTCTGGAATAATGGAAATACAGATATCTTAAATGACATGAAATCAGACATGAAAATACATCAATCGAAAATATTCTTCACTCTGCCAAAAGTGACGATCACAACTAATGCAGCTAGAGAGAAGAAAGTTTCAGTTAATATGTAAAACAGATTGAAAAGCTGCAGTTTTGAAACCTTTCTGCACAGACAAGAATTTAAAAATTACAATTAACTTTAGAATTAAAATACTGTATTTGCACAAGTCTACAAATGTCATGTATCATATACAAAATGATAACACTGAATAAAACCAAACACTGAGCTGAGCCAGGTTATTTACACTTTCATTAATCCAATGACTATTTTTATGGTGAGAAAACATGTTTTTTTTTAATTATTTAGTACTAAATATTCTATTTTACAGAACAAAACAGCAGAAATAGCTGAAAGTACTAAATATTTTATTTTGCAGAACAAAACAGCAGAAATAACTGAAAGTGATAAAGAGGAACAAAGTGGCCATATAGCCCTTAGCCAAAAATGACTAATTCAAGTTTAACCCATTTAAGCTTACGTATTAATGACAGCCACTCACCAACAATAACTTGACAATCTTTTCTAATAGTAGTCTGTTCTGGAAGGTCATAAATTTCATCACTTACTTCGGTATACTCTTCCTTGCCTCTTAAGCCTAAACACACCTGTAATTTTCAAGATGGGAAATTGACTTCTTATTAACTTCAAATGTAAAATAAGCTCAGTGTTCGGAAAGTCACTGTGCAGTTTTGTAATCACATGTCTATTCAGTCTATTTCAAGCCAGCAACTGACAGCAGTGTTTAGAAACAAAATAAGAAAAATCCAGGCCTGTATTGATGCCAGCGGGGGTCACTTTCAACATTGTTTATAATTGTCATTAATATTTACCTACTGTATTCTGTATTGAAACATGTCTGTTAATAAGTATATAAGTGCACAGTGACTTTTGGAACACCCTGTACATATATGCACATACAAGTACATGTTTCACATGACTTAATATATAATACAAAATTAAAACTCCAAATTTTGTCTGAGTTCCAAGGAGCAACTGTAATTTTCATAAAAGATTATTTATCTAATCAATACATCTCAAAACAATTAATATTTATAGTTACTTTTTATACAATCTAGCAACAGAAAACACTGTATCTTTATAAACATTACATATATATAATTTTACTGAAAAAAAAATTTATCCATTTATTTATTTTTTGTAGAAAACACCTGAGAAATCTGAATACAAACACAAAATATTTTCCCATTTACTGCACTACTTCTAAATTAAAAATACTTTTTGAATTGATATGAAATATTCTATAAATGGTTAGTTAATAAATAAACAGAATTATTAGAACACTACTCGTCTTACCAACCAAACTTCACTTCGGAGGTTTTCAGGAATTGTCTTTCCATTGCAAACTTTCCGAATATCATCAAGGTCACAGTCAGTTAAAAGTAAGCTTTCAAGTTCTAAAATCCTGAAAAAAAAACAACCAAAACCTAATATTTCTATTTTATCACTGAACACTGAGAGAGTTAAAAAAACACAAAACCTAATATTTCTGTTTTATCACTGAACACTAAGAGAATAAAAAACACAAAACCTAATATTTCTGTTTATCACTGAACATTAAGAGAATAAAAACACAAAACCTAATATTTCTGTTTTATCACTGAACACTAAGAGAATAAAAAACACAAAACTAAATATTTCTGTTTTATCACTGAACACTAAGAGAATAAAAAACACAGAACCTAATATTTCTGTTTTATCACTGAATACTAAAAGAATAAAAAACAAAACTAAATATTTCTGTTTTATCACTGAACACTAAGAGAATAAAAAACAAAGCTAAATATTTCTGTTTTATCACTGAACACTAAGAGAATAAAAAACACAATAAATATTTCTGTTTTATCACTGAATACTAAGAGAATAAAAAACACAGAACCTAATATTTCTGTTTTATCACTGAATACTAAGAGAACAAAAAACACAAAACCTAATATTTCTGTTTTATCACTGAATACTAAGAGAATAAAACACAAAACCTAATATTTCTGTTTTATCACTGAATACTAAGAGAATAAAAAACACAAAAGTTGCTAAAACCACAATATCTCCTTTCTACATTTACAAGAATTAAGAGAAAACAAAATCTATTTTTATTTATAATTATGTTCAAATGTACAAAAAGTAAACAATTTTCTACTGATCCTAGATAAAGCTGGCTTTACAATCCCCTTTGATCTTTGAATGATGAAAAGTGTCATGGAAAAACAACAACAATTGAACATAGATGTGTTTAAGTGAGACATGAAGAAACTACTTATGGACACGAGATTGTAGTCTTCATGAAAAATGTGACAAGTTCCAATTCCAGTTCATAATGATCATAAACTAGGTCAAATGTACACAGTAGTTCCCTTTCTTTAATGTGGTAGGCCTGTTTAACTGTCACACAAGGATACATGTTAACTTTAATTATATCATTACCTGAACAAGGCTGACTAAAATGCAGAGACAAAGGAAACTGTCACACTTTCTGGATATGGCTAAAGGAACTGTTTTCTTCCTTTGTGATGACCAATTAATCTCTTGAGACTTTGGGAGAAAATTTTACCAAGGATATGCTTAGAGCAACAGATGGGCTGGTTGGACCTATGATTACAGTTTTCAGGGTAAGGGTGAATTATTTTCCAGAGATGAGCTCCATTTAAGCATGTTACCTCATAGGATGTTAAGGGAAGTCCAATCTACATCCATTACAAATGAATTAAACAAAATTTGTAGTGATGAGAGAGCTTGTGAATAAAACGTAAAAGGCTAGCTTGAGAGTTTGGAAAACAACAATTTAGAACATGCAAAGCAATGATTTTACAAATACAACAGTTACTGTTATTCTAATTTCAGGAGTATTCAGGATAAAATAAATGACTTAAGTATTTAAAATAGCTTACATTTAAAAATAGTGACAGTAAAATTCACTTTTCAATTATAAGTTATTTCATAGTGATAGACTTCTTAAGAGAAAAAAATAGGGTGACTTACTAAATAATGTATGAAATGTTGTGCATTAGGATTGAAGGGATAAAAAACAGTAGTCAATAGATTGAATCAGTATGTTGTTTTTCTATATAGATATTTGTGGTGTGTATTTACTTTTAAAGGGAAACTTTCCCCAACTGGAGTATTCACGGATACTGGTATCCCCTTTACCCAGCTCTTGAAGACTAGATAACTGCTTTAACAAAGGAGTTTCTGGTTTAAAGTTTGTTGGATTTGGTTATCAATCTTGAAATGGATTTAACATATTAGTTCTGATTAAAATGTCTCATGGAGAACTGGAGATGACAACATGAAGGCCAAGACTGATAGAATTTTGACAATTTTCAATGAAGATTTACAGGTCATAATTAGTGGGCCTATAAATCCAATACTGCATGACAGTTTGTTTTCATCAAGCAGTTGCTATGGGCCATTGATCAAAGAAAAAAAAAGATGATAATAGCTCAAAACTCAAGTTATTAGCTTGCAACTAATAATATCACTAATGCAAGAAATATGGTGGTCTAACTTCACACACACACACTGATTGGGACTTTACCAAGTTGAATGGCGAGCAAGAAAGATTTCTCTAAATTTAAGATGTGTTTCTTTACCAAGAAGAGTGAATACCACTTAAGATTCATAGTTAATTACTGTGCAAATACAGTAGCAAACGTTTGCTGGAGGAAGGATTCAGAGCAGAGTGATCAGTGCAAAATTAGGTTTCAGCTTTTGCTACAAGCTGAGATTAAATGACTAACTTTCAGCTACTAATTTTCAAAAAGCCACAAGACAAGTCTTACCATTACTTACTTGGGATATTGAATTGAAAGGTGCGTGAGACAGATCTGGGAAGTATTTAGAAATATTTTTTTTTGTTCAAGATAGACATGTGCTTAAAAACAAGAAAGGGAAGTAACACATTTAAGGTAAATAAAATATTAAAATGGGCAGAAAGTTCTTTAAAGATGCAGATGGCAAGGTTTTTGTTTTTGAAAACTGTGATATAGATAAATTTTTAAATGTATCCTTCTCCATTGTTGTTATGAGAAAAAAGTATAGCAATATTTCTGGCCCTTAGCATTCTACGGGAATTACTAGAATTGTATTAATATTACTTCATAGGTGGTTATTAGAAAAACTGAAAGATTAAAAATAAATAAGCCAGCAAGACCAAAATAAGCTCTCCTCCAGGGCTCTAAAGAAGGTCAAACAAAACATATGCAAGTTTTTATTTTTTTTCCAGGTAAATGATGACTAGGTCGGTGCCCAAGGGTTAGAGACTTGTTTGTGAAGTGACAAGAGTTGCCTGTAAATTACACACCAGTTATGTGTAGTTGACAAGTTGTTACAGTTTCTTCTCTACTTCTAGTTGAGTTTTTAGAATTACTTCTGTAGTGAGAATAGCTGTAGAGCCTTATGAGAGAAGCTTTGCATGTCATAAATGAAAGCCAACATGGATTTAGGAAACAAATATTACTGTACTTCTCTTGGGTTCAAAAAATTATATCAGTAAGAATTGGCAAAAGACTGGATATTTAGATTAAAGCTCGTTATAAGGGAAACAAAGCATTATGCTTTGACTGGACTTTTATATCTCAGACATCAGTTGTTGAGAATTTGATTTTTTTTTTTATTCATATCAATGATACTGATAGAGGCATATATAGTAAATTAGTATAATTTGCAGGTGACAAACTCTGGAGTACTTCTATCAGTGCTGAGGAAATCGAGGCATTGTAAACTGACTTGAATGAATATTTTTTAACTTGTGTACACAGGATCCACTGAACCTCGCTTATATTGAAAGACTACATATAATTCTAAGTTTATCTAATCTTTTGTCACAAAAGTTTGTAAACTTCTGCAAACATCACAAGCATGCTGCACACACATAACTAATGTTCACTGTGAATTCTATAATTCTAAGCTCATCTAATTTGGTATACTTTTTACAAACATCAAACATATATTGTACACACAAAATAAGAATTTTTAATAAAGTATGTCTACTTAAGATCTGTTACTGAATTTACTTTATTCATGTGATTCTATTTGGTAATTAAGCAACATTATCAATATTCCTGGGTGTTTTATAAGTACCTTGACAGAATCAAAGGAATGGGTGAACAGACTATCAATGTTTGTATGCTACGGTCTGAAACAGTTGTGTGGAGTTACTCATAAAACCTTTCTTATTTTCACATTTTACAAATTATTTCACAATTATATATTTTTAAAAATATACATATAATTAAGTAGAATTAATTTCACACACATTAAAAATATGTCAAAGTTCCTCATTAAATTTCTGGCCTTTACAACTTATTCTGTAAGGACTTCACCCTGTTAGAAACATACAGCTGTTTTTTCTCGTCCAATTATCTTTACAATATATAATACTGAAATCAGAGGTCAATCCCATTAGTTCTCCAGATAATCTAGTATTGTATGGTAAGCCTTAAGAATACCACCTCTTACTCTTCTTTCCTTAATAGAGAATAAATTGAGAGATTTTATTCTCTGTAAAACTTTCCCAGAATTTCACCAGTTCCCTCTTTTAAACTGACTCCAATAAGTCAACATTCCCTCTAATATAAGACCAAAACTTCGGTGTTTCATGTGACATTTAATTTGTGATATGTAAGGAAATAATTACTTGTTATTACCAAACCCTACATTTTTGTCAATTTTTAGAGCACTAATTTTATGGCTAGTGTGACTGATCTCCATTGTGTCGTGATGCTTTTCTCCAATAATGTAACAAGTAATAGTCATCTATGCGTGTTCCAGGTTATACTGGCTGCAAGTTTCACTTTTAATTTTACTCTAAGAAAACAGCTTAATAAATAATACCTCAACATCCTAAATACGGTTAGAGATATCAACTTACTGTATATAATTTCATTAATGTGAGCAATGTGAATTATTCTGTTTAAGATTTAGAAAATTATATAATTTAAAAAGACTCTTTCTCTAAACTTTTGAGCGAGATTTATCAATAGAATGAACAGTTTTGTTTTTCTGTGATTTTCATTACCCCAAAAATTAAGTCTCACATTTTTTTCTGATTTTAATATTTACAGACAACAACAACAAAGGGCCTACTAACCCATCAAGGTTGCTTCTTCCATTACTCTAAACAAAAGTAAACTCACAACAGCCCATACCAATTAAATACTTATGAAGCCTTCTCTTACATTTACTGTACCCACCACATTTGATGGAAAAATAACTTTAAAAACAACCATCCTATAACAAAAGAACACTTTCTTAGATAACATGACCCCTAACACACCAAAATTTAAACAGTAACTGCCATTCCAATAAATTTCTCCTTTAATATGATGTATCAACACTATATCACTTTGCTTAACAAATGACAACACTTCAGTCAGAATCTTTTGCATTTTCAAGAGAAAACAATTTCATTAAGACGGTCATATTTTTTGCCTTGATAAGAAACAGAAGCCGTATTAAATTACCCCACTTTGTATGTACAGTTCCTTCAGTTTACCTGACAAAGATCACACAGTACCAAGTTCTTTCCCTCTATGTAAGATTTCTTTAACCTAGCCAGTAACTGTCTAACTGCATGAATGAAGATCTGTAAACCTGCACATCACAGCAAAGGATATAAATAAATAAATTATTTATTTTGAGTAAATTCAACAAAACAACTTAGATACACTTTTAAATTAATTTTATTAAAACAAGTTTATACCAAATCTTGTTTTCCCATTTCTTTAAAACAATCAAATAAACATCAAATTATTCAGCAAATAAAAAAAATTGTTGTTGTTTAAATTTTTCAAACCCGTTACAACTTAAAATTACAAAGTTACTCCATAAAAAAAGTCTTGAAATGTGGTTACCATATAAATGTCACTTTGTCAAATGAATAATCAAAAATGTTGGCCTGCATTTGAACTTATTGCACAATCAGAATATTATGACCAAGTTGAAAGTAAATGGTACTTAAATTATGTCGATAATTAGGTTAACATCTTGACTCTTTTAACATAGTAGCGGTAACCCTAGTATTGTTATGTATTAGTTACAACTTGTAGTATAACAGCAACAGACCATTTGAATTTACATTTGTTCCACTAAATGTCTGACACAGTTTTATAATTAATGATAATTAATCATGTTAATTTTACTGAATTGAGTGATAAATGTAATCTACACATTCACAGTAACGCCTATACTAAAACTAAAAATGAGAGTATTACTAGTACTAACAGTGTTATCATTAGTCGTAAACAGTAAAGACTGGCTACTCAACAACCATATCATCCTTATAAACGACAAAAAACACATGGATTTTTTTTTAAAATAAGCACTATAGTATCTGGATTAAAATATAAACCCTCTCTTATTTTTGCTGAACACTTTATTTTCTTAACACCAACTAAAATTTGCTTACCAAATTGTTTCATCACTTACGTCCGCAGTTGTCGCCATTATGGGCGAACTCGGCCTATGTCCAATTTAGCCTGATTAATAATATTTAGTCTAGGACTAAGTCTAATGATAACAAAAGACAAGTTTAATATTTTTTTACGCGCAAATAATTTATTAATTTTATTATAGTTGCATTGGAGACTATTTTTAATAATATTTTATTCAAGATTTAGTGTAACTAAAAATAAAACAAGTTAAATCTTAATATTTTAAATTCCGGAAATGATTGGGTTTCTCTCAAGGCATGATGGGCTTCCTGTCACCTCCCACATAAGTTGGCAAGTAGCTAGTTAGTTATCCGAATGGTAAAATGGCGGTGAATAACAGATCGAGGAACTTGCAGACGATGAATATTTCTTCACTTTTTAGTCGGCTTCACGGGGCGTTTTCAGAAGCTATGGCACCGCCTAAATTTGTGATAGATAGAAGAACTATTGAGAAAACATGGAAATTAATGGACAAAGTTGTTAAACTGTGTCAACATCCGAAGATGAACTTAAAAAACAGCCCTCCTTTCATTTTAGACATTGTTCCTGACACATACCAGCATTTAAGATTAATCTATGGAAAGCATGAAGATCGCATGCACGTGTTAAATGACAATGAGTATTTCAGGATTTTTATCGAAAATTTGAATCGGAAATGTAAACAGGCTATAAAGTTATTTAAAGAAGGAAAAGAAAAAATGTTTGATGAAACTTCGCACTACAGAAGAAACATGACAAAATTAAGTTTGGTTTTTAGTCACATGTTATCCGAGCTAAAAGCAATTTATCCAAATGGAAATTTTGCTGGTGATACCTTTAGAATAACAAAAAGTGATGCAGCAGAATTTTGGAAAAGCTGCTTTGGAGAAAGGTATGATTTTTAAATTAGACATTTTTTTGTGATACAGATTTAGCTCGTAGTCGTAGTAACAACTAAGTTCAGTATTAATGAGTGGGAAGACTAGTAGTTTATGCTGTATTGTTTAAATATAAAAATAATGATTAAAACATTTAAGTAATCAACTAAAATTTTAAGTAATAATTCTTCATACTAAATATTAAATTTGTGCACTGTATAGAGATTGAAATTAAAATAATTAACTTTGCCAGTTTATGTACATTTTCGTTCAGTTTGGAGTAAGGCTAGGTAGCATAACCTTTAGTTTGGTCCTTCATAAAGGGGGTTTTGGTCATTTTTCAATAATGAATTTAAAATTTGCACATCAGTGGATTCCACAGTCAAAAATGTAGTGCTAGTAGATATACACCACATGTTCAATTAGGTAATGAATAATTGATTAAAACAATTTAAACGAATTGTATCTTAAATTTATTTTTTGCACAACATGATCTTCCTATTTGAACAATGTTAAGAAATGCCAGTGATCAGTATCAAATTATCACTCTGCCAGGTAATCTGAAACTATGACACTCGTGTCAAGATGTAGTCACAATAAAAATTCTAATGTCTTAAAAAAACATCACATGGGACCAGTTAATCCACACTACTGATGCTAGTGCTAGTTTTATAGCAGTGAAAACCAACTAAAACCATACACTAATAAAGTGGGTAAGGACCATTACCCTTATAATGTGAGAGAATAACAAGAAGAGTGTAGGACAAGGAAATGAAGTTTAGTGTTCTCTTCGGGATGACCAGATAGTCAGTTCAAGCATGCAGAGGTTACTTAAATCCAATAATTTTATATTTTGTCAAATTATAACATATTGGCTCGACCACTAAGCAGGATGAAGATTCCTTAGAGGTTTAAGGGAATTTGTTTAATAACTAGACTTTAATTTGAAGTTCTGAATCTGTATGGTCTATAGCTAAAACTTTGAAGTCTGTTTATTGGCGTTTGCATCTTGTAGTTTAAGTGCATGTGCAAATAGTAGTGATGCAGTACTGAAGGAAATTTCATTATGTTCATATATATGCACAGTAAGATGGTATTTGATTTTACTAGAGGTGACTTTGTAACTACTACACTTATATGAGTTGGTGATCCTTGAATGAAGTGCAGTCTTTCAGTTGGAAATGTTTTATGATATGATTTAAAAACAATTCTTACTTAAATTTATGTTTTAAGAAACGGTTAAGTGAATTTAGTTTTAAAAATTAAACTATTTATTTAATTATTTGTAAATATGCAATGTTGCAAACAGCAGTTTTAGGGCTGTATCTTCAGTAATCCTTAAGATTAGTCAAAGGATGTTTTTTTATTAGGCCTCATTCAGAGTATTGTGTTTAGTCTTGGATTTCTTATTTTAAGAGAGGATATTGAGTTGTTTGAAAGTATTCCAAGGATGGCTACTGGAATGAAGACTTGTTTGGGAACAAGTTCAGGTTCTTAAAATTATTTTATCTCGAGAAAAAATAGTTTGAATGGATACAATTTAAAATGTTCAAAATCATAAGTGTAAAAAACAGTAGTAGTAAGGCAGAGTGACAGATTTCAGATTTACAGAGTAAGTGATTTGGAAGTGAGGCAACTTTATTTTTGCAACAAGATATTCAGACATGATACACTGATGACTGGGAGATTTTGATCTTGGCCTTGATGAGAACCTGGAAATTGAGGCCAGATACAGAAAGATGAATGGTATTACTATTAACAACCAAGAGATCCCTTATTGTCCAACAGCCTTGTTGCTTTCAAATGTTAACCATAATGCATTCCAGAAAGAATGTTTTTTGTGCATATTATATTATTACCTAGCTAATCTGTTTTTGTTTCAAAAGCTCTTTTTAGTACATATTGATGGGTCTGCATATAATTTACATGACAATGTGAAGTACCACCAACTTCAAAATTTACGTTAATATAACCTAAACCTCCTATACTAATCGCCACTGGGAAAGACTGAACATTTCAGAAATATATTTTCTCTGAATAAAAAAATAATTTATAAAAACCTTATTAACACTTAAGTTTTACTTGCCAGTACTAATTTATATTGAATGACGATGTTACAAATTGACAAAAGTATTTTTTGACAAGATGAAATTGTGTTAAAAGGTGTTGTCTCAAAACAACAAATTCCTTGAACTATTTGTGGATGACTGGTAAACTAGTCAGTTATCTCAGTGTATGCATTTTTTTGTGTTTGTGTGTACTTTTTCCTGTATTAGTGTGTAACTTGTGTCAAGAAATGGTTCACAACTACTTAAAAATCCAAAGAACATGTTTTATTAATTTAAATTTTTTGAAAATATTTTGGATTACATTAGTAGGTTCAATATTTATGAATGTATATTTAATTAAAATATAATAATTAATACCCTGAATTTTGAAAAAGAAATAAATCAGTTGGTAATTATGGATTCAGTTATTTTTAACCCTGGTTATTACAAAAACTTGTAGAGACGTCTGAAAAAAAAACTGATCTTTCTTTGATCAGTAAAACTATTAATTTTTTTAAAACTTTGTGTGAACTCTTCGTTTTTATCAGAACTTGTGTAATTCAACCACATCTCTTGATAAATTGACTTTTGTGAAATAAAACAGTTATGATTAACACATCATTGCGAAACTTTGATTTGCAAACAGAATGATATCCTCTTCATATAATCTTTAAATTCTCTTAATTAGGAATATTTGCAATAAAATATTTTTAATCTTTCCACAAACACAACAGAAAAACTTTGAAGTTTAAACAATAGCTGAAAGGCTTTTATTTAAAGTGTGCAGTGAAATAAGGAACTTTGAAAGTTTCACATAACACAGCATAATAAAGATGAAATGTAATTATGCAAGAATGACTTTTACCATTCTCTGGTACTCATGAGGGGGTTGATGTGGCTGCACGTAAGAAGTTACCAGTTAAAAGTAAGTCTGACATTATCTTTTTCTCAGACAACTTAATGGTCCATATATTCTTATTTCTTTATATCAAGTGAATGAATAAAACAATATTGAGAAATGTTGTAACCCATGATACTTTAGTTTCTCAGTACCATGAAAACTTAACTTGAGTGGTGATAAACATGTGAACTGAGCCACAGGTTGAATGGTTTCTGCATTTTAAAGTTGTACAATTAATTGCGAGATGTCTTTGAAAGGTTTTTCTAATGATATTAATTGCTATGCTGTTAATTTTATTGCAACGATTCCAGTGTGAAGGAAGAGAAGTTTGTCATAATTACAATATGGTTAGTTGTGGAAATAAAGACATTAAGCCTTATTTGCAAGATCTCTGTCAGCTTCCGAGCTTTTGTTTGTGTGACAACAGGTTGGTCAAGTGAAAGATCTTTTTCATTGTGGAAATCTGTAGGATGTCGATTTTCCTCTTTGTTAACAAAGATACTGTAGCCAGAATATCCTCGTGCCAGAGTTCGGTTCATTTAAAAATTTCTGGATATTTGATCTTTCATTATGAGTCTTTAAAATGTACATTATACAAGAATTACTTTTACCGGAGGGGGTTCTTACGTGCGGCCTCATCAACTCCCTCATCAGTACCAGAGAATGATCCGGTAAAAGTAATAGTTCGTGGTATTAGTTTCCAGACTGTCAAAATTTAGTATAAAATGTATTTGAACTTAAGTAGAGAAACGTAATTTGTGAAATTTGCGACTTAACCATCATGCTTGTTAACTGATCGCATTAAACTGATTATTTTCTAATTAGATTTGGATAATAAGAATAATTGTTAACACTCGGAAATCCTAATATCACTTAACTTGGATTAATTAAAAATAATCAGAAGTCGTATGACAATATTTGGATTATTTGATCATTAATTTTGTGACATGAATTCATGTAATTAAGATTTTTTGTTTTGTAAATGATGTAATCTATTAATCAAGTCACCCATTTTTGGAATTCTAACAAAAGATGGTTAAAAATACTTAAAGTAACATAAATCTTTTACAGAAATTATTTTAAACAAACATTATTTTGGGTATTAAAAACGAAATAATATTTAATGAAATCCAACTTTTAAGCTTTTAAATTTGACAACTACATGAACAATCTGTTTTGCAAGTTATACCTTAAAACTAGTGTTTCTCAGCCTTGTCAGTTTGTGTTTAACATATACAATTACCAGCAGTGTTATATTTTTTTCATTGATTTATATACAACATTGCTTGAGTTTGCATAGTCCATAATAACAAGTTTTTCCAAAGGTTTGTACAAAGGCATCATATGTATTGCATGTAATTTTACTAATTACTTTTAAAGTCGCGTGTTTTACATAGAAAATTACTTGCTTTACTTGGTTCTTTTAGGTATTTACAATGACTATTCTGTTATGAAAAAAGTGTTATTTGGAATTCAAATAGTTCATTAGCATTAAAACAAGAAGGGAAACTTGTGAAAAATGAGATAAGGTAACTTAATTGATCAGAATATCCTCTAGGTTTGCGAGGGTGAAGATATGAACCCTCAATGACTAATGTTTTGGATTATTAAAATCGAACATCAACAGGTATGGTAGTGAAATGTTGGCACATTTTATGCAATATTTAAATGTTAAGCTTTTAATTTTATGTATTTTCCATTTTTTGATTTTGTAAGGTATAATTTGGTGTAATAATGAAACTGCTTTTATGAATAAATATAAATATACTTCTGAGTTATCTAAAACAAAAATGCTATTTGATTTAAAAAAACAAAACTAAAACTTTTTCAGGACTATTGTTCCATGGAAGATATTTAGACAATCCCTTCATCAAGTTCACCCAATCAGCTCTGGTTTGGAGGCTATGGCACTCAAGTCTACTATCGATTTAACTTGTAACGACTTCATATCCAATTTTGAATTTGATGTTTTTACAAGGTATGAGCGCATTTATGTTGCAAATGGCACTTTCACTAAGATGAAAAAAAAATTTGTTTAGATGTTCTTTAAATAAAAGTTTTCAAGTTAGATTATTTTCTGTTGTTAGGTTATTCAAAGTTTGGTTGAAGTTTTGGTTCTACTGTCTTTTGTGAGATGTAGGACCATAAGCCTAACATGATATTGAACAAATGGAACGTTTCCACTTAAAACAAAATAAAATAGTGAATATAATTTCATATTTTTGATAATGATTCTTACAGGACATAGAAGAATATTTCTGTATCAAGAATACAATACAGAAAAGTTTAATATACCAAATTTAAAATCAGAGGTTTAATTCCCTTCAGTGGACATAGCAGATAGCCTGATGTGGCTTTGCTATAAGAAAACGCACACGCTTACCAACTTTGCGTTTTCTTTTCCTTTCTTAAAACTCGCTCCAAAACGAGTTTTCTCGTCTGTATGGTAACATTATGTTACAAAACTATTAATACAGCTATCTCGCACGTTATTTTGCATTATCACCACAAAGGCTTTTTTATTTTGGCACTGTCATGTTTTAATGAATTTTAATTAATGTGTGCCTTTAATTCTTTTATCCCTCTTTACTAAGGTTATTTCAACCCTGGTCGTCTCTTCTCCAGAACTGGCAGATTCTTGCTGTGACACATCATGGTTATGTTGCATTTCTTACATATGATGAAGTCAAAGCAAGGCTTCAAAAATACATCAATAAACCAGGAAGGTATGAATGTAATTAATGATTAGAAATTCATTTATCCTGTGAAATTGATAACATCTGATCCTTTTGTCATGGGTGTTATAATAAACATAGTATTTGGTATTGCAATGTTTATATTGTTATTATAAACATAGTATTAGGTATGTGCGATATTTGCTTTATTTTATATTTTATTGAGAAATTAAAATCAAATAATTTATTTAGTTTTTTGTTATTGTTTTTCAATTTGTAAGGAATGGGTACAGTCCCAATTTCAGTTTTTTTATATCTTTCTTTTAGCTATGTGTTTAGGCTTAGTTGTACCAGGCTTGGCCAATGGGCTATCGGGTATGTTACTGCAGATGGTACGATTCTTCAGACTATTCCTCAGAACAAATCTTTATGCCAAGCGCTCCTGGATGGATACAGAGAAGGCTTGTAAGTTTGTGTTTCTTTCTGCATATTTGTTCAATAGGTAATGTACTTATGATGTCACAAAAGGAAAACCCAGTGGTAGGATAATTGTAAACAAATATGTATTGGAAAACATGATAAACTCTGCCATCGAAATTTAAAAATGTGGCTCAAGATATGATGCTAGTTAAACATATATAATGTAGCATAACATGCAAATAACAATAGACCATTTGGTCTTTGGTGTCCTTTTTTTCCCCCAAAAAAAATCCAGCTGAAAATGAAATAAGAAATTATTATTTTCCCTCAGAAATGCTTGTAAGATACTATCCTCAACTATAACCACCTAATTAAAAATGTAGATTAATTGGAGCCCACATGTTTTAATGTCTCAGTTTTGTGTTTTTATAACTTTTTTGTCTTTAAAATTCAATGCAAAGAAATAAAAGGCTTTATCCACTTTATTCCCAAAATTATGTTTCTTTTTTCAAAAGAAATTACATTAAGAAATCTTAATCTTTATGATGAAATTCTTCTGTACCTGGAATCTTAATGTTATTCCTCTGAACAAATAATATTATGTTTGTAGTAAGTAAAACATCTACTTGAAATGTGGCTCTGTTATGTGACAGAGTATTCCAAGATAACATGGCACTCAGTTTCTTCCTGTTGCAGATTAATTTCATCAAGAAGTTTGTGGACGTGGGGAGCATTGCTCGGGAAGGTTTTACTGATGATCAGGTTTTCTGTAAACAATTTTTACAGTAGTTTGTCAAATTCCTTTGGTTCTAAGCAGAATCTTGACTGTAGAATGGTGTGAGCTTGTGTGAATAGATTTAATGTTTTTCTTTTAATTGGTTATTTCTAGCAAACTCAGCTCTCTGAACAACTGACAGTAGTTGGTACACTGTAGCAGAAAAAAAAAAGGAAAATTCTTTCAATAATAATAGAAAGGGTGTCCAACTGGGATTTCATTTCTTGCTTTAGGTTGTGATCTTCCCCAAGTTTTATGCGACCCCAAAACCAAGTGAAATGTTAGCTTTATTATCATCTGTGCACAATCTGCCAGCACTGAATAACACAAAACTAGAAATAATACATTACTACAATGAAACAAAAGAGGAAATGGAGGTACATCATACATTTTATGGCACACTAAATGCAGCAAGAATAAGTGCCAACATTATATGTATGTAAGAATAATCTAGTAATGACCAGATTGAAGTTCCAAGATGAAATTTTTCTTTGCCAACTGACCACACTGTGAATAAAACAATGGTTGATAATCGATCCATCTTTCACGATCTGTGCTATTCAAATTCACTCAGCTAATAGGGAAGAGGTCATTTATGTTTTCCAGAAGACCACTTCCACCTGGAAGGAAGTTATGGCACTTCTATACATGAGGGGGTTGACAAACAAGCACATACTGTGTCTCATGTGAAGGACTCCCACTTGCTCATTAGTAACTTGATGTATCATCATGAGCAGATACTATAAGAAAAATGGATATATATTATTTCTTACAATATCCTTGTTTTTTCTCTGTGTGTTACTTTTGTGGAAGTATATAGTTGCCATAATGACACTGTTTCATGATCTTAAAGTCAGTGTTTTAGTTTTGAAATGTTGACTGATTTGTATAAAAGGGAAATTTACACAACTATGTTTACATGAAGATTTTTAAATGGGGTTTTCTTTCCATTTACAAAAGTAGTTTATTAGTCATGATCACTTGCTCCATCCATGAAATGGATTTAATTGTGACGCACTTTTTACTTGTTGTGACACCGTGTCACGAGTTAATAGATATATGTATGTTTGCAGACTTGTGTGTTTGTAACTAAACTTTTTGTCTCCTAGTTACCTGTATCCTGATGGGAGGAACACAAATCCAGACCTCAGTTGGGCAGTGCAGGCCACGCCTGAAGACCACATCAAAGTAACTCAGGAGCAATACGAACTGTATTGTGAAATGGGGTCAACATTCCAGTTGTGTAAAATCTGTGCAGAAAACGACAAGGACATCCGTATTGAACCGTGTGGTCATCTTTTATGTACCCCTTGTCTAACATCGTGGCAGGTATATCTCACTTTCTTTGAAAATTTTTGTAATTAGTCACAAGAACAGTAGAAAAGGGAAAGCTGACATGTAATAAATGAATCTCTTATGCATGTTCACTGTTTTGAGCCTAGTTTGTATATTGTTTTGAGTCCACAACTGTAGGCCTTAAAAGTATAATCTTAAATTTTTATGAACTTTTGTACTTTTTTAATGACCTGTATTCCTCCCCTTTTTGTATTAACAATTGTTACTCGTACGTTTAAACATGAACAGTTTAAAGTTATGAGGGTGTGCTGAAAAATTTATTAACCCTATTGCAGTTGGTTGCAGATCAAAGGTCATGTCATTGAGTTTAAACATTATTAAACCTAAAGATTTCCTGTTATGTGTCCTGAAATGTTTATTATTGGTGTGATTGCATCTGTGGCTTTACATAATTATTTCCTTGAAAGGGGCCTAAAGACCACCTGGCAGGATCACCTATTTTTGCTACTTGCACAACACACAATAAGTGTTGTCTGTATGTCAGTCAGTCAGTCAGTAGACACTAAGATGATGTCATACAAGGGGTGCTTAAACTTGCAATTTCCACTATTGTGACATCAGTAAAATGTGCATGCCATTAACTACCTGAAAAAGTATGGAATCTTTTTGGCTAAAATACAGAATTACATATGGACTTCAAAATAAAAGAAAATATATTTGTTACTGTTAATTTTATTTATTTTTGAAACAAAAAGCTTTTGCAGAAGTGCATCTGTAATGAAGCTTTTGGGGAACCTGCAGAAGTGCATGTGTAATATATCACTTGGAGATCCTCTTAAACCCCTTGAGCTCCAGTATTCTGTAAACTTCGCTGTGTTTGATATTACTTGTGCAATGATTCTTTTTAACACTAAACCACCAAATAATTGAATATTTGTCTTGCATGAATTCTGTAATGTTTTTACCTAGATTTAATCCAGCTGTTTGGTCATAGTTTAAAACATTTTGTTCCAAACACAAAATTGGCTAATATTTCTGGAATGAACCTTTGGTGATTTACAATTAGTAATATTTATTAAATTATTTAAGTAGATTTTTAGAACTTAATCTCTGTTATCCTTGGCAAAGGATTCAGAAGGCCAAGGGTGTCCATTTTGTCGAGCAGAAATCAAAGGGACTGAACAGGTGGTTGTAGATCCGTTCGATCCAATGGGAAGAATGATCAAGAAGGAAGATTCTCACAGTTCTAACTCAGCTCATCTGGTTGACGACGATGATGAAAATCTTGAGGTAACCGATGTCTTTTGCATGCCTTGAGTTGTAGCACCAAGAAAGATAATGGGTTTGTATATAGGAGCTCCAGTTGTTTGTTCCTGTTGAACATAATTAGGGAAATATAAATGGCTCTATTTATATCTAAAGTGTGTGTGTGTGTATATATATATATATATATAAATGTGTGTGCATATGATCAAATGTTTCATTCGTGTTACCAGAAACTAATGTATTGAAATAAATTTCATGTTAATTCTTTAAAATTTTGTAATTATAATTTTTGGTTTATCAGTAAAAGGAAGTTACTTCGAAACTATCCTCGTTTGAAAAGTAATCACGTTGCTTCTGGTCAGGTACTGGGAAATAAGAACTTTACCTGAGTTGGGGTAATGCATAACCTTTCTACATTAGTAACTTCTGTTCTTTCCTTGTTTAAAATTTTGGATTATAGAGTATGAATTCCAGTGAGATTGAAGAAGCTACTTTGTTATCGTAAGTAAAATTATTTGAAACTCAACCTCTTTCTGGTGGGTGTGGTGACAATTATGAAGATTTCGACACATAGTTAGATTCAGATTTGTTGGTAACTTATTTAAAATAAATAAAATTCAGTAAGTGCAAGTAAAAAAATATACAAAAGTTTTGTTTCTATGTTGATCTCAGAATTTTTACTTGTTTTGATTAATAAACTTAAAATACAATAAAAAAAAAATTGTACACACTTGTTTACACTGCAGTTTTCTAAAGACTTTAGTTTACATGAAACGTTTTCTTTTAATTTGGAAATGTACATAATATAGTTCCATTTTTGTTGTCCTCACAGTTTTGTGAAAACACATCTTTTCACTGAAAATGTTTGTTATAATAATCGTACGATGTAAATAAATCTATTTTTGTGTCAGTTCAACAAGCCCATCCGTCGCAATTCACAACTTTAAACTTGATACATTACTGAAATTTTTATGCAGAATTTTGCTGAAAACAAAAGTTTGACTAACAGTTTTGAGGTTCACACGTACAAGATGGGAACTTTAACTCGGTGGAAATCTTAGTCAAGTTTAAGCTGCAGGTGAGCCAGTGTTACATGCCACATTTTCCTTTTGTTTTATCTAGTGAGTTGTTTAAAACAGAATTGGTTCCATTACTTAAAGACATCCATTACAATAAACTGTAAATCAAAGACAGCTGAAATTGAAAAGTAAGATAAAATAGGATGTTTTTCTTTCTGATTTCATTTGGTTAATTCAGTAAAATATTTACTTAAAAGATGAGGTGTTATAAATAACTTACCATGTGGTGGTGAATCGAGAGAACGAATGAAAATAAACTTGTTTTCTCGTAACTGTGGTTTTTAACCGCCTTCAACTTGTTCAGGATAACATCCAGTTGTGTTCATGTAATGTCAAAATACTTGTAGCTTAAATTTGAGTATATAAGAAATAACATTCAGTTGGTCTTATTCCCTGTGTGTGAAACTTAAAACTGTTAAATAAACTTTTTTATTAGTTAAGTGGAACTGGTTCAGATTTGTTAGTGTTACAATGATTTTTGGAAAAATAAAGAACCTAGACCAGTTGCCTGAGTTTGTCGTGTGCATGTAGAAAAAAAAAGTTTCATTCTTGGGAAGATGGCATCACACTCATGAACCTTTGTTGTGTTTTGCTGAAGGAGATAACACACATTTTCAAGTTTAAAAGCATTTGTTGAAACATTTATTGTTGTTTGCATGGCTTGCATCATTTCTTTCAAATAAAAAATATTGACTCAGAACTTGCATGGATTGACTGTGATGTTAAAGATGATCCATTTTGTTTTATGTCTGGGATCATCTTAAAATAGGTGCTGATAATTTACTGTACATCCATTGCACAGCTGTTTAATCAAACTAAAAGAGTTACTGTGTGAATTTTCTTTTGTATTTCTTTTTTGTTTTTGGTTTTACACTTTATAATTACCTTTTGAATGTTTTGATTGGTCACAAGTTATTTCGAAGTGAGTTGTTTTGAAATGGTTCTCCTAATTGGATCGACTGGTAATCAATGAATACTTTAACTGATAGTACAGTTAAAGATGATTGGCTGGGTTCTGAGGCACAACATTTAAAATCTCTATCATAATATTTGACAAACAATATGTTTGTCAAGAATTTTGCCTTAAATTTTATGTAATCCAGAAAGTTAAAGAATTTGATTTAAAAAAATTGTGAATTTCTTGATTTGTGATGTTGAACGTGAAAAAAAACAATTACAATTTAATTTATGCTTGGATAATGTCTTTGTTTTCATGTTGTTATGAAAAAATATGTATTGATGTGTCTTTATTTTTCACAATGAATGCACTTTCTAACCACTGGTCAAATGTTTTTTGTTTTTTTAACAGAATTTGAATAAAACAGCTGTTTGATTTTTTGAAAGATAGCTATTGTTTCTGAAGCATTGTTTGAAGATTTGAAATCAAACACTATACATGTTATTGTGTTAAAGTAAACCAAACTTATTTTTACAGCATTTTTTGTTTTGTAGCTAACCATATGCTTCACTCTGTCAGTTCATGAGTTATTTGAAGTCTTTTAATGTTTTGTATTTATCATTACCACATTGTCTGGTTGACAAAATTAATTCAGAAAATAATTTCTAAAAGTATGTATAAAGTTAGATTTATTAAGAAGTGAAATATATATTCAGTTAAATTTTAGTAGTGCAGTTCTAGCAAAAGAAAGTAAACACTTTAATATATTAACATCAATTAGCCACTGTAAGATTAATTAATTAACATGTTTGCAAGGCAACATAAGTTAATTTTCTGGATACTTTGTGCACATATGGCACTTTAAAAGCACTGTGTAAAGAAATGAAAATTAGTGCTATTGAATGTTTTGACAACTAAACATGGAAAGACATTGGTCAGTATCTCAGTATGATGAATACATTTTAGCTTGAGTTGTGTGTGGTACATTATTCACAAAACTGTACATGTCCCATATAAAGAAACATTGCAGAGTTTAGGGAGGTAGAGAAAATAATTTCAGTTTTTAGGGAAAATTCTAGAGAAAAATATGATGTCAGTTGAAGGAAGAGAAAAACGTCATTTGTTGCTGGGTAGAGAAACTATTAATTTCTGTTAAGGGAAAAAGATGTTTTCATGAGAAGGAAAGAATGTAGTTCCTGGATAAAGATGAGGATTTCAGTTACTAGGATGAAAAATTTACTGGACTGAAAATGCAATATCAGTTTTTAAGAGGAGAAAAGGATGTCATTTACTATGGAGAAGAAAAGTTGCAATATCGGTTACTGTGGAGAAGAAAAGTTGCAATGTTAAACATTTGGTGAAATGCTGACCATTTTGTGAATTTAATTATGAATGTGACAACAAGAGCGGAGAAACTGTTTTTTGTTGTCAGCTACTTGACTGAATGTTATCTTTCAGGCTTTTATGATATATTTTCAAATATGAAATCATTATAATATGATGATCAGTCCCATTACTTGTTGCTAAAGAGTAGTCCAAGAATTGGCAGTGAGCAGTGCTTATCAGCTGCTTTCCTTTTGTCATATAGCTTTAAAATTAAGTATGGGTAGGACTGTGTACCTTTATTAAAGAGATAATAAATGAATATAAAAAAAAATGTTATGGGTGAAAGATGATTCCACTTTCTTCCCAAACATTTTCCCTGCTAAAGTTGTATTACGTTACTAACCCTTATGTGCTAACATTTGTTTATAACTTTCCAGTCTTATGGATATAAAATGAAATAAGCTGTGAAATGTTTTTAACCCTCTCCGACCGCTAGATTTTATACAAATTGTATACTTTGATGCATGTGTTTGTATGCAGAGGAATTTTATTGTCTTTATAACACCAATGAGACTTGCTCCTTTTTCCAGTTTTCTATCCCCTTGTAAAAGTTATCCATGTACACCTGGTAACTCTGACCATACAAAGGTCAAATGTCATCAGAAATGTGAATTGAGGAGCCTCCCACACCACAGTAAAGACTTTAGTTCCAAATATACTCTGACAAAGTATGTAACCCATCATACCATATTTATCTGGTTTCTGGTAGTTACAGTCTCCCCTTCTGTTTCAACGTCCTCTCATCTAACGACAAATGCTCTACAGACATGAACAGAGTGTGGAACTTCCATACATGATATGATTATAAACTGGGCATGTTTTTTGTATTGTCTGTCATCACGTGAATCATATATCACTGGTATTGAAATGTATGAATTGGGAGTTGTAAGGAACCTGCCATTTGGTGTGATACTGTTGAAAAATGGTGTGGTAGGTATATCTGTGCCTCTAGTATGTATTCAGCTGAAGTCTTGTATTATTTTGTAAGTGAGGAAAACAAATCCAAGAAATTTCCACATTTCTGAGACAGTGACGTCTTTCCAGGAATGAGCTCGGGATTTTGACTTCAGTGATGTGTCTCTGAGAAACTGTTGTTTCTTGAACAGGTAGACCCATGAAATGATCAGTTATTGTAAGATGGAAATAGTCAGTAGGACGAGCATCATCATTACATTACACAAGCAGACCAGGGGAACCAATGAATGGAAAGACACTTGGCCGTACGAAATGCTTACTTCACCCTCTTCAAGATCGCTTCCATCTCTATACATGTTCCTACCTTTCCCCATCTGTACCCATGTCCTCTGGCACAGTTTTGTTCTCTGTCGATAACTGGATTGTCGTCATCCTGGCTGGCTTTTTCACCTGCTGGCTCGTCTTTGTAACTACCACTCTCTCTCATTTTTCCTTGAAGTCTGATTCAGAGCTTTCAGGTTTATAATTTTCATTGAACATTTCTGCCTTCGAGTCACTCTTGGCAAATGTGTCGTTCAAAACATCACAAATATTGAGAAGTTAGTGTGTTTTCACAGCCGTTCGGATTTGCTGACATAAATCATTTGCCGAGGTAGCCTACTATTCATGGAATATGATAAATGCTTCATAGTTCAGCCAAAACGTTAGGCTACCTTCTTATAGTCACATGTTCTTTGTGAGCACTGGAGGGCAGCTGACAAAAACCGCACAGACTCATATTTGACGGGGAGAGTGTTAAGATTTTACACTTCATGACAAACATGCATCTTATTTAGTACATATAATGTAGTAATTCTGTACCATGTTTTAAATAACATTGTTAGTTTAAACTTGTGGGAAAACAATAATTCTTTTCTAAGTTTGCAGTAACTATTTATTGTTCTTAAAACTATAACATATTCAACTAATTTTGCACGAGACTTGTTAATAATTTCAAATCCAAACACCTGAGTAAATTAAGCCTTTCTGTTAATTATTATCAGGTAATGACAAGTGTTACAATAATATTGACAAGCCCTTGTTGTCACTCATGTGACAATTTGAGATGTTAAAATATAAAGCTTATTTGGTTATAGGTGTTTAGCATTTTCTATAAAGTCATATGACTGCAGGCTTCCCCATAGCATTAACATTCTCATTGTGCTTGTAGTGTTTGTTAGGTTTTGATCTCCCATAGTATTCAGAATACCTCTTTATAACATTCTACATATGGGCCTTGTTATTACCAGTTTCTGCTAATGTCTGATAATCTCTGTATTTTACTGTTCATAAGCAGTGAAAAGTTTTCATCTGCAATTTTACTGAGAGTCAGTGTATTTTGTTTGCAGACATTTGAAATACTTTATTACGGTATTTACGTGATATGGATGCTTATCTTGGCACTAGTAATCCTTTCTGTATCACAAGGATGGATTGGCTCACCAAGACAACAGTGAGCATATGACACATTCTTAGCTTAAACTTTAATTGTTTGATCAGTTTTCAGCATGTGATATTACCTAAGTTGGTCCTTTTAATACCAACATATTTCTGGTGTATTATGATCATTTTAAAACATTGAGTGCCAGTGCAACATTTTTCTGCTGGTATCTGCATCTGGAAATATTCATCTTCATTATTCTAAAGCCACTGATTGTCGTTGTATCGTTTTCTTTGTTAAACACATAAACTAGTTCATGTTTATGTACTGTAAAATCACTGATTGCCATAATATGTTGTCCTTTGTTAATTTAAATGAGCTTCTGTTTATCATTCTAAAATCATTAATTGTCATGTTATTGTTTTCTTCATTAAACATGGAAATATCTCATTTTATTACTTAACGTTACTTCTGATTTAATTAGCTACTGTGACGTTTTATGATTATTTCAAGAGAACTATTTGCTAAAAGGACAAAAATAACATTGTCCCTCAAGACAGTTTCTTTGTTCTGTTTTCACCACTAATTCTTCTTAATAGAAATGCTCATACAACTTGAGTGCAAAGCAGTTTTAATATGAAATCATTCCAAGGATTTCGATTCTACCTAAGTTTTAAAAAGAATATCTCTATTTTGAAGATAAGATTCACTTCCTAACTAAACGTATAGGTGTCTTGTCATAGTCCAAAGTATTTACTGAGGTAAACTAACCCTTCAATTGTATTTAACCTAAATTGAAGAAAAAATTGCATGAAAACCATCCGTATACACAAGTCTTTGGTTAAATCATTATCTAAGCATGTAATTTTGATGGTGAAAACCAGCATTTACAGTAAAATCTGAAAAGCCAAGTGTATAATTTTTATGGTGGTTTTCTGAAAACCAGCATTTACAGTAAAATCTGGAAGGCTCTTGCTCTTTTGAAAGCTCTTCCAGAACATTGTAAATATTGGATTAGAAGAAATATCAAACTGGATTACTTGTTATAAAAAGTGGACAAATTGGACAAAAATTATATACGAGGAAGCTGCTTTTCGGGAGTTCAGTCGGCTTAAAGGGATTTTCATAGGTTGAATTTCAACTTCATGTTGTAGAAACTATTTAGTGATCAAAATATCTAAATGTTTAGGAAGTGTGCAAGGTGATATTGTTTTATTAGTTATCAAGTCCGTTTCTGTTTTTATTGTATATGGTAACTACCATTGTACAGGTTGTGCACTTGTCCAAATATCACTATGGGGCAGATGGAGTAATATGGAGAGAGGCTGAGGTCTGAATGGGGTAGTAGCAATGAAATGTACTGATGTACCTAATAGTTTCTCAGGATATGTAGACTGTTTCGATCCAGTTAGATTTGAACATTACTTGTAACTTTGAATGATACTAGCACTTGAAACATATATTAAAAGATGTCCGATTTCCTGAACAGTTATATGTGAATGTAACTTGTTTGTTTTTGATCCTTATGTTGCAAACTAACATAAAATACACCTACTCTGCTGTTTAATTCTGAGGCACCATTATGATTCATAGAGGTCTCAACACACCAGTCAAGCATTTCAGTTATTTTAATTATCGCTATAGTTATGTCATTGTGCCAATTTTTTTAATTGAATAGTTTGTTGCCATTTCCTGAACTTAATTCAACTTGTTTTTTTTTTAAGTAAACAATTTCAGTTTCAATTTATAGATTCATTTTTTTCCAGTATTCTCTGGTTCATTTTTTTCTTCACGTTGTTGTCATTTTCCAAACTTAGTTCATTTCAACTTTTTATTATTCTCAATTTTGCATTTTCTTCCCAAGGTTCTGTTGAAAGAGAGTATCTGACAATACCTAAACATATTGTTCATTAAATAGGTGAGAAGTAGGAAAAAAAACATTTTTCTGAACCTTCAGGAAGCAAAATTATGGAGATTAAGGGTTGCAGAGCGAAAAAATGTAGCCAAATATTTTTGAATTACATCTCAAAAATGATACACAGATGTATACCTTTAGAATTCCCTTGGTATTCATGTAAAGTTTCGTGTCTCTAGGTTCTTTCACACACACACACACACCTTTTTATTATAATAGAAATTATTTTTATTACAAGTGGCTATATGAATGCTAATGTTGCTTTTCGTTGGTTTTAGATTTGTTTGTTAAAGTTGTGTAAAGTTCTTCTAAGACTATTTGTGTCAGCCCTAATTTGAAGCAGTAAGACCAGAAGGAAGACTGCTGTGCAACACTATCAATTATTGTGCTACTCTTTAATAACAAATAGTGGGAATGACCACATCATTGTAATGTCTGAAAGGATGAATTCGATTAGGGATGAGTTTCAACCCTGTGATTGCATATCATGTACCCTCACCACCAGGCTGCATCAGGTTTTTGGATTTGTTTTCCAGTGTCATCGTCTCTAACAATGTACATTGTTCAATACAACATGTGCCTTGGTCTGGTAGCTAAGGATATAAACTAATGTTTATAAGCTGCAAGATAAAACATCCTTTATGATATGTTTGCTTGTCTTTTGTCATTGTTTTTTTTTTACATCTTGTACTGTAAAATAAACTAAAATAATTTGAATGAGTGTTTTAAATTAAGTGATGTTTGTTAGCTGGGAACTTTTAAGTTCAAACATCTGTCACATTGCTCTTAAATGTGCTTTTTTTGCCTTCTGAATGTAAGAAATTGGAGGGTATTTTCAAAGTAAGAAGGTAACTTTTCTGTAGCAGAAAGATGTATTTTCAAAGTACAAGAAGCTATTAAAACCTGGAAAAACTAAAATTACTTCCAGTTATACATAACCACTAAAATAAGAAATATGTTGGGTATTGTTTGAAAGTGTAAAGTATCCACTGGTGTTTTTGTAAAATTTCATGTTTCATGTACATAATCTATCAATGTAAAAGTTATTTCTGCTCAATATACCATTGGAAATTTGAAAGGTAACTTGTACGTCATAAAATGTACAACTTTGGTTGTTCTTGTTCTATTATTGTTTCTCTTCTTTCTGAAAGTTTATAACTGTAGTCAGTTGTTAAAAGTCTTAAGAAAAACATTTGTAATGTGTATTTCAAGACATCTCAAATTGTGTCTAAGTACGTACTGAATTCATAGTCTTTATAATAATCTGTGTAATTAAAAAAAACCCCACAGAAAACAGGACTTTTTTTTTCAAAGAATGCTATTTGGTACACACGTGAAGACCCCAGTAATTATATTTTACGTTATGTAAGTTAATGCATGGTTTGTTTTATCGTTATCTGCATGTGGTGTTATCCAGCACTGTATATAAACCATTTGCATGTGCCTTCAATAAAGTGCCTTTTTTTTCCCTTTTCTCATGTTTGTAGTCTGTCTGTTCCTTCAGCAACAACTTTTTGCATGGTAGCATGACTTATTTTGCCATAGAGTTTTAGTCAGACATACGTGTAACAACTGCAATACATACCTGTAATTAGAAAGAAAAGCTGTTAAGTGAATACATGAAATACTTACAAATTCAATGAAATTATTCACCCTACCATCAAATTCAGATGTATTGTAAAAATACAAGTTGATTGTTAAGCCAACTCATTTAGCATTTACAACTTTGCAAGATGATAAAGAAATACTGTGATGTTTGGAAATTTAAGTTAATAAAGGTAAAAGGACTGTGAATTACGACACATTTAAATTTGGAAATTATTATAAGATAATGTCAGGGTTCAAATACACGTAAAAGGTAAGTTTTGACATTTAGTACTTTATTGGTGTATTGTACATTTCAAAGACTATAACTAATTAACTATGAATTGCAGAACTTGTACAATATTTACAATGTTAAGTGAGCAAGCTGAAGAAATGTCCTTATTAGATTCCTTTTAACCTCATTAACACCATTTTATTATTATGAAAACCAATTGTTAATTTGCTCTTCCTGGCAACTCCCAACCTTTATTGATTTGATGGTTATTCAATATTTAAATGATATTGGTTGCAAGGTGGCCCTCTGTATTAAAACCATATTGATTTGAAGGTGGTACTCTATAAAACTTTACTAGCTACAAAGTAATACTTTATATTAAAATTGTAATGGATATGAGGTGGTATTCTATATTAAAACCATACTGTTTGCAAAATGGTACACTATATTAAAGCCACACTGATTATGGGACGGTTTTGTATTATAAAACTGCATTAGTTACAAGGTTGTATTCTGTGTTTTTCCAATAATTATCAATCCTTATTGTATAAAAACAGAGAATTACAAATGTCTATGTAATAAGTGAGGAAATAGCTTATTTTCTTTTCATTAAAGCCAAAAGAAATTAATAATACACCCATGTCTGTAAATATAAAAATATAAAGAAGAGAATATTTTTTATTGTTGGAAGCACATTTTTATACAACACTGATGAATGTTGCATCTGATAACAAATAAAACAATTACAATTAATGGTCCACTCCCAAATACCAAATAGGTGATTTTGACAACTTGTTTAACAATAGGAATACAAATGCTTCTATCATCTCTAAGCCTAACAGAATATAATCTTATGTATAATTCAGTTATATTTTTGATTAACACACAAAAAGACTTGTAAAGTTTAACAAGAACTGATCAGTGATACTTGGAAGTAAAACAATATGATTTTATAGGACTATCATATTGTAATATGAGAACATTATGAAACATTTTAACCATTAAATACATAAAGTATCAGATGAAACCAATACATTAATACTATACAAAAATGAACTTTCAAATACATATTAACTGTAGACCAGAAGCATCTTTGGAGATCAGTATGAGGATATTCTTATGGATATCTCTGGAAGCTGTTTGTTTCTTAATAAATTCAAAGTGTAATAATATGTTGAATTTGTTGTACTGGTGCTGTATTGTCAAGTTTTAATTTTCTTGGGGGTGGAAACTGTCACCTTGACCACAAATGATGCTCCTGTTGTATAGTGGATTACTTTTTCCTTCATCCATTTATAACAATGTATGGCACACTGTTACCAGCTAGTTCTCTCCATGTGATATCTAGAATACGCATTAGGGTTCTATCAAATATTTTTGTAGGTAGTGTTCTTTCTGTGTTGTGGAGTTCACAGTCTCCTTTCTTTAACCACTGAATTGAAGAGGTTTTCTTACCTTTTTGTGCATAAGTTCACAGACCAATTTACTCATTTTTTTTTATCATCAGGTGTATGAATCTTTTGGCAACTCTGCTATTTGAACCAGTAACTGTTTTCAGTTGGGCTCTTTCCTGGGAGTTCCAGTGGATCTTCGAACATTTATAAAATTTAATTAAATTATTAATTTAAGAGCCCACTTGAAAACAGTTACTGGTTCAAACAGCATCCAAAAATAAGTTAATAATTTATCACTTTTTATTTTAGAAACTGTTTTAGCAGTGTTTAGATTTATTTTCAATTGTATTTTCTCAAAGTTATCAAGCTCTTAGTGGTTTAGTAGCTTAATTAAATGTTGTCTGTTACAACCTAATCTCCTAAGTTTAGGTATGTAACTTTCATTAGAATTTTTCTGTCAACCTCTGATTCAGTGTTTAAGTTCTCTCCAGTCTAACATGTTAGCATTTTGTTGCCAGTCTAATCATGGTAGGTTTGAATACTGTAGATGAGGTTATGTAGTTGGCATATGTAATTAGCTGTTAGTAACTCTCATATTCCAACTTAAAGTCTGCTTGACTTGAGGCAAATTTCATCAATGTGCATTATCAGACATGTTGTGGGATATTCAACTTAATCTAAGGTAAGTAGCTGTTAAAAGCTTTTACTAAGCTCATTAAAGTTCTTCCCATATAGTTTCTTCAAGATAATTAGGAATTAGTTTCTTTTATGTGTGTTTTCCTGAATACCTATGGCATATTTAAAATTTTTTAAATTAAAAAAAAACAAGTAGAAAACATCCAGCTTTAGTCGTGGAGACTGAGAAAGCACAGTTTCAAAACTTCTTGTTTGTTACACAGGTTCAAGGATAGACTACCTTAAGAACTCTCCAGTTAATAACATATTTAGTCAAAACAACATTGTTCTCTTTTAGTTTTTCTTGCTTTTTTGTGCAAGCACACTGACATTAAGTCCCCTACTATGTTACCACAACATATTTGTAACGTATTTGTCTCGATTCATTATAACAAGAAATTATTTTTGTCACATTCTAATTACAATTAATCAAGACATTTATTATGTGAAATGTACTAAATTCATATGCCATATTAAAATATTGTTAATAATATTAGTTTCTGTAACATACACTAAACTTGGTCTTGTAGTCGATCACAATATAGTGTAGTTTGGTATTTTTGAAATATAGAGTTGATTTGTGATTAAAACTTTATAAAGCTGTTTATTTCCTTTTTGTGATTTAAGTTACACTGCCGTATTTTACAAACATATAATAACACTTGTAACTGTATTGATTACCCCAGAGAGCAAGTTAGCACAGTCTAAAAAAATGGTTGTGAAGTTGTGTTGCAATATTCAAATAATTTTCCTTCGTGGAAATCAACATGCTATTTATGGTTGTTTAAAAGCAAAGGCTTATTTCAAAGGTGATTTAGGTAAGCTGGAGTGTTAAGGAGGCATTCAACCATTCTTCTTTCATAATGTAATGAAATATTCATTTGCATGGTCTTAATTGGCCTTTTAATGCAAAAGTGAAAGTAAAAAGTCCCACAGTGAAAATAATGGTCAACCCAGTACCTGTGTATACATCATTATATTAAAACCTGATTGTACATCATGAGAAAATAAGATTCGAGACAGAATACAAAGAATTCTGTGTTGATAAGCTGAATAAAATTTTGACCTGGGTTAACATATTGGTTTGATATATTTATAAAGTTTGGAGACAAATACTTTATTTCTTATTGATTATTGAAAATGTGTAAAGACTCCTCCAGAGCATTAGAATATACAGTTAGCCATTTGATTGAGATAACTCGTTTTTTGTTAAGTTCAAAGCAAGCTCTATGAAGTTATGTAAACAAACTTGACTTAAAGCTGTCCCCTTGTTCTAGGTTGACAATTTAACAGTAACCAATGTTCATGAATCTCTTGATTTATAAAAAATTCTAGTCGATATCCGTTAAACAAATTCACTCCTAAAATTGTTGCTTTTCCTAGCATCTAGAGATAATCAGATATCACTGTTTTTATGACTTTGTACAAGAAGTTATACTGTTTGTAAATATAGCAATAGTTCTCTTGAAGACTTTATTTTATCAGTAATCTGTATGTTATTTTTTAGTTGAGAATCTGCCAATATAATTAAAGTCCAAAGCAAAACACAACTGAAACACTGAAATGAACTACAGCAAGAAAAATAAGTCTTTCAAGTTTCGCTTGGACAGTCATTTACAATTTAGATTTATTCACTTTTGGATTATTGTTAAAAACTATTAAAACATTTCAAGTGTTTTATTCTGTAAAATATCTATTTGTACATCTTTACCTTTTCATCATTTGTGAAGAAACAAATGATCTTGGGGAAGAAAATATTTTTATTTCTTTCCCTCCCCTACAAAGTGTTATTTATCAAAGACTGAGTTAACTGTGGAATTTCAAAAAATTTTATATAGGATCCAAATACCTGGACATCATGTTTACAGGCACTGGCACTATCTCCACGTTCTGAAACAGCAGAAAGTAGTCGGGTAAGTTCTAAATTCTTCTTTGTGTCTTTGCGAAACGCAAGTTTTATTAAACTTGTGATAATGAATATGGTATTTTTATTGACCTGTTTATTGAGCTAACAAAAGAGCCCAGTATAGTTTAACTTGATAACTGTATATTTACCATGTTAAAGCACGGGTGTTACCAGAAATGTTTCACGATGTAATAGCTTCTGAAATCAATAACACACATTGGCTTCAGCCTGTAGCAAGGTTCATGTTAGATTGAAGACCCCAGCAAATGAAATAGGTTTGAATATGAAGTTATAATGCCATGTTTGGCCATTTTTTCAGCAGTAGAATCAGTTTTTCAGTCATTATCAGAACGTAGTTGAGGTTCAAATGGGGATTGTTTGCATCTGCAAAGAAAGGTATAAATATATTCTCTCTCAGAAACTAATAAACACCTCAGTGATGTCGAGAAACCCACTTGTTGAGAATTTTATATGCAAAAACGGCTCGTTTGGGTTGAGAAAATATTTCAAATAGAAGAGCGAACAACATTTCGACCTTCTTCGGTCATCATCAGGTTCACAAAGAAAGAGGTAACTGACCGGAAGCTGACCACATGTTTGGAAGGGGTTGTGTAACTCTACATTACGACACTCAGTTACACAACCCCTTCCAAACATGTGGTCAGCTTCCAGTCAGTTACCTCTTTCTTTGTGAACCTGATGATGACCGAAGAAGGTCGAAATGTTGTTCGCTCTTCTATTTGAAATATTTTCTCAACCCAAATGAGCCATTTTTGCATATAAAGAAAAATATAATAAACACCTGATGATCATATGAAGAATCATATGAATTAAAGGATTTATAAACTATGCAAAGCCTAACTTGAAACCTAATTTTTATATTTTTATTCTTTTGGCATGTTTCAAGTTGCATATTGGTTCAGGTTTGCACTTTTGGTGATGTGTTGATGGTTGTTCTTTCGTACCATTTTTACGACATCACTGATTGATCTAATGATTATACTATATAACAATATTTTCACTTCTTCTTGTTCCTGGGTGGAAAGTGTTGTTTCCTAATTGCTTATGAAAGAGACCTATTTTTCTCTTTAAACCTTGCTTTTATGACTTGGGAGCGAATAACAAAAACGTGATGGGAGACTATATTTGGGGGCTGATACTTGAAAGTGATTTACATCACAGTTGCAAATCCCAAAAAACTACTCACTTCTAAACATTTTTTCTATAAGTTTAATATAAATACATCTAAATCTTGATTCATATGTTATTTTATTCAGACCTTATGTGAATGAAAATGTGCTAATTTGCCCATTTTAACAGAGAAAATAGATTATTTTCTTAATTTTATTATCCAGGTCACAAAACCAAAGTTTGAAGGGAATAATGTTAATTTTCTGTACTTTTATAACATATGCTATCCTGGTACAAACTTTGTGTTACATAGTGTTATTTACCAAGACTGGACTGTTTCAAATGCCTTTGGTAATTAG
Organism: Carcinoscorpius rotundicauda; assembly: GCA_011833715.1. Taxonomy (NCBI): domain Eukaryota; kingdom Metazoa; phylum Arthropoda; class Merostomata; order Xiphosura; family Limulidae; genus Carcinoscorpius; species Carcinoscorpius rotundicauda. The sequence continues at coordinate 66,758,818 of CM022400.1, forward strand.
TTAGATGGTTTTGATTGGTGGTTTAAACTCCACTGAAATTCATTTAAAAGCTACAGTCCCATCTGATTATTTTCTAAATTGCATTACACCTTGTTAGCAATTATCTCGACATTTTAAAAATCCCCTTCGGTCTTGGGCAGTTCTTCAGTTCCAATAACATTAATTCTAAGACATGCTTTATACCAATCTGGAATTTCTGATTCACTCGCTGGAGTGACTTTTATTTTCTGATTGTTTTGGTGTATCAAAACATGCACCATTCTTGTTTAGTTCTGCTGAAACATTATTGTTTCTGTGTTCTCTCTATTGGTGTTTTCTGTTTTGTTTTGACTTTTAAGTATGAAATATCCATGCATTGTACATGTCAATCAATCGAGCATTAACTAATTTAATAAAGTTTTTATGCAAGCAACAACATGCTTATTTCTGTATTTTGGTATTACACATGACCAGTAACACTGTTGTTGTTTTTCTTCAGCTTTAGTCAAATTTCTCATCCACGCTCCACGAGATCATATAAACAATGCTAGTGACTCAATATGCTTTATCTTTTATTATTTAGTTCTTGGTCGCTATACAGGAAATCTCTTTTGTAGATATTTTATTCAGCACGTTTATAATAGTTTTTTTTTTAATCCATATTGTTTTATATTTTTTACCAGTGATCCTAAATACAGTTAAAAGGATGCTTGACTTACACTGCAATGTTCATTTTGTATTATTTTATTTGTTTATTTTCAATACACAAAGATGCTAAATGTAAACATACATTTATTTCATAACACATTTATGAATGGATAATAAACTTTTATTTTCTCATTTTCTAAATCATAAACATAAATCTTTCTTTTATTATTTGTACCTCAAACAAAAGCATAACATTTCTGTTTATTGTAATTATATTATAAATGTCACATTTAAAGGGACTGGCATAAGTCCATAATATGCAATACCACATATGTTAATTTCCCTTAATATGTGTCTCATCTCAACAAAATTCTTAACTCTTTCTAAGTTGTAGTTTCAGAACTATAAGTTTTTGTAGCTTGATTAGTAAGAGAATTTGGGTACTGTTTTATCAGTTAGTTGCTTTGTGTCTTGGTTGACTCTGTACAAGGAATTTCTTTGTGCTTTCTACATAGAGTAAAAATATTTCCACATTTGTATGTCTATTTTATGACTGGCCAGCTGCAGAGAGAGAGTGTTTTGTGATTAAAAGCTGTAACACTTTCCAACAGAGAGATTTGATCAGGACAGACTGTTTCTGTTCTGAAGGATCCAGGACTTGCTGATGAAGTTTTGTCTCATTTTGATCCTTTATTCATTTCCTCTGCTGATCTCATGAGTTACTTTAACATCATCTGATGCAGTTGTCCCCTACTGATTAGCCAATTTTTGTATTCTTCCCAAGACGGAACAGTGAGGACATTTTCTGTTATTCAAATTTCTTATCATTGCATTTCAGTTACCATGTGATCACTGATGTGATTAAACAATTTATTAATTACCTAATACTTATACTTAATTGTAAGTGCACCCCAAGCGAGGGCACTCACTTGCAGAACAATCTTTTATTATATCATGTTCTATTCTCTTAAGTTGTTACTTGAATTTGTACGTAAGAGAAAGGCAGGCAATTAATGGTTGACAAAGACAGAAACCCATATTAGTAAACAAAAACAATTTTATTTTGGAATATCTGGTCATGATTTTATTAATGAATAGAATTTTCCTCACCTCTATGCCTTTTTCTTGAAGGAGAATGATGTTAAATAAAGCACACAATTATTAAAGTTGAGATAATTTCTTGATAAAATATTAATATGCTACTATCACGTCTTATTGATTTCTAGTCGAACAGCAGGTCACCTATGATATCTCCTAGAACCTCTCCTCAGTTGATTCGTCGACCTCCTGGTGTGCCCCCACCTATTCCTCCTCGAAGATCATCGCCTCCAGAAACACCAGGACAGTCCCCAGGGACATCTCCAAGGTGTGTTTAGAATTGAATAATTTACATTGTAAGTAAACGTTGTTACTTTTAAAGATATTTATTACTACTTTGTGTATTTTTAGACAAAAACTATAAGCGATTTATTTATGGATTTTTAGACAAAACTCTAAAGAGTTTACAATGAAACTTATTGGGAGCTATAATTCTGTTATAAAAGCAGACATGTGCTCAGGGAGATGTACATCTCTTAACCTCTGTGACAAATGTTGAAATAATTTAACACATAGAATGTTATTTTGTTGTCAAGTTAAGCTGAATATTCTTAATTAATTTCAGTTAGTTGTTTTTCTTCTATATTTGGAGGCCTTGTGGTTAAAGACCTCAACACATAATCTACAAGTTATGGGATCAAAACTTATCACCAAACATGTTTAACCTTTCAGTTGTGGGACTAACATAGTGGTCAATAACTGTAACCACAAAGTTAACAGTGGGTGATGTTGACAAGCTGCCTTAGTATTTAATCTATTGTTTCAAAATAGGAAATATTAGTGCTGATAGTCCTTAAGTATCTTTGTGCAAAATTGAACAAACAGAAAATAATTTGTTTGATTTGTAAATATCACATATAATTACAGAATAACTTATCTCTCTATATTATTCTAGACACCATCTTTTAGGCAATCCAAATACAGAAGAACATATTAATGGGATAATTACCAGGATATCTGTCACTCCACAGAGCTCACCAGAAAACTCTGGTAAGAATGAAATTTCAAATTATGTTAACTTGTTTTCACCAATGTTTAAAGATTGAGAAGAAATATTTAAAGTTCTGTGTCTTGTTTTTTAAAACATGAAATTTCTAATAGCGCATTTTTCTACTGGTGAGCAATCTGTGAACTATAATACTTTCAACCTATTTCCCCTAAATTTCTGGTTAAAATTTTCATTATTCCATTCTGACTATAAAACTGTTTGCTATGTTGAAAGGTAGGACATATGTATGAGAATTTGACTGTTCTCTTAACATTTTAATTTTGATTAAAGTAATTAGTGTTTTGGTTATTGAATGGAAATAAAAACTTGAGGTTCAGGGTCTTTATAATCACGAATTGTGTTTTTAAAATCCAACATTAACATATACGTAAAGTTGTTTATTTGAAGAATGCTGTTGCACAACTTTTTTCGTCAAGAAGAACTTGACAACTAATATATGTACAAATGTAAGAGGAAACATTACTTTTTGCTGCTGCTAAGGGATATGACAAGATACGTGATAAAATTATTTTTTTCTTATGAATGTAATGAGAGACAAAAGTGGAGGTATTACAACAACTGTAAACCTTTTTGATAAAATTTTCATCAGGTTTAATCTCCTATAAATGTCTTAGGTTATTGGTAAGAAGAACTCGTGAAGGGGTAAAATTTAGCTTTTTCAAATAGATAGACAGTAGTGATAAAAATACAGGATTATATATTTGTAAACATACATATGTCTTTGTTGGAGGTGTGAGTGTCTCCTACACGGAAATTAGACACGATGATGAGGAAACAACAGAACCTTTGATGACTAATACAAAACCCATGGCTTCCTTTCCTTCTCCGAGCAAACATATGATGGTCAGCAGTTTGTACGGAACTTGGCCAGGCCCGTCTCCTGGTATCACTTTTACTCCCAGCTCGGCAAATATTGTCCAGCAATGCTCCTCTCTTACCTCTTCTCCATTCATAGAGCCTTCCAATCTGCCTGGGTTAGGCTTAACAACTCCAGATGCTGCGAGGGCGCCCTCTCCCATGATGACAGTGCCCTCTACCAACCAATCAATTCATTATGCAGAACTCACAGAAATCACAGAAGAACCAAGTTATGCTAATACAGACTTAAATGTAGGGCATGGTATGTAGAAATCAATTATTTGAACTGTTTTATTTTCCTGAATTAATAATCAAAAATAAATTTTACGTAACCTAGAAGTAATTAAAATAATCTCCCAACGGATGGTTTATTCTATATTTAATACCCATAAAAATTAATTTAACTTAGTAAATTGAGATTACATATGTATCACTTAAACATGTAAAACGTTTCAATATATTTTCAGATAATAATTACCATCCAACAAGGTTTAGCTGGTTTTATTTATTAGAGTGCAAAGTTAAGCATTGGACTACATCCATTATGCTTGCTTGAAAATTTTGAATTTCAAGTTATTATGGATATTTAACATGGTACTTAATCTATGAGTTTGATTTAAAGGCAACAGGGGACTTACTGGTCCATCTAAAGTTAACCAATTCACTGGACATTAAAAATATAAACAAAACCAGACATTATCATTCAAATATTTATATATTTACCAAGCCTGTCTTTGAACTTGCTTAAATTAACTGAATCTATCACATTTGAAGACAACCCATTTCAAAGGCCAGCTACCTTGTTGGAAAAAAGAAACTGTTATTGATGAAGATGGTTCCTACTTTGTCAAGATTTATATTTATGTTCCATAGTCTTACCACACTAACTATAATGTACATAGTTAATATGATAAACAGTAGTTTTCATTATCTTAACAACCTTCCCTCTCACTTTTATTTTTTCAAAAGAAACAATTTCAAAACAATTTTAGACAATTTTTGTGTGACAACTTTTCCATCTAAGATATTATCTTAGTATATCTTCTCTGGACTCTTTCTAACACTTTTTGTTCTTCCAAAGATAAGGTACCCAAGACTGAACACAATACGCCAAACGGAGTTTAACCTAAACCTAAGTTGTATATAGAATAGTGTTTAGTACAAAAGTTTTTATTTAGTTTTTGTAACAAAGTAATTATTTCAAAAGCAGTAGTTATGACAAGTTTCGTACATAATTTTTTGCATGTCATATGTTATGTATGCAGTTAAGTTGTTGTAACATCATTTCAATTAAAGTTTCAAACTTTTTCTCATTACATGTAGTACTGTTGCTACTGGAGAGATTTTTTGTCATTTTGTGAATCATTGGATGCAGCAAGTTACAAAAGGTTCATATAGTGAAAATGAATTAGACTGCATGATTAATAGTTTAGCCATAAGAAGTAATATCTGAAGTAAGTTTCACAATGATATTGTAGCAATGGAGATTATGAATAGTAACTTGTCTTGTCAAATGGTGTTTTAAAATAATTGAACCTGTCTGCATGGATTTTGATGTAAAGGAGAGAGAGTTGTTTAAAGGTCCTGATATAACTTGATAACCATTAGTGTAATATGTTTTTGTATATATGTTTCAAATGTTTTGAATATATGATTTTAAAACAAGTGGATTGTGTGCTGTTCATTCAATTTTCAAATTTATCATCAACAAATCAAAGACACCTACTGTAACGAATCTTGGCCTATATTGAAATCTTGATAGCCAGTGACCTGTGCAATGAAATTATAATCTCTTTATACTTTTTTTTTCAAATATTTTTGAAGATATAACGTAAAACCATATTTACTTTTCACTAACAACAGCATATTGTTTGGATAGCTTAAGAAATTGGCTGACTAAAACAAAACACAAAGATCCTTTTGTCTGTAATATTCTTGAGGCTACTCCCATCAAAATTACACTCTTACACAAAATTATAACTTCCTACATATATTATCTTGGACTTATTATAAAGCAGCACCATCTTCTTCACATCATCATCCAAAGCCTTAGTGTCATCAGTAAATTTAAACATCTTATTGACCATTCTTTCATCTCTGTCTCTGATGTAAAAAAGATCAAAGGTCCTAAGACTGATCCGTGGGGTACCTTACTTGTACCATTAATCCATTTTGACTGAACTCCATTTATAAGAACCCTCTACACTCTCCATCTAATTTGCTAACTTGTCTCTTGCACCTACAGAAATGATAATTTTCCACCACAAGTTTTGTGTGGCAACTTATAAAACACTTTCTGAATTTGTTGAAACACCAAATCCCACACCCTTATCCTCATCTAACTGAGGAATACCTTCTTTAAACGAAAGTCAAAAGGTTAATGAGACAAGATTTTTTTCCTTAGTAAAAGCGTGTTAACTTTCCAACATCTTTTATCAGGCTTTCAAAATTTTTTACAGACCTGTAATTATTCTGATAAAGAGGAATAACATTATTCAACTTTCAACCTTTTGGCATCTGTCCACTATTAAAATAAATGACAAAAACAAAGTAGCAAATGGTCCATATATTTAATTCTTAATGTTTTTCAAAACCTATGATAAAACGTTGAAAGATACGTATTTGTCTTAGGACTTCTACATTTATACTGTTTGTATTTCATAATCACACCACATGCATTTGAAAACATCTATCTTATAGTAACATTTGTTACACAAATTGACATTCTATTCTCACTGCTGTTGATTTAAAAAATTAATTAAAAAAGAACAATATTGCTGGGTGGTTAAGTAGCCCTTATTTGTTCTATTATTGTGAAGTATACTGACGCACAATTGTTTGTGAAGCTGTTACAAGAGTCGAGGATGGACTTTGTCTTAAAAATAACTTAACTCTGTTGTGAAGTGATCTTATTTTTCAATGGTCCAGAAGAGAGCCAGCATGTACATATTATTAGTGAAAGGTTAGATGTCAAAATGAAACATTTTTTGGATCACAGCTGATACCGAGTTTTACAAAAATTTGATTGAATTGATTTAATGGTGCAGAATTTTATTATGAATCTCCGAATGGTTGGTATGGATATTAACACTTTTATTGGTAAGGAGAGAACGTTTTGACCTTCCTAGGTCATCTTCAATTTAATCTGAATATGGCCTAGAAAGGTCAACACATTGTTCTCTCCTTATCAATAAAAGTGTTAATACTCATATCTGCCATTCTTAAATACATTTTTACTTCAAATGGGTTTCTCGTCATCAAGAATTTTATTATGCTGCTTTGTTTTATCACTTAACTTTTTATTTCTTCTGATAGATGATCAAGCAAAGTAAAAAAAACTCTAGGCCCTTTAATAAACATATTTTATTGATTCATAAACAATTTAAAAGTTTACCAAACAGTATGAGCTGTTTGTGTTTTGTGCAAGTTAAGTATTTGGTTAGAGCCGTAAATAACTCCTTGTTTTTGTTTTGTTTTTACTCAGTAGTTTCAAGTTCTTTAACACCAGGGAAAGCAGCAGCAGAAGTTCACGAGTTCCCTGTTGGTCCTGCCAGTTCATCTCAAAATGCCAAAAGCTCTTTAACTCAGAACAACACAAAATATGAGAAAAGGTAGTTTTGTTATGAGTGAGTTTACTTGAAAGAATGTGTGTCCCTTACTCAGACATAGAATAATATTTATTTGAATAGGTGAATAGTAATGATGATATCATTTTTTAAGGATGGTGTTTGGGGGCTTTAAGTTAAGATGAATTGAGGAATTTTGATTGAGAATACATAAAGGGGGGAGTATGAAAGGACAATTCACCTTCCTGACCTACAGATATCTTTAGTGACTTATTTTCAGATTTGTAATACAGTTTTTCTGCTATATAAGGACTGATACAAATGTAACAAGGTTGTATAGTTAAGCCTATATATTTCAATTCAGCTTTATGAATAGACTAATGTACAGTAACTTTCTTAAACTTGTTTTCATATTTTCTAGCTTAGTTAATGCTTTGATTAATTGAATATTAGTTAGTAGAAGGTTCAAGGTATAACTCTGAGTAACTTTATTTTTACCTATAATTTCGTTCAGCAGGACTGTATCTATCAGTAAGGTGCTTAACCTAAACAGATTTCACATTGCAGGAAAACCCCCATCTGTGGGTTAAGTGGCATTATATACGTTGGTCATGAGAGATAGAGGGGGATAATTTTATGCATTTTGCATCATTTGACAGTGGCATAATGAAGTTATTTACAGTTCTTACGTATTAAAAATATTTTTTTTGTAAACTAAAAGCTTTTCAATAGAACCTTTTGTAGTTGGACTCTGTGTAGCAGTTGTTATTTATTGTTTTTTGTCCATTCATTTAAAGAACAGTTACTGTCGCTCTGAAAGTTTGTAGTTTATTGTAAGTGAAACTGTGTCGTAAAAAGTCCATTAACAGTACCACTGTGAGATTTCGATACAGAAAATGTCCGTGCACCTGACCGGTCTGTCATTTGATTTTGTCAGAGATCAGATACAGGAAAAGCTAGTAATCAGCAGCAACCACCTTTCAAAGTGGTTACTCTTGACAAAAAACAGCAGAAATGACTGTCACTCTTGTAACCTGGCAGTGATAATAAACAGTAATCACATTTATAAATGAAATGAATGAGACAGGTGACATAACCAAAGACAATCTGTTAAAAACGAAAGATATTGCTCAAGGATACCATTTCACTTTCCCGTCATGAAAATCAGTTTTGTGTTACCATTCTGTTTGTGTACTGAAATAACCCTTGTTGTATTTTTAGAACACGTCTGACGAAGCCACTTGGCACGAGCTCATTAGAAAACAAAGAAAATGACAGAGTTAGTTATGAAAATCTTCATATGGATTATATCGCTGCTCTTACATCGGAAGGCTACACACAAGATGCGGTGATTCGTGCTCTAGGTATTGCTAGGAATGACCTAGAAATGGCAAGAGATATTTTGCATGAATTTGTTAGCAAACAAAAATGACCAGAGTGAAGTCTCGATCTTTCTCTGTACAAATGCTGCCTCAGAAATGTGTTCATGTGAGAATAAAACTTTAAACAGTGACAGAGATTTTTCCTGGAAAAAAAAAAGACACGTTAATCTATTTTCAAAGTTTCTCAGTAGCTGTTCTAATTCAACCCACAGAGTGAAGCGGGTATTGAGAAATTCGTCTTTTAAAAAAAAAAAAAAGAGAGAGAGTTGTAACTAGTCACTCGGTTTACTTACATAAATGTATTCTTTAATTTCTGATAAGAAACTCATTTGACAAGTTTTCCCAGTTCACAGGTGATGAATGTGGCATTTATATAAATGTATACATACTTAAAAATTGTGTGCCATGGAAGAAATACTTGTACATTTTATGAGAGTAAGAAAAACTAATTTAATGTAACATGGTTAATTTTATGCAGTGGTGGTTTTTCTATCGTTTTTTGATAACTTCCAATGAATCAAAGGTAATTTATTTACAAAACATTTAAATCAAATATACTTTCCGGTAATAATTAAGACACTGTCTTGCTGATATGGTATATTTATACACCAGTGAAACTGAAATGTTGGCAGTGTGTTTAGTAACTAGTTATTCTTTACACTTAGCAACTTTTCATGTGTTTGTGTGTACAAACACACACAAACGTACACAGAGGATGGGCTATGACAAACTTCCCACTGAAGGAAAATGAACCTATAGGTAATAAAACAAATCTTTCTTTACAATTAATTTTTATTTGCATAAACATTGAATCACAGACGTTCTAAATGTCCTCCATTTATCAACATCTGTTAGAGACTGAAAGGATAAGTTGGTACGATATCTAAACTGGAACTTCATTCCTTTATAGAACTATCCACATAATGGTAAAATTTATCGTCTCTACTATTATTTCAGGTTGGAGCTCCGTGATCCACTCTGTACACACACATACAACCTTTAGAAAGGAAAAGCTAGTCAGTATATAATGCTTTTTTTACTATGTATCCAAGGTATTCCAGAATATGCTATAAAACTGGTCACAATTATTATTAGCACAAGAGTAACATCAAATTTTCATGAAGCACTGAATTATTCATCCATTAACAGCTCCATACACACTGTGTATAATTATATATCCATTGCATTCTCTTATTCTCACTACTATTATATGTATTTGTGTATTTGAAGGTATTGCCTTATTTTTCCTTAGGGTCTCTGTGCTGTATAATTTGTTAAAGGTTTAAAGCTCGTGGTATATTTTCAAGAAGTAATGTAAATATGGAATGTATAATTATTGTTTAGAGTATTTTGCATAGATTAAAAGTCCTTAATTACATCTTTATATGTACAAGTTGTTAACAATAAAAAGAAAATTAAAACAAGTACAACCTTTTCTGGATGGGTTTCTTTTCACACGGTAAAGGTACAGTAACTGTTAATATATGTTTAATGTTTTCAAAATACTTGTTGATTATGATAGTTTCTAACTACATTAAAATCATGCAAACACTTTAACCCTTTCGGTGCAGTTGGCAACCACAGTAGGACGGACGACCTTCCTTTATTACTGTTATTCTTATATATTGAATTTGACATGTATGGTGTTGAGTAAAATCACTGAATATTTCAGGGACTTTTGTTGAGTTATTGCTAAGATATCATGGTTTTAGTACTGATACCATAATTAGTTGAAGCATCAAACATGTATATTCAGCACCATGCCAAACGTTAAAAGTTGTTATTCAGTGCCGAAAGGGTTAACAAAACTGTCATTAGTGTTGTAATTAATTTCTCAAATTACCAGAACATTTCTTGTGTACAACTTACATAAAAACATCTGATTTCTCCAAGCCAATTTGATCAGTTCTTTACATGAAGAATTGAAAAGTAAAATTAATCACAATATAGGCCTCACCTCGCGAGTTGTGAAGAGTGAAATAACAAGTTAGGAATTTGAGGTTTAAACAATGATTCGTCAACAGATACAAATATAATTCCAGATGGTGCATCTTGAAACAAATCTGTAATTACATTTCATGCACTAAGTAACAGTTTGATGAAAACTGTGATTTTAATGCATCTTGGAGAGTGGTCAGAATGAAATCATAACTATAATCATTTGAATTTTGGTTCAAAATAAAATGTCCAACATTTTAAATGCACTGTTTCAGAGATAATATTTCCTCTCTGTTTAAATCAAAGTATTCACATTTTTATTGTTCAGTTTTTCAGAAGTTAAAATTGAGTGTTGTTTCCTGCTGATACTTTAAATCGCTCAATATTAACTTGGTTCCAATAATTATCATCTGAAATTTCCCATGGGTCTGTTGCTTATGCAAATTTAACATTATTCCCCTGGTGACAGACTTTTTTAAAAAAATCCTTGTTTCACACACACATCACACTAATTCCTCTCTGAACTTTACATACAACACGTATTTGAAAATTCCAATTCAAAAATATAATAACACCAACTTGAAACACTAATCATCAGACTTTGTACAACACATTTCATACAAATGAAAACGGTGACCCTGAAATAATACCAGTCTCTCTTGCAGGTTCACCCCTACACATTTCACAATTTGGTAGGCTAAAGTAATTGAAGTAAAGGGCACACCTTATTTTAGTAGTATGAATTTGAAAGTTTAATTTTTAAATCTATTTTACTGTTGTTTTTATGCAATATGAATATTTAAGTATTATTTTAGTTAGAGCATAAGTGAAATGTACATGCAGAGTGTGGTTTTGAACTGGAAGCCATTAACAGCTTCAACTGTTTTAAAAACTGTGTAACTATGAAATTTTGATTTTAATTTCAAGTATTTTTGGACTTGTTACTGAATGTTTGAAGACAGTGCTACACTGCATAACTAAATCATTTTCCTCGTGAACTAGTACTGCTTTTATCTCCCTTCATTCTTTCTCTATAAAAAAAAAAAAAGTATTTCAGTGTGCTGGATATTGTTTGTGTATATGTCCCTAATTTAACAATATTAGACTAGAGGAAGGCAGCTAGTCATCACCACTCATTGCCAACTCTTTTACTAATGAATAGTGAAGTTGACCATAATATTATAATGCTCGCACGGCTGAAGTGACGAGCATATTTGGTGCGACAGGGATTCCATGACCCTCAAATTACGAGTGAAGCTCCTTAACCCCCTTGCCATGCTGGGCTGGGCTGAATACTGATGGTCAACAAACACTGCCCAGAACAAATGATTCTTACACCAAGTTTAAGCAAGATTATGTTTGAGATGCTGATTTAATAATAATGAAAAGTATATGAAACACTTTAACAGATTGTTTTGGCAGAGTATTCGTGAGGAAACTTTGTAGAATGGACGGGAACTGCCTGTTGTGGAGACACAAGTGTAGAGGACGATATTTTGAAAATCTTCTGCCTTTGACTGACTTGAAGGCGGAAGACTTTTGAAACGTTATCATCTACACTTGTGTCTCCACAACAGGCAGTTCCCATCCATTCTACAAAGTTTCCTCACATAACAAATGCTGTTTGTAACAGTTTTCTGAAATACCCTACACCAGTGGAGAAATTTAGAAGTACTTTTTAAGATGTAATTATTTTAAACAAAGCTTACTGTGTAACCAGAATGTGTAAGCACAAACGAATTTTTATATAACAAAATATATCGTGTTAAATTACAAAAACATTTGTCATAAAAGCTAACAAAAATAAATAACTAACTTTAAAACAAACATCTATGAATGTATTCCATCAAACTGTAAAACATAGGGTTTTGCTTTTAAAAAAGGCCCTCTTTCCTTTGGCAGCAACCCAATGGCTCGGTAGTAATCCTGAAAGGTTATTAATGGTACAAAAACAGGTTTTGATAGTCATGGTGGGCACAGCATAGATAACTCACTGTTCAGCAAAAATAACGAAAAATTCCACAGGCAAGTACAAACTTGTAAAGTAAGTAATACAATGACATTTAAATTTTTTATTCAGCATGATTCAACCATGCATAAAATGTGATTCAATGGATCTAATTTGAGAGTTAAAAAACGTAACAAACAATTTGATTTTACCCATAATATTTATTCATTTGTCTTTGTATTAATACAGGTTAGTATGTACACAATACAAAGTCACTGTGGCATCTATTAGTTCTAAATTTACACATCATACTCATGAATAATAGTACTAGAATTTCACGATTAATGTAACAAATACAAGTCTTGGCACTCCATGATTGTTAGCTGCTAAATCTTGCATGTTAAAATAAAAATGCTTACATGAACAAAATTACACATCATTTCTATAAAATTAAAATCCATAATATAGTTTCCAATTAACACACACACACACACACACAAAAAGAAACTGTACCAGTATTATATTATACTAATTGTAAAGAAAGTACATATATCAGTAAAACCAATGATAATTTAAAATTAACCCTGAACACAAAATCACCGGTTTAACATTCAAGGATCTTTCAAGGGAGAAAACAACAAAAAATAATAACACCAATAAAACTGTTCAAAGTCCAAAATAGGGATCTCTGTAAAAAAAATATTATTGTCGCTCTGTAAAAAAAATATTATTGTCGTAAGTGTCGCACAGTAGTCTTAAATTCTTCTTCAAATGATCATACATTTGTTATTTTGTTTACTTTTTATTTGGGTTAATTTATAAAGTGTATGACAGAGTAATATATTTTACGACAGTTTGCAAGAAATAATCGACTCTCTCACTGTCAAGTTTATTATCAGATAAACACAGAAATGTATCAATTACACATCATCAGTCATTTTGTCATAATGTCAAATATCTCAGAAGTGAATGTCTGAAATGTAAAAGACGTTTATGTTTTCAGACTGTAAAAAGATGTTAAGTGAAATAATTAATTTTGCATTTATTTCCAAAATGTAGAAAATAGAATATAAAATTTTTATTATCAAATTAATTGCTTATTTCTAAAAAAAACATTCACTATAACTTTTTATAATTACCTTTCAAGTCCAAATCAAAACTTGTATAGTGTGTCCATGTCTTGAAGGTGGACCACATACATGCTTATGGTTATTTGGAGTTTGTTTTTTACCACAATGAAAAAGAGGTCAACTCCTTTAATGTTTTGAAAGTTATCTGTTCCAGATAAGTAATGAAATATTAAAACATACGAGTTCATTTTTTTTGTCTTTCAAAAACCTTAGTTTTTTGATAGACATGTTTGTCTAAAAATGTGGTATTTAAAGAGTATCGAGTGTTTGACTGTATGAAATATTTGATGTTAGTTACTTTAGACATTCATTATTTATTTAAAACTTGTCAACTTTAGTACACTTCTCACACTAAGTACTTAAAAATTAATTGTGGTAAAATCAACCATCCAAAAAATACATTTTCTGACTGAATCATCTCACAAGCTCAGTGTTAAATCAAACCAAGAGAATGGAGAAACAAACAGAAAACACCTTATTTGATTTCAATGTTGTCACTGTGATTTTTAATATTCAGAATATAAAATCTACACTGTATTCAACAAGTTAAATATGTGCAAAGTTTGAAAAAATACATTATCCTTATTAGTAATTAACTATATAAACAACAGTACAGAAGACAACACTTAAACAAATGTATATTTAAACTGTTTACACTATAAAAACATGACTGAAAAAACTCAGTTCAACCAAGCAGACCCATAATTCACTTTCCACTAGCAACAGTTTTGTTGTACGTTTCAAAGAACCTTTTTTTCAACTTCCTACTTTTCTGAGGTCGAATAAATTTACAAAAAATCGTTGTTCAGTCCTTTTCTTTTAATACAAAGTTCCAACATAAGAAATTATCTGTTAATGCCATTATGGAGACCTTGTAAGCTTTAAATTCAGTGTTCTTTTAAGCGTAAAAAAACAACAACACAGTTGGATATGAAGTACCACACAAACAAAAATCTGTAATAAGTTACTAACTGTGACTACTATATATCTTCTTCTACCCAAGCAACAATCTTCCCGTCCCAACCAGGAAGAATTTCATCGTCATACATAACCTGAAACACAAATGATATAAAAATAAAGAAACTCACAAAATATGCATGTCAATATTACACTTGAATATTTCTTCTGTATCATTTTCTTGCTCATGCCGAGCTGTCTTTCAGGCATTAGGTTAAATACTGGTCTATTTGAAAAAAGTGTAACACAGACAAAGAAACTCACATGGACATGTTTTTATTGAATCAAATTATACGTACATAACTTTACTTAATAAAACTATAACTGAGGTAAACAATAAAAGTTTTGGTGCTAATAATAGAGTACAGAGTATGAAACAGTTATTAGCATCCAGAGGACCACACGATTTTACAAACTGAAACACAGATGGTCCTAAAAATGAGAGATAAAACCTGCAAAAGGTGTTTTTAACATCCTATGAAATGAACCAAAGTTAAATTATTACTGCAAACTCAGGTAAACATGCATAAACACCTTAACATATGTTTACAAAGAGATAATCACACGGTTTTACTGTGCACGTGTATTTTTGGCACGACTAAGTTGAGAAAGCTCATAAAAAATGTATAGTGTGTGATGTTTTTTTTAATTGCACGAGGGTTAATTTTTGTTTGGGTGAAATAATTTGCAAGTAAAAAGACTTGTGTTGAAATTGACGTATGTCATTGTGCAATGACAAAAAAACTGTGCCATTGTTTACCTTATTAATTGTACTGAAAGGTTTGACTGAGCAAAAAAATAACAGGTAAGGTTATTTCTTATGGAAAAGTAAATATGCAATCCAATTTCCAACAGTACGAGATTTGTCGTGTCTGATCAAACAAATGAGAAAAAAAAGAGACAAATGCAAACATATTAGATAAACAGATAACAGCCTTGTTGAGATGTACAGAACTTTACATGTAACAGAATAAGTAGATATTGTAGAGAGAAAAAACAGTTAAGTGCATTTTATGAGCATGAAATTCACATAACACAGTCGTATATTGTTGCAGATATGACACCAAGGCAACGTGTTTGCATGGTTCACTAAAAATTCGTAACCAATTACTAAGTAACACTAACACATGAGAAGTGTGGCTTGAGGAACATGTCACAGTGAATGTTACGTTTCGAGCATGTTAATTACTAAATAAAAAATATTGTGAACAACACTGTGGGAAGAGAAGGTCAGTGGACCTATACATGCAGGACTTCTGCTGCTAAAGCTTACAGGCTAGCTGTACAGGATTTCCTCTTCCAGAGAAAGCAGTTATTTACAAATATCCTGTATCTCAAACAGTTGTGCACAATATTGATTCATAACAATTTTATAATTGTAAAGAATTATAAGCTATTTCTCAGAAAATTAGAAGAGAAGATCATGACTAAAATGTGGAAGTCCATTGCAACAGGTGAACTTGTATGTTGTGATGAGAAACGGGTGATTTGGTACGAACAATGAGGCGACTAGGGAGTTCCACCTAGTAAAGGTTTCTTATGAGGACGTTTGAACATCATGCAGACTGGAAGGCAAGAATGAATTTTAGCAGCTATTAAAATTGCACTGCTGCCAATTACAAGAGATTTGAATTATAGCCATTAGGCCTAGAAGGTATGGCAGACAAAATAGAAGGCAGCTATTCTACAGAATACATCCTCAACTCTTGGGTATGTGACTGGAGAGGGTGATTTAACTATCACTCTTATAACACACCCATGCCTTCAAATTTCTGCAGAGTTGAGATGTTAGCCACAAATCTATGTATTCATAGTCTCAGTACGCTAGTCATTAAGTCAGACATTGCCAAGGATACATCAAAACTGTTAAACTAATCATCTCAGTCTGTCCAAAACAGCATATCCATGAAATGCTACCTTCTTCTCACACGTTTTAGAAGTCACTCAACAGTGCACCACAGACTACTTACTGTATATTCAGTTTGTTTAAACACAGTTCTGAAAGCCAACATTCATTTCATAAACAGTTTATCAAGGCACGTTTTCCAAGACTGATTAACCCAAACTGTGCAGAAATTCATTACACTTGAAACTGTAGTGTCATGAGAAATTCCCAGTCATCGCTGTAAAACTGGCTATCATTGATGGTGGAACTGACTTACACACATTCTGAACCAAACGTGGTTTACATATCATACACTAAGTCTTTATTAACACTTGCATGGATTTCTAAAAATGACAATTCTTAAAATCTTATGTTTTCTTGAATGTTGAAAATCCCTTTAATGTCACAATTTTTCAATTACCAAAACTTTATTTCTAATGGTTGTGTTGATAATTAGGGCAAAATTCTGATTTGAGACACAAGTGTGACTAATAGTGGTAACAATCATCATTCATTCAAAATTTTGTTTCTTTTCTGTAACCCTCTGCAACTCATAATAAACTTTAGCACATTTAATAATCATACCTAAAAGGCTAAATAATGTTGGCTAAAATAACACGCAGTCTCACCTCTTCTTTTATTACTCCAAACTCTTTATCATAGGTTTTGAAGTGGTAACGAAAATTCCCTGATCTGTCAAGCAACACTTTGAAATCTCCAAGTTGAATATCCCCAATCCTGATGTAAAGATTACAACAATAAAATCACTTTATCTTAAAATGCTGCATGAATTGGTTACATCATGTGTTAAATTACATTTCTGGATTATGGTTACATCATGGTTAAAATTACATTTCTGGATATTGGTTACATCATGGTTAAAATTACATTTCTGGATATTGGTTACATCATGGTTAAAATTACATTTCTGGATATTGGTTACATCATGGTTAAAATTACATTTCTGGATTATGGTTACATAATGGTTAAAATTACATTTCTGGATAATGGTTACATCATGGTTAGAATTATATTTCTGGATAATGGTTACATTAAGGTTAGAATTACATTTCTGGATATTGGTTACATCATGGTTAAATTACATTTCTGGATATTGGTTACATCATGGTTAAATTACATTTCTGGATATTGGTTACATCATGATTAAAATTACATTTCTGGATAATGGTTAAAACTACATTTCTGGATATTGGTTACATCATGATTAAAATTACATTTCTGGATAATGGTTAAAACTACATTTCTGGATAATGGTTACATCATGGTTAAAATTACATTTCTGGATATTGGTTACATCATGGTTAAATTACATTTCTGGATATTGCATTTTTTATATTGAACATTACAAAATAATGATAGACTGTTACACTTATCACAGTTTCAGGTTCAAAAGAACAGATATAAATGCGTGTGTGTGTGCATGTGTTTTCTTATAGCAAAGCCACATCAGGCTATCTGCTGAGTCCACTGATGGGAATCAAATCCTTGATTTTAGCATTGTAAATCTGTAAAGTTACCACTGTACCAGTGAGGAACAATAGATACAAGTAGGTTCATACACAAACAATTGCACTAACAGATATTGTTGACAGAGCTAAGGAACAATTGCTGATTACTAGAAATCAAGAAGGAATACAAATAAACAGTTGGAGGTCACTGGCTAATAGGAATAGTCAAGAAGGAACTGATAAGAAGAAAAAATCAAATGTAGTAGTAAGAAACAATCTCGGAGCATTTATTTAACAACAGAAAAGGTTTTTGTTTTGGAATTTTGCAGAAAGCTTGAGAACTACCTACAGTAGCCATTCTTATTTTACAAGTGACGGACTAGAATGAAGGCAGCCACCCACACCCAACTCTCAGTCTATTTTTGTTTTTGACTGACAAATAGTTGAATAGATCATCATACAATAATGCCCCTATGGCTGAAAAGGCAAACAAATTCAGTGATGGATTTCAAATTCACAATCTGCAGATTGCAAGTTAAGCCTAACTCTTAGATTTGTTTTCTTAACAACAGAGAAAGAATTGGTAAGAAAACAAGGTGAACAGCTGGAAACAGCAATCAGAGGTTGGCTAGTAACAACAACCAAAGAGGAAGAAATAATGAGAAGGAACAATTAGAAGACAAGATTGTAAAAACCTTTTATGTTTCACGAAAAAGCAACAATAAAGCTTAATGTTTTTTAATTGGGTCTATAATAAATGTACATTTTAATCTCATCCATAAAAGATAGCACAAACTGTATTATTACATCAATATTTCTGTTTGTAGAGTTATATATTATATTTTACTCAAGTTAATTATTTAACTTTTAAGTTGTTCCACATACTTTATGTAAAACACAAAATAAAATTTTAAAAACTGGAGAGAAATGTATTCTTATTATTGTATTAAATGAGAAATTAAAGCTGTTTTATTTCACCATACATGCTTACACTTTTAGCCATTTTGACATTATAATGCTACAGTCAATCCCACTATTTGTTGGTAAAAGACCAGCAAAAAATATGGCAATGCATAGTGTAAATTACCTTTCCTCTTGTTTATAACTGCTTAATTAGGAACAGCTAATCCTAACATAGTTTTGCATAAAATTAAAACCAAGTTATGTTTACTTAATGCTTTAACTGTACAAGAGTTTTATGTTGTCTGTTATTGCTGTTTTTAAATGTCACCCACAAATATTTGATGGCTCTCTATGCTAAGTATCCCTAATTTAGAATTGACAGACAAGGAGTGTTCTTTTTACCAATAAATAGCATGATTGACTCTCACATTACAATGCCCACAAGGATGAAATGACAAGCATGTTTGGTGACATAATTAAAATTTGCAACCCACACATCGAGTGCCCTAACCACTAAATCATGTGGTTTTCCAGACTATATTATTTATGTGTTCAATATTATATATTTGTATAGTATAACTAAAGGTTCCTCTTTGTGACTTATCTAACTTCCTCTGTCATTAAACTATAAAGAAATATAAATTACGATATGTAACAAGTATGTTGAATCTTAAAATATTTTTCATTTAACCTAGAATACAATTTGTAATTTGAGGAAAAGATAATGCTAAAGCTAACGATATCTTATTTCAATTATTAAATAAAAAAAAAGACTTCTACCTCTTAGGAATAACAGACATGAAAGGACTAGGAGATTTTTCCATGTAATACACAACTTTTGTTAACTGATTTTTGTCAGGTAGAAGCACTTCTTTTGGTTGGTTGTGATAAACTGAAAGAAATATATACATATATATATTACAGTAATAATAACATGTTTCAAAAAACAAGTCATTTCCTTCTGAGAGAAAATAAAACAAAATCAAAGAAAGCTTAAAGGAAAGAAAACCGTAATTATAAAAGACTTGAAAAAGTCTACGACGTACTGTTATGAAAAGTAATGTTTTTAGTACTCAAGGTAGCCTGGTGTTTAATAATTGCATTATGGTACAATGTTATATTTTGTTACTGTGTGTTAGCGCTGTTGAAAATATTCTGGTATTTTTATGTAGAATTTTACCAATACTGTTATATAATTAATGATATCTTAAGTAAGTCTATTTACTAATTTTCTGCATGCACACAGTTATAATTGAGTGTCTGTTTTGTTGAATACTGTGTAATGATTTTTCAAGGTTACCTGCATTTGCCATATCTTATTTTAAAGGGAAAAAAAAAACTAGTGAACACTGTCCAACATCAGTTCTTGAGTTACTCTTTACCCCAATGTATAACACGATCAACTGTTGCTTTATAACAATCCCACAGCTTACACAGTTTGATCCTGTGATCTTCAGGCTGCAGTCAAGTGTCCAAACCACCATATTGAAAACAATAATCACAGCTGGACAATTGATTACCTAAAAGCATCAGTCACCTCAACTAGTGTCACATAAAGAAAATGACGAGTGCAAATTACAATCTAATTGATTAGTGTCATCAAATGATCAAAGTTGGTTTCAATCATTAGAACTGCCCAAGTAATACAAGTATTTTTATTTCTGATTATTTCAGTGACCCTAGTGTTAAAAAATGAAGTTAAATGCAAATATTCTTTTAAATTCAGCCAATGTGACTAAAAACAAAAGCACTTCATATGTCTTACTTCCCGATAATGCTTTCAGAATTACAAGGTTTTGTTTTTTCTTTCATTATCCAGCACAACTGATGAGTTATGGTATGAAATTAAAAAATTTCATTGGCAGAAACCAGTGGAAAAAAAAAAGCCATTTTTACACACATGGGTTTTGAATTGTAATGGGCAAATTAAGCATAATGTGTATTAAAAAACAACAAACAAGGAGTATCTGCTGTTTACTTCATTTTTATAATAATTTTAGGCTTAATGTATTTCAGTGCTTCAGCAGTTCTTGCTGTTTGAATTTTAATTATTTAGGTCTTATGTGAAAATAATTAATTATTTTTTTAATGAAAGGAAGCAATGAACCCGATGACCAATAAACCAACAAATTCCATAACACTAATAATTAATTCAATCAGAATAGAAAATGTAATAAAGATATTCAAGGAGTGAGTGAAGAAACAACTTTTGGGTTGTTTTTTTTAAATAAATAATGACTTAAAGACTTATTGGCAAATATTTGGTTGGTATTTTTGAATTTCATAAAAAAGTACCTCAAGGACTATATCCACTAGCTGTCCCTAATCTGATAATGATAAAAAACGCAGCTATTTAACCCCCACCCAACTCTTGGAGTACTCTTTGCTAAAGATTAGTGGGACTGACTGATACATTATAGCACCCCCTATGAGTGGAATGGTAAGGATGTTTGAGGAAAGGATTTGAACTCATGACCTACACTGCCAGTCAAATGTCCTAACTATCAGTCTTTCAGTGATTTCTTACATTAATTAAATGATCTAAACTTGAAGTTTTCATCTGTAAATATCACCACCAGATAGGGGTCAATTAATCACCTCCATAATTTTAAATCCATTCACCATGGCTGGTACTGTTTTGTTTTCTGTTTACCAAGTCAATGCAATTTATCAAACTCATGAAATAATCTGAATCCTAGCTCCATTGGCTCTTACTGCCATAGCTTTGAGATGTTGTTATATATCTTGAGAACACCTCATGTGAAGAGACAGAAATAATTATCTCACTGTATGGTAATATATAACAGAATGTCAGTGGACAACATTACTACACCTAGCATGGAAATTTTAAAAGCAAGTATCCAAGTGTGTACAATCTACAGTGAAGGAGCAAATGATCAAAAAACAGATTCCTGCACTCAAATAAACTTTCCTGTCTTTCTTGAAAACATAAATAAAGCATACAAAACAGTTTTCCTTACTTTTTAAAGTGGTGATAACATAACATTCTTATAAGCCTGATGAACCAATAACGGGAAAGGTTGTACAGCTAAAATTTTAATTAATGAATGGCCAACAAAACATAAAATGGTGTGTTCTAGTTTTCATCTGACAAACGAGATCACAGAAAACTGAAAGAATACCTCTCATTTTGATACAAAAAAACTGGGCTTCAGTACCCATGGAGACACAGCATTAATAACTTATTGTGTTTAAAAACAAACTTATTTTTTACATTTTGTAAACCAACCCACAGAGATAGACAAAGTATACATAAATACTGGAATTAAATTACCAGGAAAAATAGACCTAGAAAATAATGATAAAATAATACTGAAAAATCACTACATTACTAAGTAAATAGTAAAAAGGTTATTAGATATAAAAATATGAATGCTCTACTCCACCTTGGTCCTGATTACTTGTAACCTTATCTGGAGTGAAACTTGAGGTATGTCCCACACTGTGCAACTCACCATTGTGCTGCTTTGAAACCTGTGGGTTAATCTGCAAATTGAAAACAGAGGAAATGTTATAGTTAACACAAATCATTTGCCTTTATGAGTGGAATCCAAACTTTGTAAGTACTTTGTTACCAAGCATGTTTAGTAGAAATAACTCATTTTTATTAACTGAAAACCAAACTTCGTAGTTTTGAATGTCATCCTTTAAACTAACGGGTAGCAATTACTCATACAAATGAAACAAGAAATCAGTGCAAGTTAATTTGGGTTGGAAATGCAAGCTGTGTGTCTGTTGCAAATTTTTAAAGCACAAAGTGTTTGATAAATAATGGAGTTTTAAGATCCTAAGAATGGTTCATATGGTATTCTTACACTGTCTAATATAGGATACAGTACTTGCCAGTTTTATTTCCACTTTGCTGTTTGTACAAGTATTTGGTATAAAGGATGGTAAATGTCACACCCACAACAAACCATGGAAAATGGCTGGAAGTAAGACTTGGAGTAGTGTGGGTTTAAGACTGCCCCAGATTACGGTTCTTCACTTCCTCATGATAATAGTAACAATATCCCTAGAGAGCCTTTCAATACTGTTACCATGTTATCTACCTTTTGCAGATTTTTAAAAGTATTTTAATTTGTTTTTCAAGTTCTTTGCATGGAGCTTGTCATGAAAATAGTTACATAAAGCATGAGGCAAAAGTCACAACACTGTAGAAATTAAATGGTTTCTGGTGTCAATCATATCACAGTAGGAACCAAGTTAATGAAGTCCACCTCAGCATCACTGGATCTTCTTTATATTAAACAAAGAATATTTTAGAATAATGACTGTGAATTACACTTTTCATTTCAAATTAATGAGAAAAACAATTATTAATTAAAGAACACAAGCCAGTAATTAACTCGTGAAAAAAATGTAAATTAGGTTCTCACCTGAACTTCTAAAGCATTGACCCTTTCCAACAGGGATGCTAAACTCTGCTCAATGGTGTCTAGAGTGTGTTGATAAGGGTCGGTGTCAGAAAAACACCGTCTCAGGCACGAAAGAGCCTCTCTAACAACCTTGAGTTCTTCGCGATTCTAGTGGAAAACATTCAGTTCAAGTAAGTCAAATTATACAATGCATAACACACTTACATTCTCCATTCAAATATTTGTAGTACCAACACTTTTTAACCAAACCATAAGTTACATGTTTACTCTCCAAGTATCACCAGAGATAGTTTAGAATAAAATATGAACACAAATTCAGTTTACTTTAGCAAGTAAGTGGTAAGGTAGTTTTAAAATTAATTTGGTGAAAGTTCATGTGACTCATGCTTACAGAGCTGTAATGAGTATTTTCTGTTAAACAAAGAACTCGGCATCAACAATTTTCTGTAATATAACGAACTAAACAGTGAGAAGTTTAACAAACTGTCTCCACTGAAATATTAACAGTTTGATGCATCACAGAAACCACCAGTGAGAACAATATTAGATGTAGGAAGACAACCACAATATGTCAAGAAGTTAGTGTTAATTCTGAACAAAGTATACATAAAGACACAAATTATATTTGTTTAAATGTGTTGCACGACTAAGTGTCATCACTCAGAATAAGTGATCTTTTATTTTCTATAAATTTGATCACAAAGAAGAACCTATAAAGTCTACCCTAGTTGTTTATTTTCATTGTATGAAGAAACAAACACCTGGTAAACCCAAGGACTCATCAAGTATCAGTTGGCACGTTACTTTACAATTATTGAAAAAACTGACCAAAAAAAAACGGGAATTCAAAAGAAGTTTGTGACTGCTACTGAACTCAAAGTCAATTTTAAATCCACAGAACTCAACAGTTTCAGTTTTTAGTTCAGTACTAATAACTTATATTCAATGACATTCTCTTACTAATGTACCAACTCTTCTGAAGGTGTAACATTTCTTAAAGTCAGAATTTTAAAACAATTCTTCCTTTTAGTAACACAACAGAAAAGCAACACCACCCACTCCCAACTTGTTGGGTACTCTCTTCTGATTCACTGATGGATTTCACCATCATTCTAATTGCATTCCCATAATTGCAAAGTGTGGAAAACATTTTCTCGGCAATAAGAATGCGAGTCATGAAACCTCGAATTCCCAGACTATGCACAAAAACTACTTAGCCACACCTGGCATACTCTCAGATTCACATCCAAAAATGTAGTATTTAAATAAACCATACAGTTCATGTTTGTTCTGAAACTATGAAAAATAAATTTTGTGAAGGTCTCAAAAAATGAGATCTGACAAGATGTTTTCCCTGAAACAATTACAATACACACATGTACTGCAGTAATATATTTCTGACCAGTATTATATTAATGTATCTTGGTTGTAGAGTTGGACTGCAGTATTTACATTTTGCCATACTATCTATAATGGGAAGCAGATAACCAGACATGTTAAGTATACAGTTGGTCCTTGACACAATCTAAACACATTTTACTCGTGTTCTTGCAAAGTTGAATGAAATAATTAAAGAAAAACCAGAACCTGATGACGATCGAAAAAGGTCGAAACGTTGTTTGCTCCTCTACATAGTGCTTTCTCCACCCATACCAGTCATTTTTACATCTTTAGAAAGTGTAAAGTAACTACAAGATAAAACTCAAAGTGTAATAAAATATATAATCTGAAGTTCCATCTTTTCAAGACTTATTTCATTTATAATGGTTGATAATAATTGTGCATTCAAACTGTAGACATGACTTCATGACTTTACAGTCATACCTACCTACTCACCTCTATTCTGGCAGAAATAGGTAGTTCTAAACTTTGTTCCAGCTCATACACTTTCTTCTCCTGATCTGCTAGCCTTGCTCTCAGCAGTACCTGAAAAGTGTGCCATAATCAATGTTGTTGTTTTTCAACAAGTTAGTGTCGAGAAATTTAATACTTATTTGGTTTAAACTTAAATAAATTACTTGATGCACATGCACCTCATCTATTGAACCTGAAGCATGATTTATCTGTTTAGCATAAAGCCACGTGGGGAATTGAACCATGAATTTCAGCCCTGTAAGTCCTTAAACTTACTTCTAACCACCTTAAGACATGAAACCAGTTCAAAATAATGGCTGATACTGAGAGTAAATAAAAAAATAACTTTATTTATTATGTTTAACACTGACCCATAATTCTGTAACTATATAATAATATTCTAAAGGGTTTATTACAAATAAACTCATGAAACTGATGGTTATTTCAAAGCTATGTCAGTATCTTATTCAGGTGACTGCCGCACCTGACGATGATAAACGCTCAGAAAGTTTCACATTTTTAAGCACAGTACCACTCTAGTACCAATGTGACTAAAACATTTTATTGTAGAAGGAACAACTTGCATAAAAAGATAAACCCCACAGATCTCCATCCTGTCACCTTCACAAGTTTGAACTCCACAGAACTCCATCCCATCACCTTCACAAGTTTGAACCCCACAGATCTCCATCCCGTCACCTTCTCAAGTTTGATCTTTAACAACAAGACATTGTACTACAATACTCATATCTCATTATACAACAGTGACACATTGTTAACAATTTCTTTCAAAGTTACAGAAGGATTTTTTTCCATACAGTCATCATTAATTTTGAAATGACCATCTGGACAAATAGCACCTTCCACCAACTCTTATCTACCTGAATAACAAGATCATACCATCACTCTTATATAGCATCCAAATTTTGCAGTAAGAAGTAAACTTTTGAAACAATATGAAACAACTACAGACCCCTGGATTCACAGTCTATACACGTCAACCACTTTTCTACACAAGTCAACCACTTCTCTATACATGTCCCTATTATAAAACAAGAGAATCTTAAATTTTAACTCTTAGCTAACAAAAAGTAACATAACAATAGCTGAAAAAAAGAACTTAAATTCACTAACAGACTAGTACATCTCATTCATATTTCAAATAAGCTCATAGACAATTTTTACACCATATAAGAACACATTTTTTCTCCTTCAACTGTAGAAAAGACAGCACTTCACCATTTAATTATAAGAATTTCGTCTCCTCACACATTGATTACACCCTAATTTGCATTAAACAATATTAAAGAAACTATTTTAATGATATTTTTTTTTATTTTCACACAACTTTTCCATTATGTCGTTAATTTTCCAGGTACCTAATACAAATCATAAATATTTTCTCACATACCTTCCAAACTATCAATTACTCTTCTATAATTTTTAAATATTTAAAAAACTGAAGAGAAATACCCTAATCTCAATAAATTCCACTAGTCTTTAAAACTTGGAGTATTTTAATATTACTTTGCGATCCGTAGCCATGAGAAATTAATTAAAATCTTAATCGTACTGAATAAACTAAAAGCCTTAACAAAGTAGATAAAACCTGTCAGTACTAATAATATTTTTAGGCCCTACAAAAAAGAGTTTTAAAGAGAAATAAAACAAGTAACCCTAAATACCTTCGCTCGATTTGCTGATGCAAGGTTCTTCAGAATCTCTTCGTGTTGAGCTTGTTGGTGAATAAACAGTTGTTCTTGTTTTTCTATCTCTTCCTGAAAAACAAAACCAACCTAGTTGTGAAAAACTGCTTCTATTCTAAATACTGTGTTTTAGGGTCTAAGTTCTAATACATTTCATGACAAACAACAAATGAGGTTATGGTTTAGACACGCATCGTAAAAGTTAAAATATAAATGAGCACTAACCTTCATAACTGAAACTTCTTTTAACTATAAAAAAATATTGGAAATTCTGTTTCTCATTACATTAAGTAAACTGTCAGTAATTCTATTTACACATTTCTTCTGTTTTATAAGTCAGCCAATACATAAATTAGCTACACCCATTAGTAGGCACCTATGTTTAATTCTGATCTACGTAACTTGTTTTTACAAGAAGTTAAAATCAGTCCAATATAACAATTTTTCAATATTATTTCATGTTTTTGAACGTAAAAAGTGTTCATACATTTTGTATACACATTTCAACAACTGAACTTTGATGTTAATTTTCTCTACTTTAAGAATTTCTCTAATACAAGTCCCTGTCAATGAAACTGTAGTTTCCTTGCTTATCTGTTTTTTTCCATCTAGATACATTACTTACATAATCAAAAGGACATCAAGCCCCTCACATAACTGTTTCTGAAGATCTATAACAATAAAACAACAATGTACTTACTCTCAAAGGACAACTTAAGGACCGTGTATAGCTTATTTCGGTCAAACTGGTTTCCTTCTAATATTTACATTGTTTAAAACAATGACTTCAAGCACAACACTTCATTGTTTTCAAGAAATACATGCAAGACATAAGTTACGGTTATTACTAAAACGTGCTTCATGTAATCTCTCTTTTGTTCTTTCAAAAGACAAATAAAATTATTATAAATACGTAACTGCTGATTAAAAATAATTTATAAATAGCATCTAATATAATTGAGCATTTTAACATTATTTCCAAAGGGGTGGTAATCACTAAAAATATAAAAAAGATTAAAAACAGAAATAGAACCAAACACAGTTTTTCAAAATAGTATTACATCCAAACTTAAGAACATCTTTTTCCAAGAAAGATCCTCACGTGCCAAAAAGTACAAACACAAATTTCGGGAATGTGGCTGGTAGGGTTTGGACAGAGAGACAAACAGCAACTATTCTCTCTGCTTGCTTCACTCTCCACTTTAGATACAGTTCTTTTATTATTGTTGTTGTTTGTCACAATAAAATATTACCATTATCTCACCTTGAGTTCCTTAATCTCGACTTCCTTCCAACCAAGTTCTTCTTGTAACTTTACCTGAAATGAGAAATAGTCCATATTCAATTTATGTAAGTGTTGAGTCATCTTACTGGATCTAGGCAAACATGAAATCAATGACTCGTCTAGTTCATACAACATACAATGAAGAATACTTAGTTATGAATCAATGATAAATTTATTTTCATTACTTAAGTTTTCTTTAAATCACTTGAACAACCAGAATGTTGGCTTTTTTATGTAAAACTATCACTTTGCAACCATAGTGTAACAACCCCACTGAAAATAAACATCACAGAGGGTAAAATAAATTAAGCAATATAGCGTATAGTCTCCAGTATTCAATTTAATTAACATTATATTAACTTAATTAACATACATTTTTAACTGGTAACTGAGAACTGAGCTTGCTAATATTTATCATCCTCTTTCTTAACACAAAAACTATTACGGTTGTTAAATTTCGCAAAATCCTTTTAGTCTCTGTTCAAGAACCTTCATGTACATAAACTTACATCCAGTTACAACAAATTCTATGGCTATAAATCATATTAGTTCTGTTGTATTAATCATAAGTTTAGTGACGTATTCTCAAATCACCGTAGCTAGGAACCATCAAGACTAAACCTGGTTTTAGTTTATACAATGAAAACACTAGAGCAATGTAACATGTGCCCAACAACGTATAATACTTATATCTGAATAAATGCCACCTACGTAACCAGTCAGCTCACCTTTTCTTTATCTAACTTTTCATTGGTTAGCTTCAACTTTTCCTCTTCCTGCCATGTATTACTGTCACCTCTTTTTCCCAAAGTAACTGGAGCAGGTGTTACTATGTCCTATTGCAAACATATTCATAACTTCAGATACCAAATGCTGTTGAATGTCAATGATAAAAAATATAACATTTTGTGGCACGTTTCCCCTATGGTTCACCAAGTATCTTTTAATTTTTGCTTTCTATGCTATTTAGACTTTCAGACAATTACAAAAACACTAGTATTTCACTATTTATTTTTGTTTGTGTGTTTTACGGCAAAGCCACTAAAGGTAATTAAACCATGGATTTTACCACTGTGAGTCTGCAAGTTTACCTCTGTCCTACTGAGAACATTGTAGTGGAAGTCAATCACTTTTTGTGTACGAAAATCAACAACTTTAGACAATACTAGGACAAGGTTTCTATTACAGCTGTCTTTACAACTTAAAAGTGTGGAGTGGGGGTGAAATTCTGCTGGTACTCACTGGTAATTTTTAAGGTGGTACTAGTATCTAGACTTATTTGGGCAGCTTTGTCAATGTTTATATTTGCATGTAGATTTTCCTTTTTTAAAAATCAGGTTCACTTCACTCAGAGTTTCACTTTGTTTTTTGAAAATTTCACTGCTGGTGTGAATGACACTGCAACATGTGCAAATCCACTATCATTCTGATCAATTACTCAAGTTGTAAATGAATTTCCTCTTTGTTTGTTTCTGGAATTTTGCACAAAGCTATATGAGGACTATCTGCACTAGCTGTCCCTCTGTACCAGAGGAAAGACAGCTAGTCATCATCACCTACTATCAGATCTCAGGGTACTCTTTTACCAACAAACAATGGGACTGACCGTCACATTTGGTGTTATGGGGATTCTAACCTGCAATCCTCAGATTATGAGTTCAGTGGCCTAACCACCAGGCCATGCTGGGTCTTTTCTCTTTGAAACTTACATTTGCGAGATACAACAAAAATGTAGACTTTTAAAACCCATGAAACAACTTTAATTCTGTGAAATAAACAACTACAACAAAGCAAAAGAAACAAAAAATATTCTATCATGTCTGACAAGCATAAAAGTGTAACAGTTAACTTAAGGTTATCTCATCTGTGAAGTTAGTTTTACCTAAGTACGTATACTGTTAAACAATCCTTAATGAATATTCTGTGTATGGATTTAACCTTACCTAACACTTTGGATATATTCAAATACACGTTTAGTGTAGTAACAATGTTGAAAAGTGATCAGTGAATTAATATTACATGTTAGTAACATTTTGTAGCCTGGCAACATCTGGCTATACTTCAAGCATGTGGATATCACAAATGTTGAAAACTTCAGGTGAAACAAATACAGAAATTAATATTTTTTATTCTTCAGATCATCTATAAAGATTATACCAATACTAACACTTTGTATTCTGTTATAAAATATCATTCACATCAACAAAATACCTAACATGACATTATAAAGACGTCAATTTATTGTTGAAATGGCTTCCTATTTCTTAAAGCATCAGATATATTCTGAAACACACCAATAAAATATTATGATTTATATACTGTTCATTAAAACTCTTGCAATATAAATGCTTTCGAGATTGGGTATATGTTTGATAGTTTACCATTATACTAGATTTAAGAAAAGTATGGGGGATAAACCAGAGACCAATAACAATACATGATTTCTGTGTTTCCATTGTCCCTGAACTTCAAGAAAAAACAAGTATCTTCAAAGTAACAAACAAGTCTGTTTAAACAACAGAAATGCAACACTGAACAATGTGCCACCTGTTTAAACAACAGAAAAGCGACACTGAACAATGTGCCACCTGTTTAAACAACAGAAATGCAACACTGAACAATGTGCCACCTGTTTAAACAACAGAAATGCAACACTGAACAATGTGCCACCTGTTTAAACAACAGAAAAGCGACACTGAACAATGTGCCACCTGTTTAAACAACAGAAAAGCGACACTGAACAATGTGCCACCTGTTTAAACAACAGAAAAGCGACACTGAACAACGTGCCACCTGTTTAAACAACAGAAAAGCGACACTGAACAACGTGCCACCTGTTTAAACAACAGAAAAGCAACAATGAACAATGTGCCACCTGTTTAAACAACAGAAAAGCAACACTGAACAACG
Source organism: Carcinoscorpius rotundicauda (assembly GCA_011833715.1). Classification (NCBI taxonomy): domain Eukaryota; kingdom Metazoa; phylum Arthropoda; class Merostomata; order Xiphosura; family Limulidae; genus Carcinoscorpius; species Carcinoscorpius rotundicauda. The sequence continues at coordinate 66,789,743 of CM022400.1, forward strand.
TGCCACCTGTTTAAACAACAGAAAAGCAACACTGAACAATGTGCCACCTGTTTAAACAACAGAAATGCAACACTGAACAATGTGCCACCTGTTTAAACAACAGAAAAGCGACACTGAACAATGTGCCACCTGTTTAAACAACAGAAAAGCGACACTGAACAATGTGCCACCTGTTTAAACAACAGAAAAGCGACACTGAACAACGTGCCACCTGTTTAAACAACAGAAAAGTGACACTGAACAACGTGCCACCTGTTTAAACAACAGAAAAGCAACAATGAACAATGTGCCACCTGTTTAAACAACAGAAAAGCAACACTGAACAACGTGCCACCTGTTTAAACAACAGAAAAGCAACACTGAACAACGTGCTATCTGTTTAAACAACAGAAAAGCAACACTGAACAACGTGCTATCTGTTTAAACAACAGAAACGCAACACTGAACAACTTGCCACCTGTTTAAACAACACAAATGCAACACTGAACAACATACAACCATCAAAGTTTTCATTTTGCTGCATAATTGATTTTTGTTTTGGGGCCAAAATAAAATTTCATTTACAGTGTAAGAGCAAAAATCACAAGTCCTTCAAATGATTTATTTCCAAGGATATCTGAATTTAAGATATTACTATTAAAGACTTGTTCATCCTGAAAAGAGATATCACAATTTAGTCTGAAGGTCCACCTTTAAAATGTAAGTAACATTACACACACTGCAGATTTGTACCTTGTCATAGCCACATGTCGATAAATTAAAACACACACTAATTGTACTTAGATAAACTTACTGCTTTTTGTGTTCCTCCCTGTTTTAAACATTCTGCTCTCATTTCATCCAACTTCTTTTTAAGGTTTTCCTAAGTATATTAAACACAATTTCATTCTTGTGCTTTAAAAATTGTGCTATTCATGTTGAAATAGACATATTTTAGCCTACATTGTTGCCAAAATATTAAACACTGTTAATCAGTATTATAAAATAAACTCATATCTCGAGAAAACTGGCATGGGTATTAAAACTTTTATTAAAATAAAGTAGAAGACAACGTTTTGTCCTTCTTTAGTTAAACTGAAGATGACCTAAGAGGGTCAAAATGCCATTCTCTATTTTAGTAAGAGTTTTAATACACATACCAACCATCCTGAGATACATTTTTATTTCAAATGGGTCTCTCGTCATCAAGAAAACAAACTTGTTATCATTATTCATATTTACACAAGCTAGGGTAGGCTGTAGAAAAAGTTAATTTTGAATATAATAAAAGCAGAAGATCTGTCGTAAGGCTGCTTGCTACGTCTGTCTCAAGACCGTTTGCTGTGTCTTTATACCATCTGTCTCGAGGCCGTTTGCTATGTCTGTATACCGTCTGTCTCGAGACCGTTTGCTATGTCTGTATACCGTCTGTCTCGAGGCCGTTTGCTATGTCTGTATACCGTCTGTCTCGAGGCCGTTTGCTATGTCTGTATACCGTCTGTCTCGAGGCCGTTTGCTATGTCTGTATACCGTCTGTCTCGAGGCCGTTTGCTATGTCTGTATACCGTCTGTCTCGAGGCCGTTTGCTATGTCTGTATACCGTCTGTCTCGAGGCCGTTTGCTATGTCTGTATACCGTCTGTCTGGAGACCATTTGCTACATCTGTATACCGTATATAAAACCATCAAATTCAGAGTTACCTGTCACTGTGGAATCTTAAGAAATAATATACCCTCATAAAATATTTGTTTTGTGGTAATTTTGTGAAGAACATGTCAAACAAAAAGTAAAAATGCTTACGATTTCTTCATTTTCTGTTGCAGGTAACTGCGTAACTTCAACAGTTGAATTTTTTTCTTGGATTGCTTCCTGTTGTTCCTCATGATTTTGACGACTGTGCCGTCCCCGGAGAAGCTAAAAGTAGCAAACAAAGTAACACAGCTGATGTAAAATTGTATAAAGAAATGGGATTCTTGGAAAATGGGAACAAATAGGTGAAATATTTCATTAACAAAATTAATAATGATGCTAAATTCACCAAACATACTCAGCTTAGATTTCTCTGGTAATGTACAAGAAATTAAAGCACATATTCAACATTGATGTTAAACCATAAATAAAATACAGTTACATAAAGCACTCAACCCTTTCATTAACAACACAAGATCATGCAAAAACAAGGAGAGAAAAAACATTATTTAACATTATAAAAGCAAAACCTCTTTAAAGTTATTTACAGATGAGTAAAATGATGTTGAACATTGTGATTAAAAAGTATAAAAAATTCTTTCAGAGGTTTAGGAATACAAACAGATGCACAGTTCTTCCAGTAGCAGGCTAGACATAGAACCGACTTGCTAAAATCCAAAGATTATCGGAAACGTGCTAAGAGCAACAGGTGGGATAATTTTTATGGCTCCATTTAGGAAGAGTAAGTAGGTGAATATTTTATAAAAATAATTAAAGCTAGGGAGGAATCTTAGAAAATTTGAAATAAACTGACTGATACAATAGGTAGGGGGCATAATACTGAAATTAAACATAGAAAATTTAGAGCATAATAAAGTAAATAACTGCTTTAAAATAATTCTCCCTGATCCAAGAATGAGTTCATTTGATAGTAATTAGGAACAGAATGGCTGAGTTCAGGATCCAAGCTGAAATAAATGCTATTATATAACAGACATTACAACTTTGAAAATCAGCTTTAAAGTTTCAGATATTTGTCCAAAGCTACACAAGGGTTATATGTATTACCCATCCTCTATTTTTAACTGATGAACCAGGTGGAAAATTGCAAATTAAAAGCAGTGACTGTTAGCTATTAGAATACTCTGCTCTGAGAAAATAATGGGAATTTACCATTGTACTTATAGCAGGCTGAAAATGTGATGCATGAATAAAAGGAAGAGAATTATTAATCTATGAACCACACTGGCATGCTAGCCATAGTCCACACCTCTCCACTGAGTTCATTTGTTTCGAGTAGTTTTGTGCAAAATCCAAAATGGCTTATCTGCACCAGCCATCTTAGTTTAGCAATGTAAAACCAGAGGGAAGACAGTTAGTCATCACCACCCACCACCAACTCTTGGGCTACTCTTTTACCAATGAATAGTGGGATTAACTGTCATACTGTAATGTCCCCATGCACTTAAACAGTGATGGAAAAAGATTTTTTAAAAGTGATTGTTGAAGTGTGACATGTATATAATACACACACACACACACATCAAATGAGTAGAAAGCCAAAAGAAATGGATGTAATTTTAAGATTTATTGTAACTAATAATGAAGATATGATTGCAAGAGTTGTGATGAAAATATACTTGAGGAAGCGTGATCATGGTATAATTCAGTCTATTTTGTTGTATGTTAGCATAAGATAAATAAATAAGTAAACTTAGTTTCTAATTTTCTAAAAGCCAATACTGAGACCATGAGACAAGGCTTATGATTAATGAATTCGTATTAGTTAAAAGGTAAGAGATATTATGGAATATTTAAAATGAATTGCTTTTAATTCAAATTAACCATTGTTGACCTGAAAAATTATAACAGTGAAGATCAAATCTAGCAGAATTAATAAAGACGTAACTGATAAAATCAAGTATAAATGCTCAAAATTTAAGAATTTTAAACTGATAAATAGGACAGAAACTTTGCAAAACTACAGGAAAACTAGAAATTTAGTTCTAAAAAAACTAGGATATTAAAAGAATGGATTATGAGAAATAGTTCGCTAATAAGATAAAAAGTAGAAGGTAACATGTTAAAAACAAGGTTGGGCATCTAAGGGGTGCTGCTGATGGCAAGGCTTTTGTTGAAGAGCTGTGAGAAGGCTAAACTTATGTTTTTAATGAATATACTTGTAGTATTTCTTACACTGAGCATTCTGAGGAAGATATTAGAATGTCTCTAAATAATGTACATATTATAAAAATCCCTAGATGGTAGCTTGTACTACAGAGACTACAAAACAAAATATAGCACCTGGACCTGTAAATTGTAATAAGAAGGGTCTTCATTGGTTTGGAAATGTGTGATAATCTTATGAGAACTGAAACCTAGATATGCAAATTTACTACCAATTGCTAGGCCTCTGTAAAAAAATTTTTTTTTGCATTTAGCATCAGTTGTAAAATTAAAGAACTAAAACACAACGCTTCTACGGGCAATAACAAATTTATTAAATTTTAACAACCACAGAAATGCAACCTAAATTTTTCAAATAATTGGAATGGATGTTATCAATAATAAGTTATTAATTCGTGCCTCAAACACGAAAAAGAAAATCGTACGTCAGAAGAAACATATTATTTTACAATGTAACCACTCCGTATATCAAAAACATTAAGAGTATCGAACAGAAGTACTTCGTTTTCGTTCTTGTAGGGCCTTCATTTTATTTTTTTATTCAATAGTCAAATCACAAGGTAACATCCCGTGTCGTCACTTTGTTTATCTACGATGCAAGAAATATATGATCATCTATTCTACTTTTATTTACCATTCATTTAACGTTCCTTCTATCATTCGGTTCAACCGTTTATTTTTAATTATAATAAAGGACTCACCTTCTCGATAGGTCCCAATATATTTGAGAATATTTGTATCATGAAACTGGAACACGCTTCCCCTAGTGGTGACATACGGGTATAGACGTAATAAAAGATTATGTAAGTTCCTCCTAGTCATAAAAGATGTGTCTCAGATCGGATGGTATGGGTATTATCACTTTTACTATTAATCTGAAGATAACCTAGAAAGCTCGAAATGCTGTTCTCTGCTCTATTAGTAAAAGTGTCAAAACCCATACCAGCCGTTCCGATATACAATTTTATTTCAAATGGGTTTCTCGTCATCAAGAACTAGTCACAAAAGATCTAACCACTAAATAAAAACTCTGCCTTGATCTTAATTAAACAAATTAGTTTATGACGCATAGTGAAAATGAGTTATTATTGATTGTTGTTCTCTGTTGTTACTAATCTTGCAATTGTTTAAATTTTGGAAAATTGTGTTTTTCTTTTCTGTTTCTTTTTTTTTCTAATTTCTTTATCTGTTGGAATTAATAACTTTAATTTTTATGTTGTATTATTTATTAATGTTCGTATTATTTGCAAGCAGGCACAGATTTATTAGCTATCATTTTTAAGTGATAACATTCATTCAATTTGTTTATAAAAGTTTTATTTTGGATTTCTTTGGTTATTAACGTTTAATATATATATATATTTGTATGTGTTCAATTACAGTGGTAGCTCCACTGTTTTAGTCCATTACAACTCTATCAGCCAACCCAAATTACTCAGCAAATCTCCATGAACTGATGGTAGAAGAGAGACAAGACGATAAATTAAACCTTACATTACAGCAGGTGGTAGGTAAAAAAAAAAAACTAACATCTTCTTATAACTATAACAAATACAAGTGAATAAAATAATGCAATTATATGAAAATTAAATTATTTACAGGGAAGATTTATAACCACTTATTTTCTCGAACATTTTAACAGAATGGCAGGTTATTGATGTATGTGAACTCGTAATTAAACAAGAGGGAATGCTCAATAGCCACAGTTGTAATTAGATTTCAAATCGATCAAGAGCTGGGAGTAATGGGCTGAAAGCTTGAACTTGGAAAAAAAATAAACAAACTCAGAGCTATTTTCTGAGGCACTATGCTGCACCTGGAAATTTAAAAACCAATTCTTTCTGTGCAATTTAAGATCCTTTTCGTGTAAAATTTGCATCGTCATGGCCGTTTTAATCATGACAATACTTTTATGATACATGGGATTAATAGACTTGTCTATCATTCCAATGTAGCATAGAAAAACAGTGATCCTCAGTTATAAAGGGGGAATTAAAAAGTTACCCTGAAAATTATCGCCCAATCTGTTCTTAGTGGAAGTCCTAGTAATCAGTGATGTCGAGAAAACCCATTTGGGAAAAACATATATCTGTAAAAACGGCTCGTTTGGGTTGAGAATTTTTTTACGTAGAGGAGCAACCTTCTTCGGTCAGGCGTGCGACTCGTAAACTGAGGGTTGCGGGTTCGCATCGCCGTCGCGCCAAACGTGCTCGTACCTTTCAGCCGTGAGGGCGTTATAATGTAACGGTCAATCCCACTATTCGTTGGTACAAAGAATAGCCCAAGAGTTGGCGGTGGATGGTAATGACTAGCTATAAGAGGGAATGTAGTCTTACACTGCTAAATTAGGGATGGCTAGTGTAGATAGCCCTCGAGTAGCTTTGTGCGAAATTCAAAAAACAAACAAACAAACAAACTTCTTCGGTCATCGTGAACCTGACCGAAGAAGGTCGAAACGTTGTTCGCTTCTTTACGTAAAAAAATTTTCTCAACACAAACAGGGAAGTCCTAGTGTTTGATAAAAGAAGCTTTGCAAAGTTACTTCGTGAAATATATCACAAAAAGGTAAACTTAGATTTATTAAAAGGAAATATTGCGCCACTAATCTTTTAATTTGTTTTCCAAACGTTACTTATTACTTGAAAATGGTGTAGATTTAGTGTATTTATACTTGAAAAAAAAACAGCTTTAGTAAGGTAACATACAGAAGATTTAGCCGATAAGACCACACCAGTGGGGTTCAGGAAAGACTAGGTACTGGATTGTAAGGTAGATGGACAACAGAGTTGGTACTGGATTGTAAGGTAGATGGACAACAGACTAGGTACTGGATTGTAAGGTAGATGGACAACAGACTAGGTACTGGATTGTAAGGTAGATGGACAACAGACTAGGTACTGGATTGTAAGGTAGATGGACAACAGAGTTGGTACTGGATTGTAAGGTAGATGGACAACAGACTAGGTACTGGATTGTAAGGTAGATGGACAACAGTGTTGTTTTTTTGTTGTTTTGAATTAAGCACAAAGCTACACAATGGGCTATCTGTGCTCTCCCCACCACGGGTATCGAAACCCGGATTTTAGCGTGTAAGTCCGCAGACATACCGCTGGGACAACAGAGACCAAAACATTGTTATCAATGGAATCTAACCCCAATAGACTCTTTTTTTTTAACCATTGGAATGCCTCGGGCCAACTGCTTGGACCTTTACTTTTGCCTGTTTGCCTTAGTAACATTAATAATACCTTAATTCGTCGTATGTTTAACATATAAAGAAACGCGCTGGCTAACGTGACTGAAGAAAATGATGTTGGCTTAGCGGTGTTATTCGAGCTACGAAGGTAGTGCTCTGGTTGCAAGTGTTAAAGCAAACAAGGGCGTGAGAACTGTGGTGCGGATGAATCTCATGGCCTGACGTACGAGGTTGCACCGCATGCACGGTTTTCATCATATACAGGATGGGTGTCAATTTTGTCAAACAATTTTTAGCGCCCCATTACAAAAAGTGATACAGCTTCAATGAATGCTAATAGAATTTGAGGGCGTTTTTACAGATGCATCAGTTTCTCAAAGGAAATAATAATTTACATACAAATCACAAGTTAGGCATCAGCTGGAACATTTTATACAGGTTTGGAACAACTATTTAAGGAAGGGTGTTTACTTATTGAAGGGTTTAAAAAGGGTTAAGAGAATGATTATGAGGTTTGAATAGCTATGTTATAGGAATATTTAAGATATTTTAAGGTGTTTTCTAATGAAAAAAGAAAGTCATGTACTAACTTGTGGACCCTTGTACGGGATGAATTTTTGTGTCCCCTCCAAACATCAATGTAGCATGATTATATACAGTAAAATAGTGACACCTGTTTGGTGATCCCCTGTCCACTAAGCTGATGGCGCCACTGGTAATTGGTGATTTTTATTAAAGCTCACATGGTTATCCTGAGCATCGATAAGACAGAAATCTTCGATTTGTTTTCTAAACACAACATAACGAGTTTGTTTGTTTGTTTTAATTTCGCGCAAAGCTACTCGAGGGCTATCTGCGCTAGCCGTCCTTAATTTAGGAGTGTCAGACTAGAGGGAAGGCAGCTAGTCATCACCACTCACAGCCAACTCTTGAGCTACTCTTTTACCAAAGAACCAACCGTCACGTTATAACGCCCCCAGCTGAAAGGGCGAGCATGTTTGGTGAGACCGGAATTCGAACCCGCGACCCTCGGATCACGAGTCGAACGCCTTAACTCGCTTGGCCATACCGGGCCCCAACATAACGAAAACATCTGAGTTTAAGATTCTGAAAAGACAGGCTGGGCTCTAATAAAAACATTTTTAATAGGGCGATTGGTTATTGGAAAGAATTACCATCAGCAGTAGTGGAGGCAACTACTTTAAAACATTGTTTTTTAAATAGGAATCGATGAGAGGCATTGAATAGCTGCTTTCCCTCCAGTCTTTCACTGCTAAGTAAAGATGGCTTTGGGCAAAATTCAGAAACAAACTTTATCTGAACTAACGAATAATGGTTAAATCTGAGAGATCCAATCAAATATGTTCCCCTCCAGTAACACAGCGGAATGTCTGCGGACTTACACCGCTAGAAAACGGGTTTTAATACCCTCTGGTGGACATTGCAAAAGTAGTCCACTGTGTAGCTTTGTGATCAATTAATTAACCTATCAAATATTATGTACAATTACATGAAATTGAAAGAAATAAGAGAATTCATAAATCAGAAACAATATAAAAGCAAGTTAATTTAACCACCATGTATTTGTTTGTTTGATGTTCTTAAAAACAAGGCTGCACGAGAACCTATCTGTGTTGTGCCCACCATGGGTACGTAAACCCACTTTTTAAAGTTATAAAACTTTAGAATTCCTGCTGGGCCAATGGTGAGGAACCTTCATAAGGAAATGTTTTTCACATCTGTTTACCAAAATTGATTTACACTGTAAGTTTACAAGAGCTGCACACTATAACTAAAAATAATATGCCCCTCAGTGGCTCAGCGGCATGTCTGCGAACTTACACGCTAAAATCCGGGTTTCGATACCCGTTGTGGGCAGAGCACAAATAGCCCATTGTGTAGCTTTGTGCTTAATCCAAAACAACAAAAACAATAAAAATAATAATTATTATCCCATGAATCGTACAACAACAATTAATAATAATTACAAAAAAAACAGTTCAAGAAGAAGGGATATTTGAAAAAAATATATTTTTAAAATGTTAATGTATATTTGATTTTACATCAAATACTTTTCAAAATGTGATAATGTTTAATAACCTGAAGACGACCTAGAAAGGTCAAAACGTTTTTTCCTTATCAATAAAAATGTTAATACCCACACCAGCCGTTCTGAGGTACTAGGTGGTAATTTGTACTTATATAAACATTCGTTAAAAAAATGATCGTTTTCTCTTTGTTTGTTGGACATTTCTCTAGATTTTGCATAAATGAACAAAATGAATAAAACTGGTCTCGAGAGCAACTTACTCCACGCTTTGTACAACTGAACAAAGTTGAAAGGAACCTCTCATGACGTCTATGAGCCATGTGTAGTTTCATGACTTAAACTGCGCCGTCATGTTTTCTCTGATCAACATCCAAATCACTGATTTTAAACACCAGTTTCTTCTACTGGCAGAAAAACCTAGAAGGATAAAGTTCATAAAGTTAGTTATTATTCTATGTATTACTCAAATAAACAATAACACCTGTCTTATAATATACATCTTTAAGTACGGACGATTTGTCTTATGCTGTAATTAAATTCATAACGATTGGTTTGGTTTGTTTGGAATTTCGCGCAAAGCTACAAGAGGGCTATCTACGCTAGCTGTCACTAATTAGCAGTGTAAGGCTAGAAAGGAAGGCAGCTAGTCATCACTACCAACTCTTGGGCTACTCTTTTACCCACGAATAGTAGGATTGACCGTCACATTATAACGCCCCTCACGGCTAAAAGTGCGAGTTTGGTGTAAGGGGGATTCGAACCCGCGACCTTTAGATTACGAGTCGAGTGCCTTTACCACGTGGCCATGCCGAGCCGACTCACAATGACACTAATAAAAACTTTCAATACAACTTCTATCGCGTATTGAAAAGCTTTCGGTGCAAGTTTGTTGATAAATTTTAATGAAATCCTGCGAACAAACGTCACAAAATCGCAGCTTGAGTCGATTTTCTCACACTGTACTTATTCCAAGTTTAATGGTTTTATAATTTTCGCGAAAGACTATTTACGTATAGGCGGCTATTCATTGATTTTGAACTCGTATACTAGGGGGAATACAAACAGTCACCAGTATCCCCCGCCATCCCTTGAGCTGGTGTTACTTTTGTTTCGCTGAATAATAAGATATAGCCGTTACATTTATAGTTCATCCACAACTCCAAACTGTGGAAAGAATATTTGGAGTGACAGGCAGTGAACCACAGAAACTGCGAGTTATTGGCTGACCATTACTTCACACCCGACAAAGTACTGCAACTAGATTCCGAAAAAAAGGGCTGGTTAAATTTGCATCTATCGTTGTTTCACAAGCTTTTACCAGTCGATGCAGTGGCGGTTTGTCACGTGAGACACTGACTGACTCATGGTTTAGTTTGATTTGAAATTCTCGTAAAGCTACACGAGGACTATCTGCGCTGACGGTCGCTAGTTTAGCAGTGTAAGACTGGAGAGAAGGCAACTAGTCATCACCACCCATCGAAGACTCCTGAGCTACTGTTTTATCAACATAGTGAGATTGCTCATCACGTTATAACACTCTCGCAGCTGAAAAGTCGAGGTCGTTTGGTGAGACAGAGATTCGAGCCCACCACCACCACCATCAGGACCACATGTCGACCCATTCTCTCAGTACATTTCATCCTGGCACGGCCAGGCGATTAAGGCACTCGTCTCATAATCTGGGGGCCGCAGGTTCGAATCTCCGTTATATCAAACATATTCGCCCTTTCAGCCGTGGGGGCGTTATAATGTGACGGTCAATCCCACTATTCGTCAGTAAAGAAGTAGCCCAATAGTTGGCGTTGGGTGGTGATAACTAGCTGCTTTCCTTCTAGTCTTACAGTGCTAAATTAGGGACGAATGGCGCAGATAGTCATCGTGTAGCTTTGTGCGAAATTCAAAACACACCAAAACTCAGTACACCTCCACCAGGTGTTTAAACGATGACCAAAGTTTATTTAACTCCTAATTTTGTTTTATACAAACGCGCTAGTTGTTAGCCTTATTCGGGTCTCCCACTGGTACTGCATTAAGTCTTCGGATTTACAACGCTAAAATCATGTGTTCGATTTCCCTCGGTTGACTCAGCTGATAACTCAATGTGGCTTTGCTATAAAAACACACACACACTCCTTCCTCGGTTCACATTTGAAGAATCACCGTAACACCAAACATTCTCGCCATTTCAGCTGTGGGAGCTTTATAAGTTACAGTCAATCCCACTATTCGTTGGTAAAATATTAGCCTAAGAGTTGGCGGTGGGTGGTGATGACTAGCTGCCTTCCCTTTGGTCTTTCATTGCTAAATTATGGACGGCTCGCACAGATAGCCCTTGTGTATCTTTGCGCGAAATTCAAAACAATCCTCGCTTAAATTTTAATTGAATTTTAATGTAGAATTTTCATGTTCTTAATTTTTACATGGTGTTCGGAAAGTCACTGTGCACTTATATACTTATTTACAGACATGTTTCAATATAGAATACAGGAGGTAAATATGAATAACAATTATAAACAATGTTGAATGTGACCCCCGTTGGCATCAATACAGGGCTGGATCCTTCTTATTGTGTTTCTAAACACTGCTATCAGTTGCTGGTTTGAAATAGATTGAATGAATGATGTTATAAAACTGCATAGTGACTTTCCGAACACCCTGTACATTTAAAACAAACGCATTTTTAATACTTATATTCTAGTTGTAATAACTATGAAAGAGAAATAGAACATTAATCAAATGTTTCAATCGCGACTTAATAATTCTGTATAAGGAAACAACTGATTCAAATAAGAAAAACGAATATTTCAGAACGACCTATTGTAATGGTAACAGAAGAGTTTGGTTAGGAGAATATAAACTGTCTATTGAGGTTCTGAGAAACGGGTTCTGGGAAAAGAGACGCAAACTGGTGCTAATTTGGTGATAAAATGTTTGTTTTTTGGTTTCCAAAATTAAGATAAAATTGCAGACTTAAGTTTTTGAGTGTATGAGCAGATGTTTAATTCCTAAAAACTAGCAGGAAAAAATTTATAATTTTGGTTTGTTTTGAATTTCGCACAAAGCTACACAAGGCCTATCTTCGCTGGCCGTCGCTAGTTTAGCAGGGTAAGACTAGAGGGAAGGCAGCTAGTCATCACCACCCACCGCCAACTCTTGGGCTACTCTTATATCAACGAATAGTGGGATTGACCGACATATTAAAACGTCCTCGCAACTGAAGGGGCGAACATGTTTGGAGTGAAAGGGATTCAAACCCAGGCCCCTCAGATTGCTAGTCGAGCGCCCCAACCACCTGGCCATACAAGGCCTTAGAATTTGCAAAGATATTTTTAAACAACAACTGTTGATCAAATTAAGCTTGCAAAACTCCCTCCTTAACCTGTGACAAATCATATTACTTCACTCTCCTTAAGAGACGGAAGTAAATCGTTGTTATGGTAATCATCAGATGTGCAAAAAGACAAAAATAAGATATAAATGGCACATACACTTCTCAATGTCTTCTGCGAGAGAATTTGATTGTGGGACTGGAGAACCAATCTCCTAACATGTCCAAATGTCAAAATTGAGCAGCTGCAGCTCCTTCTCTCCTGGACTTGAAATTACCCTCAGAGGTTCATATACTGTGACATTGCGACATTTGTGGTGGGCGTGAGGATAATGTGTGCCAGCGCCCCAGGTAATGACAGCAGGTATCTGGCACTGGATAAAACAGGCTAGAACTTTCAATGTCACAAAACTCGTTACTAATGTATTTATAGAGACGCTGTGCAACATGCATTGCACGAAGAAACATCCTTGTGTCTTTTTCTTGCTACTGTAATTCAAAATCACACATTTTATGTCGTTTATCGGCTCGAGCGTGACCCAGTGGTTGACATATCGGAATGTAGTAATTATAGACGACGGACATTGCTGATTGGTTGTCTTCCCTCCGATCAGCAGTTCAAAACTAAAGGCGATTTACCTCAACTATGGGGGTTTCCGCCACTGGCAGTTAATCCCATTTTGTACATAATATGTCGTTCAGTTAAATTATTGATTTTAAATATTATATGCACCTGCTACTAAAAACAATAGCCTACTAGAAAAAAACACATTACACCTACGGTAGGATGTTATTTCCAAAACGCGTCACAAGATACGACTCAGTTCTTTAAAAAAAAATCAAACTTATTTCACATAAAGGTTGGATACATTAATGCTCGCTAGATGGCGTTGCTTGATAGTTAAGTGAGTCAGTTTCAAACACTGGTCTCGACTGCTTGGAAAGAGTTAAAATGCGTGTCTTCAGATACAGCTACTACAATATATAATTTCACAATATAATTTTAAAGTATTAGTATTATACTAGTGAACGACGTTTTGGATCTGAATTAGCTAGTGCTCATTTGACTAAAGGTCAGGAATCACCGGTACAGATTATTGGTTAGGTACAGAAGGCTGGTGTATGCAGTTCATTCGTTTCTCGCACAGTCATTATACATCGTCTTAAACAAATACGTGAACACTAATCTCGCTCGTCACCGATAAGTTTAGGAAACACACACACAGACTGGGTTGAAAAAATATGTATTTTTTCTAAATCTCACGGAGCTTCGATTAGGAAAACATCTTCTGAAAGAGAGGGCACGATATTTATTTCTACGTAGACAAGTATAATGGAGTTTTTTTTAATATGAATAGAAATCTAAGCTTGGACAAGTATCATTAGCAAATAAATCTGTGTTTTCTTAAAGCACATCGGGCTGTCTGCTGAACAAACAAATTCAAGTACAGCTAGTAGTGACAAACGAAAATAATTAAATTAGTCGAAAGATAAAAGCGTTTTCAGCTTCCTTCCTGTTTTTGGACAACAAACTTCGAAACCATTTTGATCAAAAATGATTTTAATAAAATATTCTCATCCAGGTTTCCTCCTGGTGGTTCAGTGGTAAGCTTCAGGACGTACAAATTTTGTTGTTTTGAATTAGACACAAAGCTACACAATGGGCTATCTGTGCTCTGCCCACCACGGGTATCGAAACCCGGATTTTAGCGTGTAAGTCCGCAGACATACCGCTGAGCCACTGGAGGGCGACGTACAAATATAAAGTACTGGGTTCAAATCTGCTTTCTGTTTAACAATAAATAAACGGGTTCGAGTTGAATAGAAATAATAATAATAAACAGAAAACCTCTTTGGTTACCTTAAAAACCCTTTGATTCCCCAAAAAACAAACGGGTTCGAGTTAAATGGAAGTAATAATAATAAACAGAAAAAACCCTTGATTACCTAAAAGCCCCTTTGATTACTTAAAAAACCATTTGATTACCTGAAAAACCTTTTGATTACCTAAAAAAACAAGTGTTTATCTTAACATGGGAGAGAAACACTTCACTTAAAACACTACCGAAACACTTGTCCAATTTAAAACCAATTTTCAGGGCTCCTGAGGCAGACAAACTCACTTCAAGTTGATAGCAATTCTGTTCAGTTTGCTCTCAACTCTTCACATATTTAACGAAACTTGCACCTGACGTAAAGTTTACATTTACTTTTTTACAGGTATTTGTGGTCAAAATTTTAAAAGCAATTTCCTTTTCACTAACTTTCAATTGCTTGCTCCATGAGACTAGACCCATGTTCTCTTCTAGTGCGTTTTCTTCGTTTTTATTCTTATAACTTCCTATGTATTACTAGTCTGAATTTTCTCCTAAACGCATTCATTACGCCCCAACGATAAGAAAGTCAGGACTTCCTGTTCTAGAAGCAAAAGGTTAGCTATGTTGGTTTCAGGGGAAGCCCCATGCCAATTTGCCTCGAGTGAATTGCTTCTTGAAACGCATAGAAAATTTCTGTGCTAAACTTTATCCTCTCTTTAATATTTGTTATCTTACGAGAAATTTGCTTTTATATTATCTCTCCGTAACTCATAACTTTTATGATTCTATAATACATTCAATACCTTACCGAAGTTAACAATGATGAAATGCACTAGCCACAAGCATTACTATCTTTACATACCACCTTTCTTTTCCCTCTGAACTCCGAAGAAAAGAAAAAAAACAAAACAGTGAAACTATGAGCACACTAGCTAGGCCTTACCTACACGCGTGCGTAATTACCTTCTGTGACAAATCAGGTAAAGCGGCGTTTCTTTAATGTAAATCTTTACATCTGCAATGAAGATGCATGTTCTGAAATGACCTGCTCCAATTACTTAGACTCACAAATACTCTCGAAGTTTTCGATTATTGTGCAGGTAATGAGGACGCTTGCTGTCTGTACGGCACGTTACCAACAACGACCAATTCACAGAAATTATCTCTTTGTTTATTTTATTTTAATTTTGTAGAGTTTGGTTTTTGGTTTGATTTAAATTTAGGGCAGAACTAGTGGAGGGCTATCTAGGCCAACCGTCCCTAAATTAGTAATGGAAGAATAGACAGAAGGCAGCTAGTCAACATCACCCACCGCCAACTCTTGGGCTTCTCTATTATTAAAGAACAGCGGGATTGATCATCACTTATAACGTCTACATTGCTAAAAGAGTGGGCATGTTTGGTGGGATGGGGATTCGAACCCGCAAATTACGAGTCGAGCACACCAACCACCACTTTGAAAATAATATTAACTCGAAATAATTCAAAAAGGTTCTAAAGTAAATAAATATTACCTAAAAAATTATAAACAGAAGAAAGAACTACAATAATCTGTTGATCAGTTGCAAATGCAGTACATTTTGATTGTATGCCACGCTGGGTTCATATCGCTAGTAAACAAATACATTATTTGTATGCAAAAACGGCAGGTTCACAAACCTGACGATGACCGAAGAAGGTCGAAACGTTGTTCGCTCTTCTATTTGAAGTGTTTTCTGGGCCTAGAACAGCCGTTTTTGCATATAAAAAGTTCTCAACAAGTGGGTTTCTCGACATCACTGAAATACATTATTTGATTTAATATTTCTCTAGACATGAACTTCACTTTCAATTAAAAAATAATTTTGTGTTTCTGCAGTATAAACAGTAAGATACTGAGTGTTCCAATCTTTTCGATTTATTTCTAAATATTACTTTAAGTTTATTTGGAGACACACGCCCATAACACCGATTGTACACCGTCAGAAAGAGCTAAGCCTAACCCACATAACGATTAAAAAGGGGAAACCAGTTACATTTGTTACGCACGTACTTCGGTAATATAAAACGTCTAATATAATAATCTCTCGCTACAGTATGAAAAAGATTGAAAGAACGCCTTCTAATGCCTCCTGGTCGTCGACCATTAAACTATTCACTGTGATTTGTCTATCCCGGATATAGAAACTCCATTTTAGTGTTAAAATCTGAGGCATGTATGGAACACATTGATAAAACTTAAACTTTTTTTGTGTGTGTGTGAGTGTAAGAAAGATGGTCCCTAATTCCTTGAAGCCTCGCCCTTTTAGTATTGCGTTAAAAAAACAACCTTAAAACGTTAGTTATAAAATGGTCGTTACATAACGACTTTCGGTTGGAAAAAACATTCTCCTTTCTTTATACATCGAAGAACCAATCGGAAACTAGATAACTAAAAAATATGCTGAGCTGTATATTTGAACTTCCAGCGTCGGAGAGTTTAAAGAAAATGATCGCTCAATAGAACTGAATATAACTAACAGTTATATTTCCTTTGTTGAAAAAACATGGATAAAAATACATTAAAACCATTCACTGAAAAATTAAAAACGAAGGATCTGTGTGAGATTTATATACAGTTTATTTTGTATCTCTGAATGTAAACACAGATGAAAATATTTTATCTGTAATTCCACACGATTGCCCCCCCCCCCCAGTGGCTCAGCGGCATGTCTGTGGACTAACAACGCTAAAAACCGGGTTTCGATACCCGTGGTGGGCAGAACACAGATAGCCCATTGTGTAGCTTTGTAAAACAACAACCATACGAATGTCAATAATAAAATAAAAAAATGAAAGAAATCCAAGTTAGTTTAAAATATTTGCAATTTGTAGATAAATGTTGTTCGCCGTTACATATGTTTATATATTGCAGATACAGTGTTTAAATTTGAAGCTTATGTCATTTTCTGCGCTCTAGGGGCACTGTATAAACCGGGTTTTCCAGTACGTGTAAGAATTTCAATACCATTCGCATTCCAAACAGCCGACCAGGTCGTGCTAAGCCTTACGTATCATGTATTAATTTTAAACACACCTAAGTAACGCCGCCTTTATCAAATTCAAGTTCCACGTAACGCCGAACGTAAAACAATGTCGAAATGTGTAAACCATGAGTGTTATCCCACACCTTGAATTAAAATGTGTTCTAACTACCAAAAACAAGGTCATAGAATACGTTGTCTGTACAACCATTGAGGCGAAAAGATAAAATGCATGAGAGTTTTAATATCTGAAATCACAATCAATCTACGTTTCTTGTAGAGGGGAAGAGACCTGAAACAAACGAACACCGCTTAACATTTTCTTAAGTTATACATTTACATTTGTATTTAGGTTATCTCATGCTGTCCCCAATTTTGAACTTCTGAACAGATAAAAGGGATCCATCCAGTAAGCAGTTTTCTCTACCTGCCCATTAAGGGATTGACTGTCACTATTATAACCCATCCGCACTTAGAGTAACATACGGATACGAATCAAGTGGTTAAGGCGCTGAATTCGATCCGAGACTCGTCCTTTCAGCCCCTTTCAGTGGGAATGCTATAATATCACAGTCAGTCCTACTATTCGTTGGCAAAAGAGTAGCCCAAGAGAAAGCGGTTGGTGGTGACGACCAGATGTCTTCCCTTTATTTTTTTAAAACACTCCTAAACGGCAGATAGCCCTCGAGCAGCTTTGCACAAAATTCAAAACAGATAGACAGATGAACCTTCACCGATAATTCTGTAACAATGTGCTTTATTAAAGGACCAGTCCGCGTATCCTATTAGAAACACTGTTTAATTGTTTGGTTGGTTGGATTTCGCGAAAAGCAACACGAGGGCTATCTGCGCTAGCCGTCTTAATTTTGGAATGATAGACCAGACGAAACCACCCATTGCCAACTCTTGGGTTACTCTTGTCAGGTGGAATAGGAATATTTGACTGTCACACTTATAATACACCTACTGTTACGAAGTTTACAACCATTCTTTCTTTTTTTTGCTAACGGGACTCGGAACTTCAAAACTACAGTCAGGTTAGGTGCTAATAACACCAGTTACAAATCACCCAACCGGAAGTACTTTTTGCATTCAATCTATGCACATTTACTCATTATTATACGTCGTACAGTAGATAAACACGTTAATTACGCGCTCATTACGTGACGTAAAATAATATCACTGGGCGTTCCAACAAACTCTCTTAAAACCACGTAACAACACTGTTAAAACACTGAATGAAAAGGGACAAGTTGTCCTTTTAAAGGGGACACTAACACTTGGAAATATCAGTTTCAGTTGAATAGTTTTGTGAAATTTGAATCTAAAACGACAAAATATTTTACAAAATCCTATGCCAAAATTTATTGCTGTGATGTCTATTTGTGTGTGAGCTCATTTTCAATCAAACCAGTGTTTCCAAACGCCTTCCAGGGAAGTGGTACCAGAGACGAGGGCAAATTCAGTTGTGTAATAATGTAAAGTTGAGCGTTTTAATATGTTTTATTATTAATCAAACAATTAAACAAATTAATCAAATATTAATTAAACAATTAATGTGCATCTGTGTGCCATATCTCGTCACTTAACTCCATCTGTCACTTGCTTAAAAAAATAACTTGTAATCTGAGGGTCGCGGATTCGAATCCCCGTCGCACCAAACATGCTCATCTTTTCAACCGTAGGGCGTAATAATGTTTCGATCAATTCTAGTATTCTTTGGTAAAAGAGTAGCCCGAAATTTGGCAGCGGGTGGTGATGACTAGCTGTCTTCTCTTTTGTCTTTCACTGCTAAATTAGGGGCGGCTAGCGCAAATGACCCTAGTGTAGCTTAGTGCGAGATTCAAATCAAACTTCCTGTCGCTAAAGACAGACTCACCCTTCGATTTTGTTTGTTTTCGAATTTCGCACAAACCTACTCGAGGGCTATCTGCGATAGCCGTCTCTAATTTAGCAGTGTAAGACTACAGGGAAGGCAGCTAGTCATCACTACCCACTGCCGACTCTTGGACTACTTTTTTACCAACGAATAGTGGGATTGACCGTCACATTATAACATCCCCACGAATGAAAGGGCAAGCATGTTTGGCCTGACGGAGATTCGAACCCGCGATTCTCAGATTATAAGTCGAATGCCTTAACCCACCTGGCCATGCCGAGCCTGAAATTTAGAAATTAACCTATTTTATATGTAAAAACGGACAAATTTGCACATTTTCATTTACATAAGGTCTGAATAAAACAACATATGAGTCAAGATTTACATGTATTTACACAAAAGTTATACAAAAATGTTTAGAAGTGAGTAGTTTTTTTGAGATTTATGATTGCAATGTAAATCACTTTCACGTATCAGTCCCCTAATATAGTCTCCCATCAGTTTTTTATACGCTGCCAGGTCACAAAAGCGAAGTTTGAAGAAAAAATTGGTCTTTTCCTTTTACTGTATACAAAAGCAACTGGAAAATAATACTTTCTGTCCACAAACAAGAAACAGTACAAAATTTGTTACACAGTGTTTGCAATAGTTACGCAGAACTTATATTTCTCTGTTCATAGGGCGCAAATACGACGTCATGAATACGTCACACGCAGTTCTAACACAAGCCGGTCCGAGCAGAAGGGTACCACTGATGGCCGTGTCCACAGCGAAGAATCGAATCCTGTATTTCAGCGTTGTAAGTATAAGTCTTATCGCTGTCCCCCTGGGATATATATTATATTTGGTTTATTCTTTATGTAGACTGAATAAACTCTCTCTTAAAATAACTTAACAACCAGGGGCATAGATCCGGGAGGGGATGGAGGGTTACATCCCCCTTTCATTTTAGGTGGGGGTATGGTGCATACAATCATCCCCCCCACAGTTTGGTCCGTTGAATTGTTTTATTGCATCACAGGCCTACAAACTGTGTGTTTGTTCTTGTGATTCTCGTGTTCTTACCAATCGAATTACATAATTAGGCCTAGATGTATATATATTAGTTTATTCTTTATGTACACTGAATAAACTCTCTCTTAAAATAAGTTAACAACCAGGGGCATAGATCCGGAAGGGGATGGAGGGTATACATCCCCCCTTCATTTTAGGTAGGGGTATGGTGCATACAATCATCCCCCACATTTCAATAGCCGAAATGTACATCTTTAATATAGGCGTGCTTCTAATCTTTTCGATCTAAGCGATAGTTCGTAAGTATCAGTCAGTAGGCCTAAGTATACATGCAAGTATCGTGGCAACTAAGATTACTCTGTGACTGTATGTTTACAGCTTTCAGGTTCACGTAATCAGAGATTACCAATTTGTGAATTGAACAGTCCACATAAGTGGTTGTAAAAATCATCCTCCCCCATCGGGTGTAAAAAGTCTACGTCGCTTAATAACAACACACGTTAAAACGAAAAATAAGCCAGTAAATAATGTAGCTAGTTTTGTGAAGGGCCAAACTAGGGTGTGTAACGGTATAACATGAAAAAGAAACAGTAACTTATCGGGTTATAAACCACTAATTTATCGATTAGTTTCTTCAATTTTTTCATTATTATTGGCCGTAATCCCAACAACTACACTGTATTTCTATTTAAGCACGTGCTATTAATAATTTATTTTCTAATGCAGTAAAGTATTTTTGTTTGCTTTCCTTTTTGAAGCAAAGCGACATTGGGCTATGATGTGTTTACCGCTGTGAATCGAACACTGAATTTTATCATTGCAAGTCCATACTCATACCGCTGTCCCTCGGTGGACTCAGCAGATAGTCCAATGTGATTTTGATGTAAAACAAAACAACAACACTCACCTAAAGGGGAGACACAGTTAATAAAAATAAACTTTAGGGTAAAACACGTAAATATCCATAACTTACGCGTCACATGTGGAATAAAAAATCCCTATCGGAAAGAACGTGTAATTCTAAATTGATGGGACCTGCTTTCCAATAAAAGATGGTGTAAGATAAAATTTTAATTGGGCCCGGCATGGCCAAGCGTGTTAAGGCGTGCGACTCGTTTTCAGCGTTTGTAGTTGCTAATTAATTATATATATATATATTCAAGTCACTATTTACAGTGTTGGTTTCCAGCCGTAGGAGCGTTATAATGTGACGATAAATCCCAGTATTTGTTGGTAAAAGAGTAGCCCAAGAGTTGGCGGTGGGTGGTGATGACTAGCTGCCTTCCTTGTAGTCTTACACCACAAAATTAGGGACGGCTAGTGCAGATAGCTCTCGTGTAGTTTTGTGTGAAATTCAAAACAAACAATAATTAATTAGTCCAATCTTTAAAACGCCAAACTAATTTTTCAATAACAAATATGGCGTATAAAGTGAAAGTTAAATTCAACTGATAAATACGTCTGGACTTCAAAAGGGTCACACTGAATTTACATCTTCTCCTATTAGGCTCAATCTGGGACAAATAACATTGTCCTGCTTGAAGAAACGATAATTGTGTGAGACTTCTTTATTTTATTGTTACTTTGTTAATTTTATATTACACTGAAATTAATTGAAGAAAACTGAATTGTTTGTTTTACAGAAAACAATCATTGAATAATTACTTGGTTGTAGTTCGTTGGTCACGTTTCTTCAGGTTCACTTGATTAGTGGTCATGTGACATTAAGATGTCGAAAGTCCACACCTCACTGGAAAAAACAAAGAAGAAAGAAACAAGGAAAATCCTCTATAAATCGAAATAATTTCACTGACGAAGATCAAAAACGGTTTGCAAACCGTCCTTCCAATTGTTTCAGTGTAAGTGGTTGAATTATCGAATAAAAAAGTCTTCATTAAATAAAATTGTTAATTGTAAACCAAAGTTTATTGTGAGGGCGTTTTACAGAAGCGCCACATCAAGATATCTGCTATGTTTACCGCGGGGAATCAAGCCTCGAATTTTAAGGTTTTATATCCGTCGATTTATAATCAAGGAACGTTTACATCAGGTACGAGGGCTTGTTTTCTGAATTTCACGCAAAGCTACACGAGAGATACCTGCGCTAATCATCCCTAATACAGCAGTGCAAGCCCAAACGAAAGGTAGTTTACCATCACCACCCACCGCCAGCTCTTGGACTACTCTTCCACCAACGAATAGTGGGATTGATCGTACATTATAACGGCTTCACGGCTGAAAGGGTGAGCATGTTTGGTGGGACGGGGATTCGTGCCCATGTCGCTCGGATTAGGAGTCGAGCGACCTTACCACCTGCCCATGACGGGCAGGTACGAGAGAGTGGATAAAGTTAAAGAAAACATAATATTATTTCAAGGGTGTTAATAGTGCCTAATCCATCGTTCTTGTTGCGTTCCAATGGAGAGGATAAATTTAAGTCCACCTGTAAAAAATTGGTTTATGTAGCAGTTTTGTCTTTTTTCTTATTATCATATCTAATACTTAAGCCTATTTGTTACATTAAGCCTTTTCCTTTACTATATTTCTTGTCTTTAAATTTTATTTGCTCATTCAATTTGTTTAGTTATTTTATTTTCTTATACCTGTCTTTGCTCTTTTCTTGGCTTTAGTTTAAGTTCTCGGATCTTCGAGACACGTTCTTTGGTATTTTTCTAATTTATTATAAAAGGCATTCTTCACTTCACTGGAAACCCGACAAAAAGCTGTTTTCTCATGAATAAATGTATTTTAATCTAGTGAGTGTTTCATCTTATTGTTTGTTTAAATAACTTTTGTAATTTTCTCGCCTCTTCGATTCCTCATTGTACATTTTTCATCTGGACATTTCAATCCACAAGTTTACTATTTGCTGTAACAGAAACTGTCCCTTGGTCAGCGTAGCGATTACGTTGAAGATTTTGTTTTCAAATATGGACAGTGAACAAAAGGAGATATTATTAGAAACGTTGATAAATCACTTGAAAGAAAGTGGATAAAGCTTTACTGGACCTATTTTTAAACGCGTTAGTTCTAATTATTAAAAGCGGTAGTCAGTGGAAGAATGTAAAAGTCGGTAACCCTCCGTATGATTCTGGTCGGGTTGGAGAGTATGAAAACATATCACACCATAAAAATTGTAGTACGTTCGCATGGCCAGGTGGGTTAAGGCGTTCGACTCGTAATTTGTGGGTCGCGGGTTCGAGTCCCTGTCACACCAAGCAGCCATTCATCCGTGGAGGCGTTATAATGTGACGGTCAGTCCTTCTATTTGTTGGTAAAATAGTAGTCCAAGAGTTGGCGGTGGATGGTGATGACTAGCTACCTTTTCTCTAGTCTTACAGAGATAAATTAGGGACGGCTAGCGCATATAGCCCTCGTGTGGTTTTGCACAAAATTCAAAACAAACAAACAAGCATTTGCATGGAGTTCCACGCGATTGGATGTGCGAGACAAAGTTCGTTTTAACAACAATAACCAGTTGTAACACATCACGCGACTGTGTTTAATAGAAGCGAGTGTCAGTATCTTGTTTTGGTTCATCTAGTGCGTTTTGTTCAATTTAATAACACACTCTTCAATTCCCCAAAAATGCAATTAACTGAGACTGGTGTGTGGACATCCTGCCACTCTGTCCACTAATTAACAAAAATACAAACCATGTGTGCTCACCTATTGGAATACAAATTCTTATATTACCATCATCTAGTAATCATAGTCCAGACCTACATACTGGTCAACGGAGTGTAACGGTCAACCTTAATCGCAGCCATTTTGGCTCAGTCCTAAATATTTCCTTCTATCTTATGTTTGTAAAACATCCGCTATTATGGACACTCTTATTGCGATCATCTTGACTTGTGGTCATCTGTTTCCCAGTCCCGAGCCAGCTCTTTGAATTCGGTATTATGGCCACCAAAGCCAGATCTCACCTACCACTGCCCAAATGAGAACTGACAATTAGAGTGAGGCCTCTACCGAACATTGACGAACAGCGGTCACGTCTTGTAGGTGCTGCACACTAGATGACCATTGAAATTCTGTATTAATACTGATTATTTAAACCTCACTGATGACCACATTATGACAAATATTCACAATCAAACAAACAGTATGTTTTTTCACACTCCATTAAAGTCTTTTCATTTGCAACACATCTAACACATCAAAAAATTGTTCAAAGAGTAAAATTCACACATTCATTTAAGTTTTATCCCATTTCCCTCCATTTTATAATAAATACACCTTTGCTTTCTCAGCCATCTGCTTCACTGACGGAAATGGCAGAAAATTATTGTTTCATTATTTTAGTATTAATACCACCAGGTGTCGCCACATACACAGCAGCGCCACACCTTGACCTCTGATACCGTGTGGTGCAACGAAAAGTCACGAAGTTCATCATCGTCCTAAATTTTACACTTATCTGTTAATCAAAAACATAGAATTTTACTGTTTAGAAAATACATGCAAAAATGGGTGTGTAAAAATGTTATTTTAATATGCTGTATAAAACAGAAATATAGAAGGGTGTTACAGGCGACTTGTAGGAGTTGTATATTGTACTTTTAAGACCACAGTTTGATCCCAGGTTTTGTTTGGTTTGCTTTGAATTTCGCGCAAAGCTACTCGAAGGCTATCTACACTAGCCCGTCCCTAATTTAGCAATGTAAGTTTAGAGAGAAGGCAGCTAGTTATCACCACCCACCGCCAACTCTTGAGCTACTCTTTTACCAACGAATACTGGGATTGAGCGTAAGTTTATAACGCCTTCAGGGCTGAAAGGGCGAGGATGTTTGGTGCGACGGGGATAACCCCATACAGAGGTACCCCTCGCTAGTACAACGATAAGTCTACGGATTTACAACGCTTAAATCAGGGATTCGAAGTGGCTATGCTGTAAGAAAACACAAACACACAGACACACTGAGGCACTCGGTAAATTGAGCACTCCGCTAGGTGGCTATTAATTACTCACACCCACAGCTGAGTGGATAAAAGGGGCCGTGATGGATAGTTTCGAGGTCTATCAGTCCTCATAAGCCCAACTGAAACAGTATATAGATATATAAAATCTACACCAAGACAATCGTACAATGTCCTATTAAAAGAATGCTTTAATAAAAAAACAAAGGTGGAATTAAATGGTAAAAGAAAAGGCAAGTTTATCTCATGGCAACAAATGGATAGAAATGTGCAAGTTAATCAACAACGTTTCGTAATGAACACGTAGTTGTAAGTATCACATTACTGTGACTGAAGTTAGCCTAAACCTACCTAGATAACTTTGTAAAGTCATCCATGCTGTTGCCAATGGCCAGATTCATGATGCGATCATTTTGAAACATGGATTGAATGTTCTTCCAGGCGCTGCAGAAATGGTACAGAAAGAGTTTGGACCTAAACGTACAGATGGTGAAAAACCGCACAACTTTTCCAGTTCGTACAGGCGTGTAAAATCACACGCGGAACGTATTTGTGAAAAAGAAAATCGAGCAAAAAACGTTCCTAGGCGGCGCTGCAAGATAACCTTGAAATTGTATTCGTTTATTCCTCGAGAATTGCAGTTCAGTGCGTGAGTTTGATGTCAGAACTCGTCATTGGTTATTAGGATTACTACGTCCATTCAATGTTGACATCTGACTTTAAAATACTCAACATTAAATGATGCACGTCATTGAAGCTATGCTGCAGTCTACGAATCTATCGTCAAAATGGACAGAGGATGGACTGACCTACAGGTTCCACTGACATTGATACTACTGTATGTTTGAGACGGTACAAGAAAAATTACGTATTAAAAGTTACAATGCATAGCCACCTGTCGCAGTTTTTCACAAATATACCAATATCAAGTGATAAAAGTGAAGAATATACATATTTTTCCCCCGCCATTTATACGCTAGCTTTAAAACTTATTTTTTCCATCTCTTTACAAATAGAACCGTGTATTTCCACGTCATCATTGTTTGTTTTTAATTTCGCGCAAAGCTACTCGAGAGCTATCTGCGCTAGCCGTCCTTAATTTAGGAGTGTCAGACTAGGGGGAAGGCAGCTAGTCATCACCGGCCAACTCTTGGGCTACTCTTTTACTAACGAATAGTGAGATTGACCGTCACATTATAACGCCCCCACGGCTAAAATGGCGACCATGTTTAGTGTGATGGGGATACGAACCCGCGACCCTCGGACCACGAGTCGAGTGCCTTAACCACCTGACCATGCCGAGCCACGTCATCATTTAATAGACAGGAAATTAATGCATTCCATCTATTAAATTCAATGTAAAAGAAGTTACTGCATATTTACCTTTCATTTTCTGTTAATCCTGGAGGCCTGGCATGAACAGGTGGTTAAGGCGTTCGACCCGCATTCTGAGGGTCTCAGGTTCAAGTCCCCGTTACAGCAAATATGCTCGCCCTTTCAGCCGTGGAAGTGTTATAAATTTACGGACAATCCCACTGTGCACTAGTAAAAAATGTAGCCCAAGTGTTGGCGGTGGGTGATGATGACTAGATGCCTCCCTTCTAGTCTTACATTACTAAATTAGTGACGGCCAGTGGAGATAGTCCTCGTGTAGCTTTGTGCGAAAAACGAACAGATAAAGAAACAAAGTTATCCATGGACTTAAGACAGCGGATAGTGCTTTATACAAGTTTCCATTGTCATCTCGTTACACTTAAGTTTTCAGTGTCCCCCCCGTGACATAACGGCATGTCTGTGGACTCACAACGGAAGAAATTCGGTTCCGATACCTGTGATGGGCAGAGTACAAATTGTTGAGCTTTGTGCTAAACTACAAAGAAGCGAGTCGTTGGATAAAAAACAACAAGAAAAAACTCGTGATAACGAGAAACCCACTTGAAGTAAAAATGTATCTCAAGACGACTGGTATGGGTATTAAAACTTTAATTAAAATAAAGTACATAACAAATGTTTCGACCTTCTTAAGTCATCTTCAGATTATTTTATATTTTACATTAAAATAAAGTACATAACAAATGTTTCGACCTTCTTAAGTCATCTTCAGGTTATTTTATATTAAAATAAAGTACATAACAAATGTTTCGACCTTCTCAAGTCATCTTCAGGTTATTTTATATTAAAATAAAGTACATAACAAATGTTTCGACCTTCTCAAGTCATCTTCAGGTTATTTTATATTTTATATTAAAATAAAGTACATAACAAATGTTTCGACCTTCTTAAGTCATCTTCAGGTTATTTTATATTTTATATTAAAATAAAGTACATAACAAATGTTTCGACCTTCTTAAGTCATCTTCAGGTTATTTTATATTTTATATTAAAATAAAGTACATAACAAATGTTTCGACCTTCTTAAGTCATCTTCAGGTTATTTTATATTTTATATTAAAATAAAGTACATAACAAATGTTTCGACCTTCTTAAGTCATCTTCAGGTTATTTTATATTAAAATAAAGTACATAACAAATGTTTCGACCTTCTCAAGTCATCTTCAGGTTATTTTATATTAAAATAAAGTACATAACAAATGTTTCGACCTTCTCAAGTCATCTTCAGGTTATTTTATATTTTATATTAAAATAAAGTACATAACAAATGTTTCAACCTTCTTAAGTCATCTTCAGGTTATTTTAATTAAAGTTTTAATACCCACACTAGCCGTTTTGAGAATACAAAAAACAACAACATTCGTTTCAGACAAATAACGGAATTTCACAGTCACGATGTTCTGTACTTGTAACACACCCTGCAGTTGATGAGTACCACAACCACTCCTTTAAAGGAACGCAAGTTAACCATTTCGTTTTATTACTTGATAGAGTCGACAACTTGAAGCTGAGATTTTACAAGCTTCTGTCTTCGCATCAGACAACTTTTGAAAGTAGCCGCAAGCGGTGTAGTAGCTAGCGTGCTGGGCTGCGGAACAGTGGTCTGGTGTTCGAGATGCGATGCCGCTGATACGCGCTTTTAATTGTCAATCGTGAGCACGTAATGAAAGCGACAGTTAACATTGATATTCGGTTTAAAAAGTCAAATAAGGCCCTTGTGGCGGCGGACAGTGTTGGTTGGTTGTCTGTCTTCTATTCTCACAATAGTTTAAAATTAGGGATGGTTATATACTTGAACCTCGGAAGTGTCTCTCTGACTGTGTTTGGCCCAATGATTCTCGCCCTTAGAGGTCACGAGCAGGTTTCCGGGAGTGTGTATGTGGGGGAAAGAGCTGTCTACGTCAAGTCATTTTTTTTAGTCTCAGAGGCTCACATGTTACCTTTGTTGCACACTGCACACCACAACGAATTGTTGTTCTTCGAAGGTTGGGGCAAGTAACACTGATTTCGCTCGTGCGTGCACGAGATGTTGCTCAACTTCACAATTACCACTCGAATTTTGGTTTGTTTTGAATTTCGCGCAAAGCTACACGAGTGTTATCTGCGCTAGCCGTCCCCAATTTAGCAGTGTATGACAAGAGGGAAGGCAGTTAGTCATCACCACCCACCGCCAACTCTTTTTAGCAACGAATAGTGGGATTGACTGCACATTATAACGCATCTATGGCTGAAAGGGCGACCATGTTTGATGCGACGGGAATTCGAACCAGCGACCCTCGGATTACGAGTTGAGTTCCTTAACCACCTGGCCGTGCAAGACCCCATTCGAGTTTAGCTTCCAAACTGTATAAAATCGAGTAAAAACGAAACAATAAACACAATGGAATTTGTTTGTTTTTTTCATTTTTTTACTTAAATAGGTCGACATTCCACACACACACAAAACGTGTTTTTGTTAAATGTGCTTTAGTAGGTTAAGATTGGGTGTGTTGGTTGCAACTGCATTGTTCAGTTGATGACCCAACAACAATAATTTAATGGTATATTTACAACTGTTGCCTGTAAACTGAGATCATTCAACCACAGAACAAGTATAATATTGTTGCATGTATTACAGAACAAATATATTATTGTTGCGTGTATTACAGAACAAATATATTATTGTTGCGTGTATTACAGAACAAATATATTATTGTTGCGTGTATTACAGAACAAATATATTATTGTTGCGTGTATTACAGAACAAATCTATTATTGATGCGTGTATTACAGAACAAATATATTATTGTTGCGTGTATAACAAATTTGTCTTGTTGCAAATATTGTTGCAAAACAAATGGCCCGGCATTGCCAGGTGGGTTAGGTAATTTGAGGGTCGCGAGTTCGCATCCTCGTCGCACTAAACATGCTCGCCTTTTCAGCCGTGGGGGCGTTATAATGTGACGGTTAGTCCCACCATTCGTTGGTAAAAGAGTAGCTCAAGAGTTGGCGGTGGGTCGTGATGACTAGCTGCCTTGCTTCTAGTTTTGCACTGCTGAATTAGGGACGGCTAGCGCAGATAGCCCTCGAGTAGCTTTGCGCGAAATTCTAAAAAACAAACAATACAGAACAAATATAATATTGTTGTGTGTATTAAATAACAAATCTGTATTGTTACCTATATTGTATAACATGCGATAGGGGGTTAAAGATTTATTAATTCTCATGAAATGCCAGCTCAGATCCAGTTCACAACAAATACTCATGACGTTAGCTCGGTCACCAATTATTTAACGTCAAGTCTCGTACTTCAAACCAATCACGCAATAGTGCTGGGTTTTGACAATGCGAGTTGTTTCGTAGAAAGCATGCATATTAAAGGGGCCACCCTCCTCAGAGGTTTATTTGGCCAAAGGCGCATCCAGGTTTTTTTTGTTGTTGTTGTTTACTTTATCAGAACCTCTCACTGTTGTCACGTCCAGTAACAGCCAAGGAAGATGTTCGTCTGGGTTTGAGATGAACGTTGCATATGTTGAGATAATTAGTAATACCATTTTCGTTGATTTGAATTTCACACAAAGTTATACGAGGGATATCTGTGCTAGCCGTCCCAAATTTAGCGGTGTAAGACTAGAGGGAAGGCAGCTAGTCATCACCACCCACCGCCAACTCTTGAGCTACTCTTTTACCAACGAATAGAGGGACTTACCGTAACACTATAAAGCATCCACGGCTGAAAGGGCGAGCATGTTTGGCGCGACGGGGATGCGAACCCGCGACCCTCAGATTACGAGTTGCACGCCTTAACACGCTTTGCCATGCCGGGCCTCGTGATACCAATCTGATTTTTGTGTATTTTTACGGTTCAGATTTCGTGTTTTTTATATTCTAGTGTTCATTTTTCCATCCGTATTTCTGCTATTCTCTCCTTCCGTTTCTTTTTGTTTTTTATGGTTAAGCATCCGGGTTTTTAGCCTTATTATAATTTATATAGGATTTTTTTTGTTTTTTGTATTTTTGAGAGCAAATATTCCAGCTTCTTTTCATTACTTTTTGTTTTCGAAGAGTTGGTAATTTTGTGCATTTTTGTCTCGTGATTTTGTGCGCAAAACATAAGGACGTTGTGGTGGTTTTCCCGCTGGAAGAGAAGTAAGTCTTCGGATTTAAACGAAATCAGGGGTTCGATTCTTCTCAGCGAACACAGCAAATATCCCAGTACGGCTTTGCTAAAAGAAAACTCACGCACGCTCGTTGCCCTGTTGATTACGGTTGTACTGCTTTCATCTGCTTTGGTTATTAAGACACGTTTATCTTTTCTCGCCCGGCATGGCCACGTGGGTTAAGGCGTTTGACTCGAAATCGACGGTCACGGGTTCGAATCCCCGTCACAACCACGCATACTCGCCCTTTCAGCTGTGGGGGCGTTATAATGTTACGGTCAATCCCACTATTCATTGGTAAAAGAGTAGCCAAAGAGTTGGCGGTGGGTGGTGATGAGTAGTTGCCTTCCCTTTAGCCTTACATCGCTAAATTAGGAACGGCTAGCGCATGTAGCCCTTGTGTAGCTTTGTGCGAAATTCAAACCAAACCAAAACATGCTCTCGCCTTTGAGCAATGAAAGCGTTACAATGTGAAGGTCAATCCCACTATTCGTTGGTAAAAGAGTAGCCTAAGATTTGGCGGTGAGTGGTGATGACTAGCTGCCTTCTCCTCTCGTCTTACACTGCTAGATTAGGGACAGCTAGCGCGAAATTAAAAAACAAAACAACGTTGAACCTTTTGGTGCAAATATTTCGCGTTTCATCAGGTTGGTTTAAAAGTTTTTTATGTTTTGAAATAATACATATTGTTTCTTTTAATTGATACTGTGAAACATGTTAGAATCCAAACTTTATGCTCCTTACCACGAATAAAAAACAGTGAAAACTGTTGCCAGGAGAAAAATTATTAAGTCGCTTTGACAAAGCGACCTCTATCGCCTAATGTTTTTGTGGTCAAAGTGATAATTACTTAATACTTTTCACGAACTGTGATTTTTTTAAATATTTAGACATTTTTAGGAGCTTAAGAAGTTTTATATATAATAGTGTGTGACGTTGGTCATTACATACATATAAACAGTTTGAACCTGGCGTCCACTTGGGAGGAGGGAGGTTAACTGCTTGGTCAGAAACTCCCTAAGTTTTAGGCTTAATTGTTCCGAATTTAGAATCGCTTATCAGGGAGAATAAAAACGGTCATTACAGCCTGTTGCCTTTATGGGACTAATTTTAACCGAATAGTGTGTTTGACCATCACATTTATAAACCGCACAGCCTGAAACTACAGAAAACGTTCAGTAGCTAGGCGTGATAACGCGTTGGCAACGCCCGACCTTTCGCAAAAAAAGAATTGTGAACTCGGACATCAGTTCGTAAGGGTTCTTTATAGTCAGTGGGTAACACTGGTCCGAATATATCATACGTGTTAACACGTAGTGTTATACAGAACACGACGGATATAATGCATTGTGTGAAACGACAATAACGAATGATTTTTGCGCTTTTGAAATTCACCGAACCGTAAGGATTATGCAGGTTAAACCGCGCGTGCGTGGTTTGATGTTAAACGAAGACAAAAACTGTTCATATTCCAGCACGACACGCAGACCAGAAGTAAATATGATCAGAGTGAGCTCTGTACCCAGGTGGAAATAAAAAAATATCGGTGTAGCCATCAGTACAGTAAATCAACCATGTGTATCTAGTTATTAAGATTATAATGCACTGTTTAATCAGTCCATAACAGATAATTTGCCTTTTATTGTAATGCTATCACTTGGTGAGGTGACGACAAGGTCTCTTTTTATCTATCCAAACCAGATGTTTCACTTGAACTTATCTTTCACCGATTGGGTAACGTTTATATAATTTTCAACATGAAGAGGTCTCATACCACTAAGTATGTTATATACAGAGTTGGGTAATACATATATATTTGTTTGTTTAAGTTAAGCACAAAGATACACAATGAGTTGGCTATCTGTGCTCTCTCCCCGTCACAGGCTCTTAATCCGAGAGTCTCGGGTTCGAATCCCCGTCACGTCAAACATGCTGGCCCTTTCAGCCGTGGGGGCGTTATAATGTGACAGTCAATTCCACTATTCTTTGGTAAAAGCGTAGCCCAAGAGTTGGAGGTGGGTGGTGATGACTAGCTGGCCTCCCTCTAGTCTTACACTGTTAGATAAGGGGACGGCTAGCGCAGATAGTCCTCGTGTAGCTTTGCGCGAAATTCAAACCAAACCCATTACAGGTATCATACGTCAGCAGACGTACCGTTGTGCCACTGAAGGTGTTTGTTTAGAATTTCATGTAAAACTACACGAGGTTCATATGCGCTAGCCGTATCTAAGTTTAAAGGGGTAGACTAGAGGTAAGGTAACTAGTCAACACCAACCACCGCCAACTCTCGGCCACTCTTTTTACCAAAGGACAGTGGGATTAACCATAATATAATGACCACAAGGCTGAAAGGGCGAGCACGTTTGGTGAGACGGGGATTCAAACCTGTGACCCTCAAAATGCGAGTCGAGCGCCCTAATCACCTGACCATGCTCTGCCTGCCACAAGTTAACCACGTTTTCCGAGAAGACTGCTGGCTAGGGCGCCCTCTACTTACACATCTGTGGATTTCAGGTTCAGTGCTCATTACCGAATATACTGGCCCTTTCAGCCGTGGGTGCGTAAAAATGTATTAGCCAATTTCACTATTCGTAAGAAAAAGTAGCCCAAGAGATGGCGGTGGGTGATGTCGATTAGCTACCTTTCCTCTAGTGAGTAACTTCTAAATTAGGAACGACAAGCACAGATAGCCATTTTCTTTGCGCGAAAGTAAAACATTTTTTTTCTGAAATCAGAGTAGGTTTTGATATGTTTTAAAATGTTCTTGTTGTTTTCATAGCAAAATTAGTCTGTTACAATCTGATATTTTTGAAATTTAATCATAGGCTGTTGTTGTTTTGAATTAAGCACAAAGCTACACAATGGGCTATCTGTGCTCTGCCCACCACGGTATCGATACCCGGATTTTACCGTGGAAGTCCGCAGACATACCGCTGAGCCACTGGGGAGCTAATCATAGGCGCAAATTTGCATAAAAAACGAGGAAGGGTACAAAGAACTTTCTATTCTCCCCCACCCCCCGCAATGTAGCAACAACTGTATTGTTGAATCCACGTCTCAAACATGCTCGCCCTTTCAACCGTAGGGGGCGTTAAAACGTTACGATCAATCCAACTATTCGTTGGTAAAAAACAAAGTCAAGAGTTATCCATGGATGGTGATGACTAGCTGCCTCTAGTCTTACACTGGGAAATTAGGGGCAGCTACCAAAGAGCCCTCATGTAGCTTTGCTAGAAATTCAAACAAAACTAACTCTGTTGCCTCATAATCGGATAATAATGGTCTCACTATTCACTTAGCTACCGTTATCCGACAGTTTTTCTTTTAATAATTACAAGAAAATATATTTTATCACGAGAAAACGTGTGATAGCAAATAGCGACACTCTCACCCTACTGGAAACCAAAATACAATTACCATTCCCTCACACTTTACAGTAAAGAGAGGCGCCATTGATTTCTTAATGCGTTTTTATTTTTTGTTTGTTTTTGAATTTCACGCAAAACTACTTGAGAGCTATCTGCGCTAGCCGTTCCCAATTTAGCAGTGTAAGACTAGAGGGAAGGCAGAGAGTCATCACCACCCACCACCAACTATTGGGCTACTCTTTTACCAACGAATAGTGGAATTGACCATCACATTATAACGCCCCCACGACTGAAAGGGGCGAGAATGTTTGTATTCGTTTTTGCTACTCCAGTTTATTTAGGGTTTCTCCACTAGCCGTCTGTAATTTTGAGTTGAACAACAAGAGAGAAGGCAGGTAATCGACAACGCCTACTCATGGATTGTTTTAATTGTATTGTGGATGTGACTGTCACTTTCATTCATGGTGCAAGAAGTTCAGAATTCGGAGCTCGAGTCTGCTCAAACTGATACACTTGTGAAACACGTTGACCAATAGGCTGTTCCCAGCCCACTATCCTGATGTATACTACACTACACTCTCAGTTCACTTCGAGAATATGCATATTTTTGTGTATAATTGAATGATAACATAAAGTTTACAGTTTGATGTGTTCACACACGGATGTTGGACCACAAGTTCGTGTGACTTATTCATGTCACAAATGGTGGCTGAGTGGCAAATTAGGAAGGAGGCTTTATAACGCTAAATTTCAGGGTTGGATCCCTCATGCCTCAACGATGTCTTCCGTGGTGGCTTACCGTCTGGTTAGGTGAAGAGTAAATACCGTTAAACTTGGGGGTTGAATCACTTGCCACAATGATGTCTTCCTCGGCTGCATAGCATCAATTTTTTTTTGGGGGGGGGTTGTATCGCTAAAACTCGAGAGTGAGATAATGCAGTGAACACAACGTAAACAGCCCATTGTTCAGTTTTGCTCACTAAAAAAACAAACGCTTGATAGCTTATGAAGACGTGTAACATAATATACATGATCGTTAAATTACAGCTTTGAGATTAAGTTGGCACGAGGGTCAAGTTAGAAATAAGTTCACTAATGTTTGGAACCTTTCGTCGAACGGCATGGCCAGGTGATTACAGTACTTAACCCATAATCTGAGTGTCACGAGTTCAAATCCACACCATATATGCATGCATTGTCAGTGGTAGCACCGTTATATGTCACGGTTAATCCTTCTCTTCGTTAGTAAACAGCAGGTGGATTTCCTCTAGCCTTTTTATGCTGAATTAGGGACGGCTAACACAATTAGCCCTTGTGTAGCATTACCCAAAATTAAAAACAAACCTTTCGTTATTATTCAAAAACAGTTCTCGAAAGTTCTTTAACTCGTTTTGATAAATGAATGCTCACATAAATCATCTTTACCAACAAAAGTGTCGAAATTATAACATAATACTTTATTGTGGGCGAAAATAATGCGTTGGATGAAAAAAAACAAAAAACTCCACCATCTTTAGGCCTACCTTTTGTTATTTCGTGTAAATAATTACAGAGTTTCAGTAGTAACGGTACACCAAACACCCATAAAATTACATCACTGGGACAAAGAAAGTCTTTAAAACTTGTTTGTGTCATTGTGTATAGTGTCGTTTCCATGACAAGTTACATAAAACCAAATATCCCGCGTATTTTAATGCGTTTCTTGAAAAACACAATTCTATAAAACAAGTTTGTTTATTTTGAGTTTCGCCCAAGGCTACACGAGGGATATCTGCGCTAGCCGTCCCTAATTTAGCAGTGTAAGATTAGATAGAAGGCACCTAATCATCACGACCCACCGCCAACTCTTGAGATACTCTTTTACCAACGAAAAGTGGGATTGATCGAAACTTATAACCCCCCCCACGGCTGAAAGAGCGAGCATGTTTGGTACGACAAGGATTCGAACCTGCGACCGTCAGACTGTCAGTTGAAAGCCCGAACCATCGGATCTAAGTTGTTGTAGTGATACAGTCTTTAGTGGCATTTTTGTGACAGGATACATAAAACCAAATCTTTGGGGCATTTTTTTTTCCTATGGTCCCTGAAACGGATAACTTCAATTTTAATAACAAAATTTTAGTACAAGTATTTTGATGTGAATATAGTGATTCAAAACCATTGTTAATTTTCCTTCCGAGTTGAATTCATAAAGAGATTTATCAATCATGCAGGGTCGTCGAGAGGCAAGTCAGGCCTCGGGGACAGTTATGTCAACGGGCCCCTTTTTATAAATTCATGAACGTACGAAGAATTTTTCTGGTGGACAAATCCCGGATGTCTTGATAATTTACATTTTTGAGGCGAAACGACTACCCGCAGCACCCCGATTTTTTTTTCTTCTCAGGTATATAATGAAAATGAAAATATATAATTCTTTATCCCATATTTCTCCGGGCACTGGAACTGCAGCCCCTCTGACCCACCCTCTCGTCAGGCCTGGAATCACGAGCAAGACTTCGTTTTTCACAGTGCACCCACCTCCCCGCCCACTAAAAATCGAATTTCAATATTCATCGTGAGCACAACACACATATCCCATCGTAATTAACAACAAACAAATCTTCCGACGTGAAGTGAGCCAAGTCCGTGATGACGCGTGGAAAGCACGAATCGAATCTTATTAACCACAGTTAGGCTAAAAAGCCTGAAGGTGAAGACAGAAACATCCGGGTATCTCCACACTGTAGTTTAATCATACATTTTAGTGTCCCACGCATGTGCTTGTTTCAAATGTTATTCATGGCTTATTAAACTTGTATTTCTTTAGCTGTTAAAAGACTTGGAGCTGTACTCACCTATACGTTTAAAATTAGTTAACCAATTTTATTTTTTCATTCACAAACGACACAAAGTGACACCGGCTTTGTGGCTTAGAATATCCACAAGGATTACTAGACAGCACATTTCATTTGTTTATTATAACAAAATAATAGCTTCAGGAAAACAATATTTGATTGTTTTCGTTTCGAGCGCAGAATTTTAGTTCACCGATTAAGCCTAATAGGAGAAGATGTAAACTCATTGTGACCCTTTTGAAGTCCAGACGTATTTATCAGTTGAATTTAACTTTCACTTTATACGCCATATTTGTTACTGAAAAAAATTAGTTCGGCGTTTTAAAGATTGGAATAATTAATTATTGTTTGTTTTTGAATTTCGCACAAAGCTACTCAAGGGCTATCTGCACTAACTGTCCCTAATTTAGCAGTGTAAGACCAGAGGGAAGGCGGCTAGTCATCACCACCCACCGCCAACTCTCGGGCTACTCTTTTATCATCAACGAATAGTGGGATTGACCGTGACATTATAACGCCCCCACGGCTAAGAGGGGCGAGCATGTTTGGCACGACGGGGATGCGAACCCGCGACCCTCGGATTACGAGTCGCACGCCTTAACACGCTTGGCCTATTTATATAGAATAAACGTGTTTTTGTACAGTTATTGCTGAGTGAGTGGTCTACGTTAGTAATGGCTGTACCATAAACAAAACTTAAGGAGGGGTGGTGGAAGGAGGAGGTAAGCCAAATTGTTTTAGGGCAAAACATAACGTGTTATACTCGCATATAACTTGTTATCCCCCACCTCCTGAAATGTTAGCAATTACAATCTGCACCGTTGTTCGTTGGGTTCGTTTGTATTGTGTGTTAAAGGTTCAAAGTACTCAAATACCTTGGAAAGGATCAGAAGGTTGTATTACCATTCGGGGCCTGGCATGGCCTAGCGCGTTAAGGCGTGCGCTTCTTAATCTGAGGGTCGCGGGTTCGCGCCCGAGTCGCGCCAAACATGATCGCCCTCCCAGCCGTGGGGGTGTTATAATGTGATGGTCAATCCCACTTTTCGTTGGTAAAAAAGTAGCCCAAGGGTTAGCGGTGGGTGATGATGACTAACTGCCTCCCCCTCTACTCTTACACTGCTAAATTAGGGACGGCTCCGTGCAGTGTGCTAACAACCTACTCACTTAAATACCTGTTCACGAAACCGCAAGAGATTGCGATCCTGTGTTCCTTGATGGAATCGAGTGGTGAATGATAATTACCATTCGGGGGGATAATCGGTCCCTATAAAAGTGAATTCGTGAATTATGTAATTCGAGCATAATGTTATTAAATAAAGAATTTAGCGCATTGGTACCATTCGTACAGAAAACGTGGGGATAAAAGAAATACCCACTATAATACGACATATTTATTTGACGTATGGTAAACAAAAAAGTAAAAAAAAACATCCCGTAAAACGGTAGTGCTATTACTTTAAGTCAGCAGACACATCGCTGTAACGTTATCACGTGGCTTCTGAAGTCATTTTTCAACAGTCACGGCCACGTGACTTTAGCAAGAAATGAATTATTTCGCACAAGTTTCGTTTCTTATTGTTCACGTACATTGTTAACAAGTGATAGATAAAAGATACGCTTTAAAAACCGCACCCCTGGGGCCTAGAAGTGAACATCAAGTCGTGAAATGAAAAAAATTCGGGGTTCGATCCTTTCCATCAGGTACAGTGCAGATAATTCATTGTGTAACTTTAAGCTCAAAGAAATAAAAAAAAGACAAAGCTTCAAGATAACAAAATAAAGAGCCCAGCATGGCCAGATGGTCTCGTTAGTAGAGAGTCGCGGGTTCCAGTCCCCGTCACACCAAAGACGTTCGCCCTTTTAGCCGTGGGGGCGTTATAACGTAACGCTCAATCCCGCTATTCGTTGGTAAAAGAGTAGCCAGGTGGGCGGTGATGACTAGCAGCCTTCCCTCTCGTCTTGTACTCCTTAATTGAGGACGGTTAGCGCAGATAGCCCTCGTGTAGCTTTGCGTGAAAATCAAAAATCAAATCAAACCTGTTTTGAACATCTCTCGGTTTACAGAAATTGCTGACGCAAACACGTTTTCTTTACGCCACTCTTATATGTATATATATATATTCCAACTGTACAGAAATATATAAAACAGCTATCTTGCGACTGGTGACAGAGAAAAGCAACAAAAAATACCAAAGGATCTCACTAAAAGCGAAGTATTGGAAAACAAAACAGTAAAAGTAAAACAAAAAAAGAAACAAACACTCACTGGCGTGTGTGTCTACAACTGCTTGTCAGTAAGTTTACTCATACAAGGTGGCCCGTAAGTCCCTACCTATCCATAATGTTGGGTCTAAACAACGTTAAATTACTAATGATGAGTTGAAGGCAGCTGTTACCGCGGCATTTGGAACAATAACCCCTGCTTTGTTGAGGAAAATGTATCACAGAACATGGCGTCGCATAATATTATGCAGCGAGAATGAGGGACAGCACACAGATACACTGGATACGTAAGATATATGGATGGGTAGAGACTTACAGGGCACCCTGTATAATGACGGTTTGTTCTTGCTTCTTTAAATCAAAATCCAGGTGAGTGAATAAAATGCACACGCTTCGTAATTAGCAAATCGCGGGTTCGAATTCCATTACCAAACATGCTGGTCCTATCTATCTCTTAGTGGTGTTATAATTTTATGGTCAATGTCACTGTTTGTTGGTAAAGAGTAGCCAACAGAGTTGACGATGGGTGGTGTCCTCTATTGTACCACATCTAAGTTAGGAATAACTATCGAAGACGTCGCTCGAGTACTTTTGTGGAAATTCAATAAACAAATTATTTCTTGATGATATGAAATCATCGAAATACGAATTCCGAGTGAACAAACACGGCTTTTGTCTCCCTGTTGTTTTTTTCAATCTGATTTCGAAATGCGTATTTAAAAAACCACGAGGGCCCGGCATGGCCAGGTGGGTTAAGGCGTTCGACTCGTAATCCGAGGGTCGCTGGTTCGAATCCTGGTCGTACCAAACATGGTCGCCCTTTCAGCCGTAGGGGCGTTATATGTTACAGTCAATCCCACTATTCGTTGGTAAAATAATAGCCCAAGAGTTGGCGGTGGGTGGTGATGACTCGCTGCCATCCCTCTAGTCTCACACTCCTAAATAGCCCTCGAGTAGCTTTGCGCGAAATTCAAAAACAAACAAACAAAAAAAAAACCACGAAAACTTAGCATGCAATATTAATCAATATAACACATACACAATACTTGTATGTAAGTGAGTCCACATCATCAGAACTCACGTGATTACGGCTGTCACGACAGTGTCCACACATCATTGAAACCAACTTTATCACAAGCATTGGTTATTATTCAATTTCAAGAAACGCGTCAATCGATAAAATCTCAAAGTTCGCGAAGAATGCCACCTCTGTAAATATCTTTTACATAATTCAGACCGTGAGACGTGGGCATAGGTGTATATATGTGTATAAGTATTTGTAAGAGTTGTTAAGTGTGACAGGTGAGCAAAGAATCTTGACCCATGACACCAGGTGACGCAATACAAATTTGAGAAAATTACTCTCGGGAAAAACAAGAGAATGCGTGAGATTTAATCTCGAACCTAAGAGCTTCCACAGCTTTAAAGCAAACCCTGAATTCCAACCGTAATAAACGCGCCTGTGATACACATTCCATCAATTCACGTGCGCCACCCCACTTTTAACTCGTTTCCCACACTTCTGGTTATTTACAAGAGAAATAAATATGAATGATTTCGCAATAAAGTTATCAGAAAACAACTGATTTCATATTTTAAAATTTGACGACTCCAGGATTTGAAAAAAATACGAGTTTCTTCAGTGGGAAGGAATAGCAAAAAAAACCCCTAAAAAACTGTCATCTCTTCCACTACTTTTTATAGCTTTAAACTAAGCTTTTCTGGCAGCATATTCATGTTTCCTTCTGTTTATTTCTACAGTTTGAAAATACACAGTTCTAACGATGGGTGACTGTAAGAAGCACATTTTCTTTAAGTATTATCTGTAAATATCAAATTAGACGAATTTTTAATATGTATAAAGTTGTACATCCTTCCAATTATCACTTCATTTTAAATTAATACATAATTCGACTCTTGAAACAATACGTCGAATTAATTGTTTGTTTGTTTTTGAAATTCGCACAAAGCTACTCCAGGGCTATCTGTGCTAG
The DNA here is from genome assembly GCA_011833715.1 of Carcinoscorpius rotundicauda. NCBI lineage: Eukaryota > Metazoa > Arthropoda > Merostomata > Xiphosura > Limulidae > Carcinoscorpius > Carcinoscorpius rotundicauda. The sequence continues at coordinate 66,830,760 of CM022400.1, forward strand.
TCGTCCTTAATTTAGCAGGGTAAGACTAGAGGGAAGGCAGCTAGTCATCACCACCCACCGCCAACTCTTGGGCTACTCTTTTACCAACGAATAGCGGGATTGACCGTAACGTTATAACGCCTCCAATGCTGGGAGGGCGAGCATGTTTGGCGCGATGGGGATGCGAATCCGTGACCCTCAGATCACACCTTAACACGCTTGGCCATGCCGGGCCACCTTCGAATTAATGTATAGTAAGGCTCCTATTAAATACTTCCAATTTTCATTATACTTTGGATCAACACGCAATGAAAGCTAATAACTAAATGGTGCTATTTTGCAACTAATAGCGTCAAGTATTCCTTCAAATTATTCTTTAAATAAATTTAAATTTTGATTTTATTAATGCAATGTACAAAATTTGTTTTTCGAGATGATATATACATATGTGTGTGTAACTCCAGTGGTAAATCATAAAAGTACGAATATTCAAACTTAAAAACGTTTTTAAAGATAAATATACCGCTTGGTTTTCCAAAGTTTGTTCCTACAAGTCAAAAACAACATTGTAACAATTAAGTTTCGTTATATTTAAATTATCAAGCTCCATAGTATAAAACCGGTCTCCGTGTTACACTCTAAAGGTACGCAAGGCGTTACTGTTAGTTCTTGCGTTAACACAAATAAATTGATATATAAAAGCGGATCACGTAACGTGTTAAGGCCTAGTATTCACACTTGATCAGAAATACAAAATTATTTTCTTACCGTATTTCCTTCTATTTTTTGACGTTTCCGTCACTAGTTGTCCCAGAATTCCTTGCGATACATTTAATTGTGTTCATAGAAATATATTTTTTCACAAATTTAATTTATATTTCAAAATGAGATTTGAAACATCCACACCGAGTAGCACCAAACACAGTCCCTCACATACGCACCGCAAACAGATCTCGGTACCTCGTAAACACTGAAGGAGCTTCTTATAAGGCGGTCTCAAGAACCTGTAGAACTGGCTCACTGGTCTACCCTCGGGCCGTAAGCCTGATAAGACTAAACTAGTTTGAGAGCGCGTTTTGAGTGCTTGCCCTGACACGCATGCTCCAGGTCGAACGAACGAGGATCACACGCTACGTTGGAAAATGATGTAAAGTCGGTTTTCGAATTTCGTTATTACTGTGTCAGTTGTGATTTCGTAGTCTACTGTTAACTGTACGAATATACGTAGCATCATGAATACTGAAAACCATTATCACAAGGTATGTTTTATTCAAGTGAAACAAACTACGGGTCTTCTTTAAATCCCAAGCGAAACCAGAAAAAAAAAAAACTTTCACAGAAAGAATGGACGTATTTGTTTCATTTTTTCATAATACATATTAGTTGCGCCACCTATTAAAATTTAATTTGAATTTTCGAATCATGTAAAAAAAAATGCAGTGATTATAATTATACATAACGGTGTCCCACTGGAACGGCAGTAAGTTTACAGATTTTAAACGTTAAAATCAGGGGTTCGACTCCCTGCGGTGGGCACAGTAGATAGCTTGATTTTGCTTTGCTATGAGAAAACACACTCGCACTATACTCAGCGTTTAAGTTCGTTTGTAATAAATATGCCAAATAAAAAAGCGTTCCGATAAGTTAAACCAGCAGTATTGGACTTCTGTGATGTTTTTCCATTGACTAAAAGGTTTAGTCTAAAAGTAAAGTAGAGATATTAGATGAGTCTGTGATAGAACTTTGGATCTGGCGAACCTGATTTCATTTTGTATGATTCGCATAAAGCATCCACCGCACTTCACGCCGTGCGTGTGTTATAAAAGTGAAAGTCAATACCTTTGGGTATATATTGGGTGCAACCGCCTGACAACTTTCCACCTGGTGGAATTGATGGAACTTAAGAACTATTCGCATCCTCTTCACAAATGTACCACGTAAATGGAGAACGTCTACCTGAAGATGTCGAAAAATAAGTTTACCTACTCGAATAAAGATATTTTTCTTTAGTCTCGATTGGGTAGAATATAGTAATTTTTATGGTACCTATAATGTTCGATGTTTGAAGAGGGTGGCTACATTGTAGAAATCTACGCGATTGTTATGTTATTGGGAATAAACAGAAACTCATCACAACCTTGAAAAACCGTAATTTATCTAAATGAGCATATTATGGTTGAATATACTGTTGTTTTTCAAGATTATTACAAAAATAAGTTATAATGGAAAACACATATCATATGATTTCTTTCGAATGTCACGACCAACTCTCCGTAAAATGAATGTTCATTGGTAAAATCGAATTACATGTAACATTAACTTACATTACAATAATGTCCATCAGTTAAATTACTATTACCCCTCCCCCCTTCGCTGGTACAGTGGTAAATCTACGGATTTACAACGCTAAAGTCAGGGGTTCGATTCCCATCGGTGGGCTCAGCAGACAGCTATTCTAATATGGTCTTGGGTCAAACTGTGTGTTGAGTCGTTTAAAATAACATTTTATTTACGTTCACAAGTATATTTTATTTTCAGACATTTTCTGCCATTGATCTGTTGTAGTTTGAATCAAGACTGGAATAAAACAGTTTAAATCGTGAGTTGAAAATATTTCACGAATTACGAAGACAGTTTTCTATTTTCTTCCAATTCTTGCTCTCTGTTCAGAACACTTTGAAGCAAGATGACACAGTTTAAAGTACCCGAATAAAGGTATATTATCCTTAATTTTGAAACGATGGATAACAGAACGTCCCATCTTTGAAGATGGAGGTCACAGAAATATATCTTTCAGAAGAGTTTCATTCCTTGTGAGAGAGAACAGTTGAAATACAAGTGGATCATTGGAAGTGGTTGTATAAACGTTATTACAGGAACGTAGTTAGGAGTGCATTTTAATTACACATGGGAGAGGGTGTGGGTTCTCTTGTAAGCTCTAGGAAGCTTCAGCTTGTAAAGTTTGAGCCTGGAGTGGCCTATTTTGACCTTTTCATGTGTGTAAATTATGGAAAGTAACCACACAAAATATTGTAAAAAATTAAACTTTTTATTAAAAACGAAACAAAGGTAAATTTTATTTCAAACCAAATTCGTACTTTTACTATTCAGTGCTACGAGTTGCACGAGGGCTATCTGCGCTAGTCATCCCTAATTTAGCAGCGTAAGACTAGAAGGGAAGTAGCTAGTCATGATCAACCACGGCTGACTCTTGGGCTACTCCTTTACCAACGAATAGAGGGATGGATCGTTGCATTATATTGCTTCCACAGCTTAAAGGGTGCGCATGATTCGTGTGACAGGGATTCGAACCCGCAACTCTCATATTACGAGTCAAGCGCCCTAACCACCTGTCTATAATTCATGCTTACCTACCTCCGTGACCATTAGAAATGTCGTTTCGCTCTTGTTGTGACAAATCTTCATCCGCATTGTTAAGAAAATCTACAACAGGGGGAGCTGATTAGTAGTTTGAATTGCACGCAAAGCTGCACGAGGGCTATTTGTGCTAGCCGTCCCTAATTTAGTAATGTAAAACAAGAGGGAAGACAACTAGTCATCACCACCCACCGCCAACTCTTGGGCTACTCTTTTACCAACGAAAGGACGAGCATATTTGGTGTTACGGGAATTTGAACCCGCGACCCTCATATTACGAGTCGAGTGCCTTAACCACCTGGCCATGCCGGGCCTGGGGAGCTTATAAACAGGCATTTTATATTGTTTTAATGTTTGAGAGATTGGAGCCTTGAACCCCTACTTTCAAAAGTACAAGAATTCCAACAATGTTTCGTGGTGTGCATGAAATGATATTACTCTAAAAGATGCCTCTGCTTATTGTAAAATACATTTTGATGAATTTGTTAACATAGTATCCTAGTTAGCTCGTGCGTCCAGCATGTGGACGCACTTTCATCCAGTAGTTTTTCTTTATCCCGAGATGATGTTTTTTGGCTTCATGCTGAGACTTAAACAAGTTTCTGTTTTACCAGAAGAAGGGGAGTGTAAGATCGCAGCCCGGCCTTGATGGAGAGCTCCATCGCTTGATGAAAAGAACACAGCATGGTGGCCAAAACTTCATCTCTTAACCAAGAAAAAAACACAGCGGGAAACATCAGCTGAAAGCCGTTTCTTCCGTGCATTTACATCTAATATTTAAAGAAACATTCGGAACACCGTATGGTTACAAATTTAACTTAGAAAACGAAACGTTTATTACAACAGTTAAATTTTAACAAATCAGTTTATTTCAACGAGATGACATGATAATGAAGAAGCAATACAAGCTAAAACAAAGTGACAGATCTACAACTGTCCTGTATTTTGTAGACAAAGTAATATCTGATGTTAATCATGCTTGCATATGTTAGGATAATTTTTTAAACATTTTATACAAATTCTGAACTTTTGAAATGCCATTACATATTCCATCCAAGTCGCAACACGATAATCGAAATATATTCTGTGAAAACGAATAAGAATTGCAAACTGTAGTCTTTTGTCGGAAGATTCGCAATTTCTTATTTCGTAATTAGTTCTCGGTTTGTTTTGAATTTCGCGCAAAAATACACCAGGGCTATCTGCGCTAGCCGTCCCTAATTTAGCAGTGTAAGACTAGAAGGAAGGCAGCTAGTCATGACCAACCACCGCCAACTCTTGGGCTACTCTTTTACCAACGAATAGTGGGATTGACCGTCACATTATAACGCCACCACGGTTAAGAGGGCGAGCATGTTTGGTGTGACGGGGATTCGAACCCCCGCCCCTCGGATTGCGAGCCGAGTGCCTTAACCACCTGGCCATGTCAGAGCCGTTTGTTATTTTAAACTTACTATCTAGTTTAGGTTCTATGTTAGTAAGCACATAAAGGATTATTACCCGTTATCACAGTTATTATATTTCACATAGACCTACAGAGATGAATGTTCCGGCTTGTTTATTTTATAATTCCCAGCTATTATAAATAATATTCAACGTATATTCAAGAGTAATACGCGAATTTCTCAAAATTAAATCGTGGATCGCGAAGCATTATACTTACTTTTTTTCTCATTGTAATTAATTATTTTTAAATTATTATGGCAAGCGAATAAAATCCTCCAAAAAATGAACCGGCAAAGAAAGGGTTAAGTCCTGTTACTGAGAAAATTACTACTTAAGGTTGCAGACACTGCTGACTTGATAATTAGGAACGGCTAAGCCTGAATTGTAGAATCTCTAACTTGTCTGTTTGGAGGTCTATCAAGTGCAGAATGAGCCATTCAACAAACAAGTACGCATAAATCTATGAGTTGAACATTTCTCAAAGACCTCGTAGAATTTCTTATTCTTATAGATTCCACACGCATCTGGCATGGTATTTTGAGCTTCATTAGTAGTAGTACCACATTATTCTCTTCGTTCAAACGTCAGCTTGTAATTATACCAGTTTTCCGCTAGGAGGAGTGGTTGTTGTTGTTTTGAATTAAGCACAAAGCTACACAATGGGCTAACTGTGCTCTGCCCACCACGGTTATCGAAACCCGGATTTTAGCGTGTAAGTCCGCAGACATACCGCTGAGTCACTTGGGGGCAGGAGGAGTGGAAACATTTTTGTACATTCATTCTTTACGACTGGCCCGACATGGCCAGGTGGGTTAAGGCGCTCGACTCATAATTCGAGGGTCGCAAGTTCGAAACCCCATCGCACCAAACATGCTCGTTCTTTTAGCCTTAGGGGCATTAAAAAGTGACGGTCAATCCCACTATTCCTTGGTAGCTCAAGAGTTGGCAGCAGGTGGTGATGACTAACCTTACACTGCTACCCGGCATGGTCAAGTGGGCTAAGGTGCTCGACTCGTAATCCGAGGATCGCAAGTTCGAATATCCATCGCACCAAACATGTTCATCCTTTTAGCCTTAGGGGCGTTATAATGTTACGACTAATCCCACTCTTTGTTGGTAAAAGAGTATTCCAAGAGTTGGCGGTGGGTGGTAATGACTTGATGTCTTCCATCTAGTTTTACACTGAAAAATTAGGGACGGATGGCGCAGATAGCCCTTGTATAGTTTTGAGCGAAATTTAAAAACAAACGAAAACAAACAAACCATCTAATAAAAATTTATATTTCTATGTATTTTTTGTAATTATTATATTATATGTGAAAGGAAATTCATAATAGCCCACGTTACCAGAAATGTGTTTTAAGCGTGAAACGTTCTGCCAGCTTGAAGTTCCCGTAGATTTTACTACCACCATATCTCGTGGTTTTTGTTGGTTTTTCTTCAGTAATCATAGCCTGCCCTCTCGTACAGCCTAATGATTAGAGCGCTTGATTCGCAATCTGCAGGTTACGGGGTCAAGTCTCACAGGCGAACATACTTGTCGTGAGGGCGTTATAATGATACTGTCAATCCTGTTTAGTTAAAGAGTAGCTCAAAAGTTGGCGTAAGTGGTTGATTTGCTGCCCAGGTATCGATTCAAAATTATGGACAGCTCGTGCATCTAGCCTTCAAACTGTTTTGCACAAAATGCAAACAAACAAGTATAGCCTATTTAAAAATTCAATAAAAAAGTAAATTTGGTGAGTTTTATCAGCCCTAGGGAACTATTTTCGTGTCTGCAACTAAATAGTTAGTACACAAGAAATTATTCTATTTTATAATTCTGAGAGATTTATAAAACGTTCAGTTAACTTTTTATTTTATTTTAAGTAATGAGAAAGATAGCTAGGATGTTGCAAACTGGCTATTCCTCTTAGAGGGTCAGGGCGTCTTTATGGTTACAAAGTTAACATCTGGTATCGAATTATCCGCGATATAAAAGACGGCGCAGATTGTCCATTGTATAGCTTCGCGCCAAAACAACAACAACAAATTGGTTGAAAAGACAAAATAATTAATTGATTTTGGTTTAGTTTTAGGTCAGTTACAGAATTTTTTAAATAAACATATAGGAGGACTGTGACATAAAATTATTTTGATACACCTGTTTTATAACGACCTTTGAACAAAGTAACGAATGTTTCAGTCACCTTAAATAAATGTATTGAATGACTGGTGTAATGAATTTCTAGAAATACAACACCAACTGATTCATAAATTTATATCGTTAAATAACAGGTTAGAAGCAGGCCCGGCATGGCCAGCTGGGTTAAGGCATTCGACTCGTAATCCGAGGGTCGCGGGTTCGAACATACACGCCTTTTCAGCCGTGGGGGGGTTATAATGTGACGGTCAATTCCACTATTCGTTGGAAAAGAGTAGCCCAAGAGTTGGCGGTGGGTGGTGATGACTAGCTACCTTCCCTCTAGTGTTACACTACTAAATTAGGGACAGCTAGCGCAGATACCTCTCGAGTAGCTCTACGCAAAATTCAACACAAACAAACAAACGTTAGAGACACAAGTGGTGGCACAGGGTTATATCTGTGCACTCACACCGCTAGAAACTGGGTTTCAACACCGGAGTGGGCGAAGTACAGATAGCCCTTTGTGAAACTTTGTACCATATCTATAAAAGAAAGTCTATTAAAGTCAGAGGCTTTCTAATTTCGGTGATGGTAGGATGCCACATCATGTGTTTTTTATTTCTTGGTAAGGCTTTTATTGCTGTGCTAATTATTGGGTTAAAAAGTATGTTATTTCTTTTTTTTATTATGCACGTTTTGTGCGGTTTTAATGAGCTAAGTTCGAATAAAACATAAAACGTGCACATGTATTTATTTTGTCGTACGATTACCATTACAAAATGAATCTTTGTGAGACTTTTAAAATGAAACTTTCGAAAATGTTTTAATAAACACTGCTATTCGTATTTTGTTTTTGAATTTCGCGCAAAGCTACACGAGGGCTATCTGCGCTAGCCGTCCATAATTTATCAGTGTAAGACTAGAGGGAAGGCAGCTAGTTATCACCACCCACAACCAACTCTTGGGATACTCTTTTAGTAACGAATAGTGGGATTGACCGTCGAATTATAACGCCCCCACGGTTGGAAGAGCGAGCATGTTTGGTGTGACGGAGATTCGAACCCGCGACCCTCCGATTACGAATCGAACGCCTTAACACGCTTGGATATGCCGGGGCCTTATTGTTCATCCATTAAATGTAATAAAAATCAATATAAATACAATTATTAGGAGAATGTCACGTGTAAAAGTTTCTAACATTGTTGTTACATTTAACAACAGTTAAACCAAAACAAAAATTTGTGGAAAGCTGGCAAAAGGAGAGGTTACAACAAGAAAACATTCATTTGTATCTTTTTAACTAAGCGCTAAGATTGAAGAAGCAAGCGAATTACACAAGTTCTTGCACAGAATATAAAGTTGTTACACAGATCTCTGTCATCAGGCAAGCATAACACTCAATAATTCAGACAAACACAAATACGTTTATAGTCTGTTGGGTTGTGTACACCGCAGGACGTACAAAGGGAGATGTGTCTCGTCTGTGTTAGGTGGCCTGGCATGGCCGAGCGCGTTAATGCATGCGCTTGTAATCTGACCTCGTAATCTGAGGGTCGCGCTAAACATGCTTGCCCTCCCAGCCGTGGGGGCGTTATAATATGACGGTCAATCCCACTATTCGATGGTAAAAGAGTAGTCCAAGAGTTGGCGGTGGGTGTTGATGACTAGCTTCCTTTCCTTTGGTGTTACACTGCTAAATTAGGGACGGCTAGCACAGAAAGCCCTCGAGTAGCTTTGTTCGAAATTCCAAAACAAACAAAGTCTGTGTTTGTGGTGTTTTTGTGTTATTTATGTAAGATATATCCGCTTCACACGAGTGAATAATTCACACCTCCAAGTGCAGTGCATATTAATTTTTGGGCTGCTATAATTTTAGTTGGAAAGCCTTTTGTTGGGGTGAATTATTATTGGAGTGATTATTTATTTTGTGTTGATGAGAAAATATTTATGTTAGAGATTCAAAAAGCACAGCACGATACAAACCATAGCGAATTTTGTGAGGAATAAATAAGGGTAATACGCGATCTCAAACTTGGAATTTTTAGTAAAAGTGAAAAATATTATCATTTGAAATCAAACCAAAATATTCGTTACTGAATCGGATAGATTCTGGAGTAAAGAGGATTATGCTATGCTATCCAGGAACAAGAGTGTATGATATAACTGACAAAGCTATTTATACAGTAAAGGCGCTAGCAGTGATGCAATCTTTGTAATACCCTGAGGTGTCTATGATTTAGAGGAGGGTAGGTCAAGGGAGGTTAGTGTTGAGCACCAAAAGAGGGCCATTCTGTCAAGGATACTGTGAAGACAGACGTAAACGCGGGAACGAGATTATAAAAAGGTTACTATTTAGTTTCATGGAGAGTCGTCGTTGACCAGCACGGGACCCCTTTGTTCTTGTTTTTAATGGTTTTAAAACCTCATTTAAAAAAAGATCCTGAATTAGTACAGCAACAAAGCAAAATCATAGCAATAGCCAGTTTTATCTGATAGTGTTAGTACAAAGACATCAATAATGTTTACAACAAATGCCTATTTAATCTATAAAGTTACAAATGTATGTTGATTATCACTCAAATTACTATTTCAGTTGTTTTAAATGTATCAAGTCACTATATGTAACGAAAAGGAAAAACTTCGCTTTTAGAGATACATAGATGGCAGCACGGTACGAAGCATTGTGATTAAAAGGTCTTGTCTGAAGGTGCTTTACTGCTTTTACTGTTTCACCAAGTTTCATTTGCCTCGGACATTTGGAAAAATGGCCCCTTTGCCCCCTTTCCCTGTCGGCAGGCTTGATAACTAAATGTCAAGGGTTGGCTTGTTTACAAGGGCTATTAGATCAACTGCAAGGGTAATTTCAAACTAGTCGTAGACATTAGAGAGCCTTTTGTTTGTTGTTGTTGTTTTGAATTAAGCACAAAGCTACACAATGGGCTATCTGTGCTCTGCCCACCACCGGTAACGAAACCCGGATTTTAGCGTGTAAGCATTAGAGAGCCAGAATAATGAAGACAAAATGAGATATGGAGAAGGTTTGATTTGAATTTCGCGCAAAGTTACACGAGGGCTATATTAGCAGTGTAAGACGAGAGGGAAATAAGCTAGTAACCACCACCCACCACTAACTCTTGGGGTACTCTTTTACCAACGAATACTGCGATTGACCGTAAGTTAAGACTCCCCACGGCTGAATGGGCGACCATTTTTACAGCAGCAATATAAATAATCCAGTACTGTCTGTTATCTGTTCATGTAACTACGTTGTAGGGTGTAGATGGTTTTTTACCAAATGTGGTATGGAGGTTTATTGGGTCCTTTGGGAGATACATACAAATTTGCAGTTTTGCATTTTGCGGTTCGTACGGGCATTTTTTTACCACCAATTCGCTTCTGGTAAATGGATCTTCACCAGGTTTGGTATGAAAATATGTTGGGTTCCTGGGAAGAAACATACAATTTTATGCTTTTAAGTTTTGTATTTTGTAACTGTTATGGGCATTTTTGAGATTTTTACAATTATATATATGGGAAGCAACTTTTCATGTTCTAAGATAACCTTTCACTTATCGTGAATTTATATAACTTTCGTTCAGGGAAAGTACTTCAGTTAGGGCCCGGCATGGCCAGGTGGGATAATGCTCTCGACTCGCAATCCAAGGGTCACGGGTTTTGAATCCCCGTCACACCAAACATGCTCGCTCTTTCAGCCGTGGAGGTATTATAATGTCTCGATTAATCCCACAATTCGTTGGTAAAAGAGTAGCCCAAGGGTTAGCGGTGAGAGATAATGACTAGCTGCCTTTCCTCTAGTCTTTCATTGCTAAATTAGGGATGGAAAGCGCAGATAGCCCTCGTGTAGCTTTGTGCAAAATTCAAAAACGAAACAAAACAAACAAACCATAGCTACTATTTATGTAAAATCGGCTCGTTTGGGTTAAGAATTTTTTTTTTACGTAAAACAATTTTCTTAACCCAAACGAGCCGTTTTAACATAAATATTCTTCTCTACATGTGGGTTTTCTCGACATTACTGATCAGACTTCAGCTACGTATAAATATATTTTATGTATTTTTATTAAGTTGTAAAGCTAAAATTAAACAAACAATAATATTTGGACCTAGATGATATGCATAGAAATCTAAACTACTTTAATATGTTTTTATGATAGTTTTAAACTAAATAGACTCATTTTTGAAATATTTTCTGTTTAGTGCTCTCGTTACTATAGTAACAATACAAAGTTAAGTCAATTTCGCACGTTTGAGGACGAGAATTTTGTGTATGTTTCAACAAGAACTGAGACAACAAATCAGAAATGCGGGCTTGGCTTATCGAAATATTTCGGCCTGTAATTGTTATTTAATTGATACACCAGTTAAAAATCAGATTAGTAAATTGATAAAGATGGAAGAGTGGTAGAAAATAAAAGTGTTAAATTTTTAAATAATATAAGCTAGTTGCGCTGGTAGTAGTAATAGTACATCGACAGGAAAAGAACCACTGTCATATTTTAGGCCTAAGCAGCTAAAGGCTATTTCAGCTAAACTGAGTTACCAGGTGCGTAGTTTGAGGCATTAATTTGCTTAATAATAGGCCTTTTATTGCTTATCGACTGACGTTAAACTTAGAACTTAAAAATATAAATAGGCTACTGTAAAATTTGTAAAAAAAAGTGAAGCTGTTTTTATATTCTTGTAGAAATCAACACTAGTAATACTAATAGTATTAATAACAGTTTACCTTTTCTTCATGATAAAACATTCACATCTCACCGTGTGCTGTAATAATAATATAGAAAATTATTGGACCCTCTACCTTCATCCATCATGACTATTTAATTTCTTAAGCAATCACTGTGATGGTTGTTTGTTTTTCTAATAAAGATAGACATTTTATGCAAAATATTTTTTCATAATTAAAAAAACAAAAACTAGTAAGGTTACATAGTTTATTAACATAACAGTTTATGTAACTTTTTGCTATTACTGTCTAGTGTAGTCTCTATGTGGTTTATAATTGACAAGTATATTAGGCTGCATTGTATACTTATACCAAATTATGTGGTGTTTTTTGTTTTAGAAGTTCATTTGAATTTATTTAAGTGACATGGAGTTTTGATACGTTGATTTGTCTCTACTTGTCCTGTCCACTTTTTAAGGATTTGATAGTCTACTCTAGTTGTTATTCATCACTAATGGGTGAGGAAAGAAGACGAGAAGAGGTTTTGGAAGATGGAGGACCCGGACAGGCTTTCATGTCCTTTGTTGTCATGGATGACTTACTGGACAAACTTAAGTTGCTTAATTATGATAAAGAATTTACCCAGGAAATTCGTTTGAAACCCTTAAACCGGTAAACAAAACCTTCCAAAATTTATACTTTAAACTCACTTAGTTTTGTTGAATATTTGTGTGTAAACAAAAGAAACAAAGTTAAATGTAAAAACCTGGCAAAGATTTTTTTAAAAACAATAGAATGTAATAACTTATCCAGGGATTTTGAACACACAGTTATTTATATCTATGATGCAGCTATATTGGTAAATTTTGTATTTTGAATAAAGGAAACCAGGTTTAAATGTGAAGGTTTTAATTCTGTCTTTACAAGTTATTTTTGGTTGATGTGGTTATAGTGTTGATTGATTAATGTATTTCTTATCACAGTCAGTTGGGTACAGTAGTTTTAAATTAACCTAGGAAATACTAAATAGACTCATTTTTGAAACTTTTCTCTGTTTAGTGCTCTCCCAATCAGTGGTTGGGTATGTTATTCAAAAGAGCTTTAAATGTGTTTTAACACTGGATGTAGTTTGGTGTAACTTTGTTGCCTATATATTAATTTGTATTTTTTATTCTTAAAGAAATTTGAAAGCTTTTTAACCTTCCAGTTAGACTAACACTCAGGTTTCATTCACTTGTGGTGGTATAGTTTGAAATATGGAACGTGGAAAACAAACTCTGAACTAGCTAAGTACAGTTTGGGTTATGTTAATGTATATGCTAAGATTAAAGATAATTTTAAGTTTATGTGAGTCATATCCCCAATTGATTATTGCTGTTTACAAAGAACTTTAGATAATTGGTTTTCTCTATTTAATATTCTGGCTTCACATTCATATACACAATTTATATTCTAGCCATTATTTTGCCCTTCAAACAAATCCAGGAGAACAGTTTTATATGTTCACAACACTGGCTGCTTGGTTGATTAGAAAATGTGGAAGGTCTTTTGACACACCCCAAGAGGTAGGTATGAAGGCATGTTCATAACCTTAAGCTTGTTCCTACAGAAAGATTGACACATGTACTCTTTCATAAATATTCAGGATTAGAAAACATTCTCTGTATGCAAACTTCACGAGGTTCCAAATGCACATGCGTGCACATTGTCACTGTGTTTAGGACCTGCTAATTTTATAAATTAACTTTGCTGTTTCTTTTCATCTATCAGGTGCAAGAAATCCCCTGTTTTTATTTATTTATGGTTGAAATGTAGATTGTGAGAAATATTGTATTTCTGTACTTCTAAATTCAGACTACCATAACACAACCTGTTCTCTCACTTACATTACAAATGAATGCCACAAAATAATATGTGCTCCAATGAGCATTTGGCATTTTAATGTGGAAATTATGCTGTAATCCTGGTTAGTCTTTGTATATTGAAGAATGTATCACTCTTGGAGGTTTGTTGTCCAATAATTTTTTCATTATGAATGCTCTCAAGTCACTGCAATTTTCTTTTGTTTTTTTATTCCCTGTAAAATTACTTCTGTTTATGTTTGGTATCATCCCAACATTAGAATCAAAAAGAAGTTTGTAGTAGTTGGTGATTCGAAGGCACTGTACCACAGACCTACAGTTAAATTTGTTTTTGTTCAGAAATTAAGGACAAACCAAGTTTTGGGAGAAAGAAAATAACTTGAGTGTTAGTTAGACTTTTGACAAAGTTTAATGTATCTAAATAAGACAAAATCAATTTAATCTTTTCTTGAATGTGAATAGAAGAACAGAATTCTTCAAAAGTTCAGCAGTAGGTGTAAGTGCATTACACATTAATATTTGTTTGTTAGATGTCAGTCCTTTTTAATTGTTTGCCGTATTTTTCTGCTTCTAGTATGATGACCCAAATGCAACAATCTCTAATATTGTAGACGTGCTGAGACAAATGGTAAGAAGTTTCACATTCTTTTTTTCTCATGCCATTCATGTTGTACTTTAGTTATAGCCCTGCTGTATGGTTTAATACTGAAAGTTTCAGAAATGTTTTTATTTGAAACCATTTTACTTATTCATTTTGTACATAATTCTAAATATAAACTGAATATATTTCATTTTGTTAATGTCAGATATACTACTGATGATTTATAAACTGAATGGGGTTGTTAACGTCAGCATATTTGCAATATACAGCGTGTTCGGAAAGTCACTGTACACTTGTATATTTATTAACAGACATGTTTCAATACAGAATACAGTAGGTAAATATGAATGACAATTATAAACAATGTTGAAAGTGACCCCTGTTGGCATCAATACAGGCCTGGATCCTTCTTATTTTGTTTCTGAACACAGCTATCAGTTGCTGGCTTGAAATAGACTGAATGAAATATGATTACAAAATTGCACAGTGACTTTCTGAACACCCTGTATTTTCACTTAAGTTCATTCTAAGTTATAGCATGAAGGGGAATTTAAACATTATGTAAACAAGTGTTGATACATTTCATGCAGGGATTTAAACATCATGTGAACAAGTGTAGACACATTTCATGCAGGAATTTAAACATTATGTGAACAAGTGTAGACACATTTCATGCAGGAATTTAAACATTATGTGAACAAGTGCAGAGACATTTCATGCAGGAATTTAAACATTATGTGAACAAGTGTCTACATTTCATGCAGGAGGTAACAATAGATTTTCCTCCAAGCAAGTTGAAACAAGGGTGTGGAGAACAAGCCATATTTGTCTTGGATCGATTGGCTGATCAGGTTCTTAAGCACACACAGTTTTCATGGAAAAGGTAAATATATATATGCAAACATTTTACCAGCTATTATGCTTACGGAACTATCAATGCGTCTTTAAGCATGTGTTTGTGTGAAAAGTTATAAATGTGATTTTTATGATGATATATTCACTTGTTTTTTTTGCATTTGTGAAATTTATTAGACTGTTAATTTGTCATGGATTTTTTTTCATCATTTCTTGGAAAGCTTTGGCTTTTGTTGCTTATAAAACAAAGTTTATGTTATGAAGACTAAATTGTTAATACCAGAATGGTACAATGTATTAAACAACAGAACTTTTAATCAGAAAAGCTTCAAGCTGTGTTGAACTTGTTTAATGTATTTTGTCTTTCCAACACAACTGTCATCAGGAGAAGCAAGAAGTTACAATTGAAGGCAACTTACTATCGCAGCAGATGTACAAGCATACGAGATAGAATAATGTACCTAATTTGCCAACCGGATCTGCCCTCCATATTTACAAAATGATTTCCAAAAAATTTATTAGATTTTTTAAAAAATATCCAGGTAAATAACTGTAATAATACTTCAGTTATTTATAATTTTTTAAGATTCTCTGATAATTAATTTGCTTTTACGATCAGGGGTCTCTGAACCTTTTTGAACAAGGACTGGAAGGTAGATCTTTTTAGGCTTTGTAGGTTAGACAGATCAGGGTAAAATTAAGTAGGGATGTGTACATGATCACAATACAACTTCACTGATTTATTTCTCATAAGAACACACATTGAAAATATTTAAGATATACATTTTTTTAGCATTAGTGAAGAGCATGAGACAAGTGCTTTTCCATCAAAATTACACTTAAGTGAGGTTCATAGTTAGTGCTCCAAATCATTAAAAGTGATTTCAAGTGCTCATCAGATAAGGCTGATCCATGACTAGTTTCCATGTACTTCATCTTTAAAAATGTCTTTTTGTACAAATAGGTGGTGACAGAAACTGAAATGAATCCATGAGCAAAGTTGGAAGACGTTTATAGAACTCTATCGGTTTTTCCTTCTTTGTATTTGTCCTCCAACATGTTGGACTGCAGCTGAGTTGCTTCCATTTGAGCTTCAGGTGGTAGTTAATGAACAGAACAATCAAATGGGTTTTGGAAGATCCTTGTTTCTGTTGCATTTGTATCAACATGAGAAAAATGCTCCTTGAGCTGTAGTTTCAGGTCAGGAAGGATATCTTGTGCAAACCTGTGTGAGGATGGGTATCCCACTTCTTGCTTGAACTTTTCACAACATGGAAAGTGTGTGAAGTGACTCCTTATCGACTGGGACTTGAAAAAAATCAGTTTTTGCCGAAATGCTTTTACCTCAGTGTACATATCACAGATAAGTGTGGTTTCACCTTGTAATCTGAGATTGAATTAATTCATGTCCATGGTCAAGTCTACAGAAAATACTAATTTCCAAAGCCATTCACTGTCTGTGAGTAACATTTGAGAGCAGTTCTATTTATTGAAGGAAGTTTCAGCCTCAGTTCTAAGTTAAAAAAATCACAACATAACCTTCCTAGAGCTAAGTCATTGAACTGAAGTGTGGTTGGACAAGTCAGGATATGCTGCTTTTATTTGTACCAAAAATTAACAGAATTGACACGGTCAAGTTCATGAGAGTGAACAAAGTTCACTGTTGAAACCACAGGTTCCATGACTGCTGATGAATAATACAGTGAAGAACCATAGGCTTGGAACAACCTGTACTTTTAACAGCTTTGTAAATTTGCCCAACTGAACCATTCCCTGCACCACACATATTTTTACCGCCATCTGTTGTGACGCACTTCAGACGTTTCCATTCCAGGTTATACTGAATTTGTGATTTTTCAACCTCTTTGAAAATATCCTCACCTGTGGTTATTCCATGCATAGTGTGCACAGAAATAATTCGTCAGTGACTTCAAAGTTAATATTTACTTTGCGAATAAACAACAGCAGGTGTGAAGTATTGGAAACATCAAACTCTTTGGCGTTGCCTTTCAGTGGAGATACAATATTGTTTCTTATATCCTCAACACTATGAGCAACTGTATTTGTTGAAATACTAATGAGTCCACTTTTTCTGGGCACATTTCTTCAGCTGCTTTAATCATACATAATTTAATGAGCTCACCATCAGTAAATGGTTATCCTTGCTTGGTCAACAGATGTGCCACTTGGAAACTTGCTCTCATTGTAACTTCATAAGTTTTATATTTCAAACTTGTCTGGAGGTAGCTTTCCCATAAACTAAGAATAATTTGATTGTTTGGTTTGAATATGTCTACAAATGGTGTATTATTCACTGCAATAGTTTCGCTACATATTAAGCCCAATGCTTTGTTACGTGATTCAGTAACAAAGTAGTCCACGCTCCACTGTTCTTTAAAAACATGACATTCAGAGTCAACTTTTCTCTTCTTCTCTTATCCTGACATAATAACTGGGAATAGCTAAGAACTTGAACATAAAGTAAACAGCAGCATTCACTGACACACACTGAGGTACACAGGCAGATGTGGGAAGAAACACTGCTTCAGGGCACTGGGATAGATAAATAGGATGGCTCAGCAGTAAGTGATGTGACGTTTCCTTGCAAATAGAAAAGTGTGTTGCACTTAGATTGGCTTTTGCTAAATTACATTTTATTTTTTGTTTAGATATTATTGAAAAAAAATATTACTTTAATAAACTGTTGACAGGCCACAGTTTGGAGACCCCCCCAAGTTAAATTAACTAATGGAATATTATACCTATCTGTATAATATCTGTCCATCTAAAATTGGTTTATCAACTTTGTATTTATCTATATCACTTTTATGTTCCTTGTATTAAAAAAGTTTATGATATTTTTAGTTACAAAGTGGAACATGGTGAGAAATGGGGTATCTGTAAAATTCCGTGTAACTGTCAGGCATAAATAAATGTGGTGTTAAGGAACATTACTTTCCTCATAAGTCTTCCAGGTGGCTCAAACAACTGTTAAGCTTGTTGGGGGTAAGAGATTTAGTAATGTTTATTATTAACAACATTATCTATCGGATATTTGAAATAGCAGATGGGACGAGTTAGATTTAGAAATACTTTTTTGGGGGGAATAATTCTTTAAATCATTACCCCTTTCCCAACAGGTTTGATTTTGATATAATTTCATAATTTCTAGCTTTTTATCGACAGTTTTAATGTGTTTCAGATTCTCATTGTGTTATTTCAAACAGACAACATTGCTTTGAATGTCTTGTTGTCCTTGTTCATGTCTTGTTTCTTAGATAAACTTTTGTTAGAATATACTTGGTTGTTTAACTTTTTCAGTTATTTTAAAAATATTGTTGGTACACTCATCCATAATGTGGGATTTTTGCTTACAAATGATGGCCAAAAACTAAATATTTAATGTGATATTTGTTTCACTTATTATCTATCATCACTTGAAGACTGAACATAGAAGAGAAAGGATAAACAGGGGGTGTTAATAAGATATCCTCAAAGAGAACCCCTAAGGCAATGTTATCAGAACTACATTTTCAAATGTTTACTCTTCATTCTTACTGAAAATTTTATCAATGTTTTGTTATGCTTGCAAAGATTACATGATTGGGTTGGCTTATACCTAGTATTTATTTTTAATTTGCTACACTATAGCCCCTCGGAGTGGATTCCTGTACGTGGTGAGGGGACCTCCCAGGGAAGGCTCTGTTCTGTCTGGTTACCTTCTCTGGGATCTAAACATCCACCCACGTGTTTGCCGTGCATGGCGACCCGTGAAGGGGAGGAGAGGATCCTGGTGGTTGAGGGGTCCAACCCTAACACACCACTTTGGTCTCGAATTCCTGTAGACGGGCGGCCCTTGGGTGGCCCCCCTTGGGTCAATCGGCTGGTCCACCTGGGCTAGAGCCAACCAAGTACCAGTGTTGGAAGTTCTCAACGGGTGTTGTGGACATTGTGCCTGATGCTTGTGTTTGGGTATAGTGCTCACGAAACCCTGGCGTTGCTGCATTGTCCTTGCATGACTTTGTAGTGCGTCCCCTTGTAGGGCTCCATGGTGGGTGGGGTCAGTGAGTACCGAAACTTTTCACTTTCCTATGGATCCTTCAAAAAATTTAATTAAAATTGTAAAAAAACAGTCAATGGGTAAGCGACCACGTCTCAAATACTCAGAACAGCAATCTCCAACATCAGTAACACACGTACCTCATTTTCTGATATTGCATTCTCTTTCAGAAAAATCTTTAGGGCAAATGTCCCATTTTTTTATTCAAAAGGGGCTAGAGGGACTTGCTGGCTCTCCAAAGTCAGTAAAGAAGCTTCGATCTGGTGACATACTGGTTGAAACATCCACATCCCAACACAGTGAACTCCTCTTGAAATCAAAGGTAATTGGCGATATACCTATCGAGGTTACACCCCATGCTACTTTGAATACTTCATGAGGAGTTATTGTTGAAAGGGATTTGAAGAATGTTCCTGAATCGGAGATTCTCGTGGGTCTTTCCACTCAAGGAGTTTTTGCAGTGAGGCGCATCTCCACTCGCAAAGATGGAGTTACACTGCCAACAAATACCCTTGTTTTAACATTCACTTCACCACGAGCACCCGCCACCATCAAAGCAGGTTATCTCATTTGCAGGGTTCGGCCATACATTCCAAACCCTCTTCGATGTTTTCAATGTCAGAGATTCGGCTACTCAAAGACATCTTGTCGTGGTTCCCTGACATGTGCTCGTTGTGGAGGCAAGGACCACGATGCCTATGATTGTGACATAAACCCACATTGCGTCAACTGCAATGGTTCTCACCCCTCTTACTTTCATTGTTGTCCAAAATGGTTGGAGGAAAAAGAGGTGCAGCGTTTGAAAACGACACATAACATTAGTTATCCTGAGGCTCAGAAATTGATGTCCACAATCCCATCTCGGACATATGCTGCTGCACTCCATTCCACAACTACAATGGAAGTGCAGACAGATCTCTCTGTGCCTCCAAAAGAATCGTTTTCAAAACAAATGGTTTCTCATTGTTGCGTTTTTGCTGTGTGTTTTTTAATACTTCTATTCTTTTACATTTTGATACTAGTTGCTATGACACATAACCCAGAACCAGGACTGGAAAGACCAACTTCAGGTGGCTGACGGTGGGTCTTGTACCTGCCTGTTAGTCTTCCTGGCGGGTTATGATTATACCTTTTTGATAGAATACCTACCTTACAACTTTTTACACTTTGCCTTCTATCTTAACCTTGTAGACTAGGTGTCAACAGTGGTTTTATACTTTTTTTGTTTTACCTTCATTTCCATTTATGTCTTTTACTACATTTTTACTGGTTGTTTGGCGCAGATAGCCTCTTTGCTTTGTGCCATAAAACACTAAATCAATCAATCAATCAATCAAAAGCTACACTATAGGCATGATAAAACATGGCACAAGTTAGAAATTACGTTGTAATTTTGTGATATGTTATTACATCACAACGTGTCACTTAATTCGTTTGAATTTTGTATGAAAGGAATTGTTTCATATACGTATTTGGAATGAATATTTCTAATTAATCGAAGGAAGCTTCAATGCATTACAATTCCAGCATTTATTGCTATATTAATATATAAAAAACTATTTGAGATGTAATAATGATTTTCAAAGTTTTATGTAAGGTCTAACGATGCTGTGAAAGGATTATCAGATAGTTTTTTGTTTTTTTTAGGTTACTTTACATTTCTGTCATCTATGAACCTAAAGTAATTTCTGTTAAACAAAATCCTAAATGTTAAGTTTTAGTTATTGTGTTATGAAATATTCGATACCTATAGACCTATCTATCCAGAAGAAACCGAAGAAGGAAACTGTACTGTGGAGGAAACCCTCGAGGTTACATCTGAAAATTTCGAGGAGGAAATTGTAGGAGTGAGTTGCAAAAACATTTAATTTTTCAATCTGTAAAAAATCAAAACTATAGTTTCATATGAAGTATACATTATCTTGAAATTATTTTGTGGAACCCTTTGACCTTTTACTGAACTTTCCAAAAAAGAAAGATTCTCTCTACAAGTAAATGGTGTACAATGTAATCAAACAGTATGTTGATTATGCTGGTATCCATGATCATTGTGAACAAACAGTAATATTATAATGTTTACAGGAAGATGAAGACGACGACGATGAAGGAACAGTCATGGATTTAGAGACTCTAAAAAGTATATCATCAGGTAGACCTGTAAGTTTCTCTGTGTGAAATTTAGTGTATCACATCTTTATTCTGGAGTGTAGAAAATATTAGCTGTAGATCCATTGAAAAAATTAATTTTTCAGAAGTTATTTGTTTTATAAGAGTGGTGTGTGTATATATATATTAAGATTTTGTCTCATTATAATGCTGTAAATATGAAAAAAATATATATATATGTTTTACAGGTATTATAAACTTTGTAACCTCTTGTGTATATGATTGTTATATTACACTAATTACTAACCTGCTTTTATGTGAACTTATTATAAAATGAAAATGGAGTTATAATGTAAAATTTATGTTTGAAGACAAATTATTGAAAACTGATAGCTGAAGTATAGAAAGAAACACATTACTAAAACTGTTAATAAGTGTTTTTGAAGAGCCATGCTTGATATTTCTTACTTTTGGAAAATAGGTATTGAAATTCTCAATTAAAATTTATTGTTGGTCACTGTGTAAGTAATGTATAGAATTAAGAAGTTAGCTGGAAATAATTATGGAAAGTGAGGCTAAAGTGGTATATACAGCAAATTACTCAGGATACCTAATTTTCAAGACCTTCGGTGCTGAATGAATGAAGGAAATCTGTTTTAGCGAAGATGACAAATACTTCAGAGAAATGTTTGTTTATTCTACTCCATGTTTCAGGTTATGCCTTTTTTCAAGGGTCTGTGAACGTCACATAAAACTGATATTAAATTATAGCAGCTGAAGATAATATAAAACTAAAACAGTATAATGAAATGCTGTGTGTTGAAGCATGCTGAAAGTGATGTTGGGTGAGTTAGTTTCTGATCATAATGTAATAGTATTATAGTGGCCAGGTATTGTATCTGTCTCTGGAAGAGTGTTTGGATTAAGTCAAAATAGATTATTTTTCGATATTCAGAAGACTTTAACAAATGTTAGCAAAAAGAGAAATTGCCACGTCAAAACTGTTTCATAGGTCCTGCCATTCGTGGTTAAACCTTTAACTGCAGTAAGAACATCTGGTTTGAATTTCCACATCATATAAAAACCTGGTAAAAACTGAAGGATTTACTTACTCATTCAGCCTTCAATAACAATAATTCATGCAAATTTAAAAAGTGCTTTGACAAGACCATTGGTGTAGAGAAAGCATAGGCAGTTGGGAACACTGCCTGTTAAATGATGTACACAGCGTTCACATATGTAGGTAAATCCAATCTTTCAATACGTAATTGTATCAAAGAAAACGTTTGTGGCATTGTATGTTTTGACAACAAGGAATCCTTCACTGAAAATTACATCAGTGTTCATGATATGAATAAAATCACACCTTATCAGATCAGAATTTTGTAGGTGCGTGAAAACATTTTTGGTATAAAAATCAAAAGAATCACTTTTGATTCAGTTCAAAACCCTTTCATTAACACATGCAATTCATGGCTTGTGGGTGGGTGTGGAAATGGAACTATTGACAATAAAAGTAGTCAAAGAAGTAAACAAACTATCCAAACATGATATACAGCTCCTCAGGATGAATTCTCAGAATGATTCTCAACACTCCAGTAGACATCTTGTGAATGACATTGCTGCAGACTATCCAAATATGATATTAGGTTCCTCAGGATAAATTCTCAGAATGATACTAAACAATACAGTAGACATCTAGTGAATGACATTGCTATAAGCACAGATGTTAAAGTTCTTCCAGAATAGTTTGATGTACATGAGCCCAAAATGATCTCGATGGATGTATGGTTGCTGAGAACAAACATCCAAACAAAAAACTGAAATGTGCAACAGAAATGAACTGGTGGGACGTTTAAAAATGGTAAAAAATACTCTTTACCGATGAGTCTAAGTTAGCTGTAAGGTTGACTGGAGAATGTTCAATGTAGAACCTCTTCAATAATGTGTGAGGATGGATCAGTACAGTTGTGAGGTTGTGTCTCTGTTAAGAATGTGGGGAACTGAAAGTACCCTGACTGTCAACAGGTACAAGTAGATTCTGACCCACCATAACATTCCAAAGGAGTATGTCTCATTGGGCAGGGTTTCATCCGTCTACTTAACAGTGACCCCAAGCATACAGCCAATGAAATGAAGACGTATTTGGGATCTAAAGATACATACGGAACATTGACTGAGCAACTTGGACAAGTAACAGAAGGTATGACAGAACATTTGGAACAACAACTATATGAAAGCATGAAGCAGAATGTTTGTGAAGCACATATTTATGTTCTACACAACATATTCATTTGACTTTACATATTTCCTGTCATAATGTATTGTATTTATGTTTGTGCATTTTTGCTTAATATAATTTTCATTTGTTTTCTGTTTTCACATTTATTTCCAACACTATACATTCATTGTTTCTGCTTAATTTGTTCAAACTTTAATTACAGCCATGTTTAGAGTTTTTAAATACTGTAAGTGATAATTGTTTTATTAATTATTTTGCATTATTAAACCCGAGAGAATCCTCGCATCATGTTTTGCTGTGGACTTTCGGAGGTTTGTGTAAAAACCACCAAAAGTTCTTCACACTTTTGTTCTTTCTCCTGATCAATTTTTTAGTACATTACTCATTATAAGAAGTTTTCTAACTGTGCTCACATCACAGCAGAGTTCTCACAGTGTGTTGCGAAACAAAATTTCATTGAAGCAACAGGTCAGTAGTAGTCACTCTGACCCTGTTTTTTCACATGTTTATTAAGGGACTATTTACAGATGGATTAATTTCGTTGTTAGTTAAATTACACATGAATCCAGTATAATGAAGTTAAACAGTGAACAGTAGGAGGTGAACATTTTCATGATACTTTTGAGTTAAATGTACATTTCTGTACAGAACTGATCGACACAAATAACTGTAGTAATGTTGTGACAGCTTCACCAACTTTATTGTTTTTTGTTGTTTTCTTAACGCGTACAAAATTAAACCCAAGAAAAGAATGTCTAATGGTTTACCAGTTTAATTTTTTGATAATTAAATGTCGAAACTGATTTTCTTGTAACAGATAAATGATGAAATTGTCAGACCAGAAGAAATCATGGAATCCAACACAGATTCAGCTGAATGGAAGCTAGAGGTTGAAAGAGTTCTTCCACAATTAAAAGTTACTATTCGTTCCGATACCAAAGTGAGTAACTTTGATTACTTTTTCAGTTGTTAAATGAAAAGGATAGGTTAAGCTTATTATGTTTTTCTTGATGTGTTTTATTGGCAGTTGGATTATAATTTTTTGTGGTAGTTTTTTTTTAAAGGACACTATTTTTCTGATGGATGATCCTTTAAAACGAAAACAGTTGTAACTATTATAGGAAAATGAACTAGCAAGAAATGTCACTGCTGTTAATATTTGTAGTTTTTATTCTGAGCCTACTTTGAATAAGTTTATGTTTTTGTGTTTTCAAAGAAGGAAAATATTGACGAAGTTTAAAGCACGTTAATGCCTTAGCAGCAAAATCTGTCTTACCTGATCAACTTTTTATATTGCTTTTAATAAACAGTCAAGATTATGTGACTTGCTGCTCAGGGTGAGGTGTCTCTGTTGAACCCTCTTGCCAAAGCTTATCTGTTTCTGTGGATGTCAAAAGGATTTAGTGAGTTACATTCAAAATATGATTATCTTGATTTTTCATGCTATACCACAGTAACATTACTAATAATCCATTATTTTAATAGTGTATATGTTACGTTATGATTTTTATGAGGCAATATTTGAAATTAATTCTATAATATTCCCCTAGTGAGAGAATTGTGGCATGCAACTTACTTATTACAATATTGTCATTACTTAGTCAGTACATAATTTTTATAGTTTTCAACCTTATTTGGTTAAAAAACCATGAAATAGACAACCAGACCTCTCCTGCAACACCTCTCTGATGTTTAATTTAATGTGGTATTTTTTATAACCAATAGAAACCCAAGGTTTAACTCTGTGAAATGATGTGTTATATTACATTGTTTTCTGTGCATAGAATTGTAAATTTCACTTTCATTCAGCCTAGCACACCCAGGTGAGTTAAGGCATTTGACTTGTAATCTGAGGGTCACAGGTTCAAATCCCCGTCACCCCAAACATTCTCACCCTTTCATCCGTGAGGGTTTTATAATGTCAATCCCTCTATTCATTGGTTAAAGAGTAGTCCAAGAGTTGGCAATGAGTGGTGATGTCTGGCTGCCTTCCCTCTAGTCTTACGCTACTAAATTAGAGACGGCTGGTGCAGATAGCCCTCGAGCAGCTTTGCGTAAAATTAAAAATAAAAACAAATTAACCGTAAGGGAAGCTGTAAAGGAGAAACATTGGTTAAAATAATGTGTAAAGGTCGTTTTTTTCTAAACTTTTCTATTAAAATATGTAAACCTCTCCAGTGTACACAACCAATTTTGAATGATAAAATATAAAGTTTTATTGTGAAAAAAAGTTTGAAAGTTATGTAGGAGATTTGTGGAATATGCAAAGAAAATTTGAGATTTTTTGAGATGAAGAAAAATATTTTTAACCCGAACATGAAAATCACTTTGCATGAATTAGTGTATAGAAATACTATATATTCATGAAACATGTCATCAGTAAATATATTTCATTAAAATACGAAAACTGTGACAAAATGATTACAAGGTTGGTCAGTTTGACTGAGTTTGTTGCAAGAGAGTTAAATGTATTTATTCTGATAGAAAGGATGTTTGTTTTAAATGTCTGGCTCATTTGTAGTCAAAGTCTAGTTTAGGAACAGTGATAAAAACAGTAGTTTTAATTTTGAACTATATATTTCTATTTGAAAAGTTTTTGTTTGTTTGGTTACATGTTAACATCTTATATGAGGTACTAATAGTACTAAGGTGTTATACTAGTATGTAGGTTTCACCTGGGGTTTGAGTTAGCAAAGAATGATTGGATTCAAGTTTTTCTTTTACAGTCTTGAAACTTTAATCCTGACAAATTGGAATTCAGTAGGTAAAGATTACTTGTATGTTATTTTGTGGGAAAGTTTTTATAAGTCAAAGTACAGTTGAACAAAGTAAAACTTAAGATATTTAATGTGTATTTAAGGACTGGAGGAGTCACTTGGAACAGATGCACAGTCATCGAAAAGATATCGAGGAAAGTCTTTCTGTCACAAAGAACCAGCTGGATAAACTGTACTCTGATATTAGTCATACATTAGAAAAAATAAGTAGCAGAGAAAAATATGTTAACAGCCAGTTAGAACAGTTACTGATAGAGTACAGAAGTGTCCAGGATCAGCTAGCACAGTCCAAAGAACAGTACCGGTCTGTGAGTGGTGGGGTCACCGAGAGGTCTCGCACATTAGCACAGGTAGGGGAAGATATCTTGTTGTATATCTGTAGGTTTTGTTTGAAATATTGCAAAACGATAAAAGTGTTTTTAAATATTTCTAATTTCTCTTGCACATTCTGAACATTTCTAATGAGTTTTTCTCTTATTTAATTCTCAAGATAGAATAACAAAGATTGTAAATACTTCATTCGTTTGTTTTAGTTTCTCTGGCTCAGTTGTTCTGCACAATTAGATTTTGTTGTGTGATTTCTAGTAGCTTGTAAACGGAGACTTAGTTTACTCTTTGGTGCTGCAGTCAAACCAAAATAGAGACTTCTTTTACGTAAAATAAAAAATCTCATGGGCAACAGGTTGTCAAACCTGGAACTTTAGTTGTGTATTGTTTCGGTCTTGTATTGTTGAAAATTAATAATAAGCTTAGTAAGAGCATCATGTAGCCATTATCAGCTTTCACATAACGTAGGTTTGTACTTCATGCTACTTAAATTCATCATTTGTTTTGCTATTTTTTAATTTGGGAGACCAACCACTGATTGTTTTTAACAGTTGGTTCAGACTGTTTCTTTGTGATTATGTATTTAAACATTAACATCTGTTGGATGGTTGTGTTTTCCTTAACTGTTAGATAAACACTTTTTCATTATAAAAAGGTAATTATAATATGAGTATTTATTGACTAGATAACAGAAGAACTTGACCAGATCAAACAAGAAATGGATGACAGAGGATCAAGGATGACAGATGGAAGTAAGATTTGTTTTCCATAAACTCACTTAGCTTAACTTGCACTTTAAACAAAATGTTTGTTTCTTTCTAAAAGTGGGAAAATCAAAAATCTAAAGCATCCCAAAGTAATTACGTGAAACTAAAAACAGATAGAATGTTACATGTTACACGTCAGCAGCCTTTCGTTGAACGATCAATCTGTTCGGTAATAATAATTATCACTGGTGGGTGATATGAACAAACCTTGTGATGTCAATTTACCTGTGCTAAACAAGTCTTTATTTTAAAAAATGTGGTTTCATATTAATGATTATATACGACTTGTTGTGTTTGCAACTCTATCTTATAATGGCAGTTATTAGTACATTCACAATGCTGGAAAGTAGTGATGGATTAGTCTGAATGAAAACTTTTTTCTGTTGTAATGTTTTTCCTTCAGATGAAATAGAAACAAATTTTCATTTAAACTTGTATTAACTTATCTGTCAACACTTTTATTACAGATTTTTTTTTCTACGTACACCTTCACAGAATGACAGTCACTCTTCATTCTTTATAACCAATTCTCACACCCCAAAGGAATTTTGACAATCTTTTGGTTTGTTGGGGCATGTACAATTTCACAAAAAACTTTTGTCTCAGTTACACTTACATTAAAATATTGAATGAAATTGTTTTAATGTCATGAAAAAAGACTGTATATGTCCTGAGATTAAAAATGTATATTGTACAGTTTTTGAAAAGAACTTTCATGTTTATCCATGTAAAAATAAAATATATCCAAATGATTTAAAAACAGTTGCACTTGACAAATGATCATAATGTATATAGCAGAAGTTTTGGACATACTCACAGAAATTATATTTTTAAATTTGTTTTTTCAACATATCCAATAAAAACATCTTTAGGTTCTTAGTGTATTGCAGAAAGCAATCACCCGTAGAACATTTTCACAAATGTAGTACAGTCTCCTTTTAAAACAAGAAGCACAAGGATGCAATGCAAGAATTGCAGCATCTCGGATGATCCCCATTATTGAGTGTTCCAGGAGGAAGATGTTTTGTAATACCTATTTTATAACACTTTCAACATCTATACTTGACAAAAGGGTTACTGAAGGAAATTTGTCAAAGACATGACAACTCTCTGTGGAACATAATTATTAAAAATGTGACAACTCTCTGTGGAACATATTTAATAAAGACGTGACAACTCTCTGTGGAACATAATTATTAAAGACGTGACAACTCTCTGTAGAACATAATCATTAACGACGTGACAACTCTCTGTGGAACATAATTATTAATGACGTGATAACTCTCTGTGGAACACATTTTTTTACTTTATGAAATTTAAGATTATATAATTGGTGTCTTTTGTTGCTTGGCAACAAATTACATAAGTATTGTTTTCAGGCTGTAAGATAAGTTTTTAAGACAAAGTGGAACTTGGAACTATTTGTAGCCAATGCTAATGTTGCGTATTGTGGAAAGAAATTAAGAAAAATACATGAGAAATCATAATGTGTTGAAATACTTTATAATGTATTAGGTATTTGTACACTGGTTTGACTTTCTTAGAGATCTTATTGCTTTTAATAGC
Source organism: Carcinoscorpius rotundicauda (assembly GCA_011833715.1). Classification (NCBI taxonomy): domain Eukaryota; kingdom Metazoa; phylum Arthropoda; class Merostomata; order Xiphosura; family Limulidae; genus Carcinoscorpius; species Carcinoscorpius rotundicauda. The sequence goes on from CM022400.1 coordinate 66,859,538, forward strand.
TCCTCTGGTAAACATACGAAAGGCCCTTGTCCGACTCAAGACGGAGATCAGCCAGATGGATGTTCGGATTGGAGTGGCTCTGCACACCTTGTTACAAGCTAAGTTGAAGGAAAAAGGGGACCTACAGAGAGCAGCCAATACTCGCCCCAGTGTAACAAATATTGATGCCATATTTTGATAGGGACTTTTCAGATTCAAATGCACCATTTGTCAATCAGATCTCTGTGGTAACAAGTTAAAAATAAATCATTTAGTTTGATATTGCAAACACTTGTAGATCACTTAATTAACTATTATATCAGAAATTTAAGTTGTAATATATAATTTTTATGTTGTTATCATGGGTGGGAACAAATTGTGCTGATGGTTAAACTCTCTGTGCATTCACAAACAGATATTTCCATCCAACTCTGGCAGCATATTGTTGTAATAACTGATGGTGAGGCTATGCAACTGTATTGAAAAAGATAACTTGGGTGTGAAATGAAAAACAGGGTCAGATGAACCAAGTTCAATTGTTACTAGATTGTCTGTTTTCTCTCTACTTTTAATGTTCGTTTTATTGACTAAAGCTACCCCTACAGGTTTCTATGCCTTTTAAGAAACTCTTCTACTTGTGAACTATCAAAATCCTCAGGTTTACAATGTAATGATAAACCCTAAGAATCTGATTAATAATTAATACAATAGTTCTGTGTAAAGTTACCAACATAATTTTTGAAACTTTCAGTTGTACTTTAAGTAGTAAGTTAAATTCATTAAAAGCAAGACAATTTTATACTAAAGTTTCCAGTAAAGAAACAGATAATTGTTATTTTCTGATGTGTACTACATAATACAACTCCCAACAATGCTTGGCATCTTAATATAGTTTGTTTTTCCAAGAGTCAGGAATGTGAAAACTCCTCATGTGTAAAGAATTAATTGGAACATGAAGTAACATGTGTGAGACAGATGCTTAATTTACTTTCTTTAATAAGTCTCCACACATTCTAGAGATTGTACAATGTATAAATATTGTACTCTTGTTGTAAGGGTTTACATTGACATAGCTTCTTATGTTAATCCAGTGTTGCTATTAGCTGCAATATTTTAGATTTTGCTGTGTGTTGATACAAACGTACTATCTAGTTAACAAGGAAATATGCCCTGTAAACATTAGAATGGTGGGTACACAATTGGTTACTCATTCATAAAGCTAGATTTACCTTCACTTCTCACAACTTGCTGAGAATTGTGATATCAGGAAGTGTATTGTGTTGTTTAAATATGAGAGAAAATGTCAAACTCTTGTGTGCCACCATTTCCTGTGCAACCCAACAAATTACTGGGCTTCGCTACATTCTGTTGAAATGGAGTTTCTAAGCCAAAGAATTGGGAGTTCATTGCTGGGCTATGACCTATATTTTTTATCAATCCCAAATCAAAATGTTTTATAATTAAATTTGAAAAACTTGGGCATGAAATGGAAAATTTCTTTTATGTCTGGATAGAATTCATCACTGAAATGGTATACAAGTTGAATCTGGACATTTAGATTAGGCTTTTAAAAAAGCATTGTTATGTGATGTTATTTTCCTTCTCTATAGAACTGTGGTACAAAGTAACTCAATGTTTGTGTTGATATCAAGTGTTAACCGTTACATTATTCTGTTTGCTGTACAAAGCCTTGAAACACTTTTAAAATGTTCAATGATCTTGGCCAATGTGATGTAGAAAACATTCTTTAAAAAACTATTTTAATTAATATTAAAAGTTTCATAACAGAAGTTATAGGAATTTAACCCATAAATGGCAGCCATCATCAATAGTTGTTGCTACCTACCACTATTTAAACGGAATTTTGTTACCTTATGGAGCAGGATATACAGACTTTATTACATAAGAGCCTAAAAAAGTCAAACATATTATTACGAATTAAGGACTTTTCTCTGTTATTTAACATGTTAAAAATACTCAAATGATTATAATTGCGATTGTTTAAGACAAAAACCGTTAAATTTAAAAGTACTGCTTATAAAATTGGTATTTATGGAAACTTTTCATATTACAGCAAGGTCTTAAATTCTCTTTTCTTCTACTTTTGAAACTTGAAATAATAGTTCGTTAATAAGTGGAGGCCCAGCATGGCCTGGTGCTTGGAAAGCTGGACTCGTGGTCTGAAGGTTGTGGGTTCAAATTCCCGTCTCACCAAATATGCTCACCTTTTTAGCCATGGAGGTGTTATGACATGATGGTCAATCTCACTTTTCATTGGTAAACGAGCAAGTAACAGAAGAGTTGGCAGTAGGTGGTGATAACAAGTTACCTTCTTTTCAGCCTAAGCTGATACTGTTACATTAAGGATGGGTAGTGCAGACAGCCCTCGCATTGCTTTGTGAAAAATTATTAATAATTGGAACTTACAAGCTTGTAATCCAAGGATTGTGCTGTACAATTGCTAGTAGATCACAAAATTAGATATTGTAAAACATATTTTATTATTCTTCATAATTGCATTTAAGGCAGAAACAAGGAACATTGTGTACCAGTTTCAAAACCCCTTCAAACTTGGTAATATTTTCAAACATACTGCTTGCTGAAAATATTTCTGCAGGTTTTTTTATTTTATTATTAAATTCTGGTTCAAAAGGCAATAGAAGCGACTCCATTGAATTGTGTGGGTGTCAACATGTGAAGGATAAAACTAAACATTCAAAAGGTGCCAAGAAGTAATTTTGTTGAAGAGAAATTTGACTTTGAAACATAATTGTCTATCATCTGTCGTGCAGGCCCCAACTAAAAGCCAACTGTAACCCATTGGTGGGTCATGTGACAGCCAATGTGTTGAGCATTAAAATAAGTTTAAGTTGTAATTAATTGTACATTGTCAATGTACTTATTGTTCTGACACACTGATTAGTAAAGTAAGTGTACCACTGGTAGCACCTGGAGTTGATGTCAGGGATAGTTAAAACAATTAGTGCAAAAAATTAGTCAGCCAATTCAGAGCTTACAAATACATTATTTTCCTCAAATCTAGGCTCTTCAATTTTTCTATTTTCAAATTTACAAAAATTGTTCCAGATAAAATAAGCACACCCTTCCAATTTTTGCTGCAAGAGGTTTTTTCTTAAAAGAAAGCACACAATAGGTTGATAAGTGTTTTCTATTAAACAGACATCATTTACATAATCATTTTTGATTAAAACTAATTGTTCAGGAGGTTATTCAATATATAAATAAAGGTTTTCTAAAATTTAAAGCCACCGTGCAAAGTTATACAACAATCAAAAATTATTTTTGATCTACCATACGAGCCAATGATTTATAATGTACATGTTTAACAAGACATTTATCTAGTTAAGTATGATTTAATTACAAGCTTTGAGAATATTTTCATTTATTTTGTTTTTTCAGGCAGCTAAAAATTAAATTATTTCTGTATTATTAGTGTTAAGTTTTTGAAAACATTTGTATTTGCACATATAAGAGAAAATAAATTAGAAACAGCAAACATTCTTTTAATTTTTTTTGTGGCAGTTTAATTTAAATTTTTCTCAATTGCATTTACAGGTAAAGCAGTCATGTTGGGCAACGGGCTGTTAAAAAGAAGGCACTGAAAGTGCATTTATTTTTCTACTTACTTAAACTCCAAAGTGAAACTTTATCTGAACTAGGAGTAAATACGTTTATATGTAACAATGAGTTTATTAATTTAATTTATAATACAAATGGAAAAAGAATTTGTCAATTTGAGAAGAATTTCCTTTTTTAAGTCCCTAACCAAATATTTATGAATTCCCAAGTAAAATAGTGAGTAATTAAAACACTATAGTACCCTCATTTAAATGTCTCATAGACTATAATATCATAAGCATTACACTTAATATTTTAGAAAATATGGGACTTCAATCTGTCAGAGCAAAATTTCCCTGAAATACAAACTATCAACGAGTTTCAATAACATTTGTCGTACTGTGTTACTAACTTTTCCACTTTTAACGTGTAGGTAGTGTACTTTTAACTGAATTTTGGAGTTCAGTACAACCCCCAACGTTGTTTTGTAATGTTTAAGGAGATCAACTGTGATATAACTAAGAAAAGTAAAACTAAAGGGGCTATTACCTCTGGACCCTCCCCCATTTTCTCTAATGCTCATAAGAATTTGCACCCTATAATGTTTTTTAACCTGCACTTAATAAATCCACAGCTATTTTTCAAAATAGTTCTGGTTTAGTAAAATGATTAACCTATTGACTGCCAAGTATTTCAGCTGCTACAATACAACTTAAATGCTTCTTCATTTTGTGACTTTTTTGTGACGCCATTTTGGATCGAAAGTGAAACAATTTGTAAGTAGGTCAAATGCATGCATGGTGCTGACATCTCGCGTTGAAGTTAGGTATTACAGAGAATGAATTAACTCGTCCATGGCACTGTGTTACCGATCGGCTTGGACGAGTTATCCTGCCTATGGCACTGAACAGGTTAAATGACAAAATCAGAAAAAGGTAAAAACAAAAGATAATAAAACTGCTTTATTGACAATTGCAGTGTTTGAAACGCTGAATGTCAAAACAGGTACCTAAGCACCAATCATGTTAATAGTTAGAGCTGTAAACAAGGCTTACAAGTTTGAGGAAAATACAAAACTGGAGTAACAAGGTATAACTACAGCCTTTTTTTTATAGCATAAAACTAGCTGAATACACAAAATAAACAGCTTCAAAACAAAGCATAAAACATAACCAGTTGTAAATCCATCCCAAAAACAAATACCATTATATTATCTTCCCTACCTATTTGCTAAGAAACACAAAGTTGATTTATATAAATGAAAGTATTAAATCTCAAAACAGATTTTCATGGTGTCATAAAAACTGGTCTTTTTTTTCTTATCACATTTTCTTTTACAAACCTAAATGCCGGTCAGCATGAAAATGTTTGTTGATGTCTATTGGTCATGTTAGTGAATAAAGACTGTGTAGATCAACTTTTATGACTAAAGATGTGCAGTAACTATACAGTTATAAGCATAACTTTGTACCTTGTGACAGGCCTAAATAATATACTATCAGATGGCACCGAGAGACAAAGCTATTGTTACTGTTATTACACTACATGATTTACATTTGATATTAACCTAATATTATCAGAATCATTTAAATACAATGAGTGACATTACAAAACTTAGTATTATAAATATTTGCTTACCCTTATGACAGTTGGTTTTATATTAATGGCAAAGCTAGTAATTCTGAACTACTGAGAAAGAGGCAGCCAATAGGAAGCACCCACTTACTGAAAAATAAGGAATTGACTGCTACTCTCATAATGCACCCACGACTTCAAGTGGGGTAGAAGACTGTGGCATTACATGGCTCAAAACACATTGCTGTACACAAGGGCTAAAAATATTACTACAAGCTTATAAATTATTAAAACTTCATGTTAAAAATGAAAAATTGTAATCAAATCAGTCTATAAAACATTTCACAAATAACATTAATAGTTTTATTGGAGTTGGATACGTTTTCTATGCAGATAAAGAATTTAATTAACAAAAGGAAGAATAAAACATGCTGTACTGTTACACTGATCTCCGTTAAACAAAAATTACCTTTAACTATAAAAAAGAAACTCGAGTCACATGAATTATAGCCCCAAACCCACGAATCTACTTGTGCCTTGGATGAAACATCTTTTTTGTTTTCTCACCTATATAAATTACTGTGGAAGATATTAACAAACATCTCTACAAATTAGTAACTGCTTCAAACTAAAAAAATAGCACATTTTTATAACAACTTGCAAAAGTTGCGTTATGTTTCAAAACCTGTCAAACATACAAAAGTTACAGTTGTTTCAGTTTTTAAAAGCTTGTAAGACGATGTATTTATTCAGTTTTACACTGTAAACTTTGGCCTACAATAATAATAATAATTTAGATTTATCAGATCTGAGAGCCCTTTTATGAGTTTGTTTTTAAACAAGTGTATAACATTTTCAGTAGAAAGCCATGCTGACTGGACTGTCATAGTCTTTTTACAGCTATCACCTCCATGAAAATCTTCACAATCGAATACATTTCAAGATTTAAGTTACATTTAGGTTAAAAAAGTTCATGTACACGAAAAACTAACTGTAACAATTTTTATCAATTTATCCTACTTAAAAAATGACTTTTTTGTTTTTAAAACAAAGACAATTTTGTCAAAATAATTCACAATCATAACTATTATATTATTTATAAAACACAAATATTTACAAGAAATTTTCTTACACAATAATTTTCATGCTAAATAAAAATATGTACACAGGTTATTAGACAAGCTTAAAATTGTATAGTGAATTATACAATAACTATCAACACTTACTTCAGTATTTTCTTTAATGAAATTAAAAACGTGCAAGTAACATTTAATAGCAGTGTTTGAATGTTATTTATGAGTTATTGTAAAGATTTTTACTTGAGAAATAACTGTTTATTTCCAGGCTCCATTATGGATCAAAATGGAGTCTTTGAAGAATGTGTGAAAAACTTGTTCTCTCCTTCATCAAGTTAATTACTGTGGGTTAAAACAGTGTTTATCAGTGAATTACCTACTGCTTCATAACCTAGTGGTCCTGTAGGAAAACATTAAGGATGGTTGATTACATTTAAAAGGCAAAATAACAAAGTAAAGGAGAATTTTTCGACAGGTAAGTAGCTATAAAAAACCCTCGGGTGACCAAACAGAAGCTTACTGGAAAAATTATACGTTAGAGTAAGTAACTGAAGTACTTTAGATCATCCAACAGAGAGAGAAGCATGAGTGTTTATTACTAGTAGTATTAGTAACGTGTCTGAGAGAGAGAGACAGTGCTTATAACAGTCGTAAATGTAAATGAGGAAAGCAGTACTGTCTGAAGCAAGTAATTAAAACTAACAGCATCATGCAAGAAACAATAATAAATATGCCTGACGATGTACAACAGGTAGAGATTCCATCTCAGAAGATATGGTGAACAAACACAGAGAAGGGTTAGTAATCCTTCTAGAGAATGGGTATATAACGGGCAGCATTACCGACTGCATCAGTAATGTAAAGTGAAACATCCAAAAGAGTGCCCAAATGGAAGAATTAGCAGCCTGTATATGGCAGATTCCAGAACAAGAAGTACCTGAGAAAAGTAGTCCTCCTTGTGCATCTCCCGTTCTATTAGTTCCAAAAACGTAATTTAAGGTTTTGTGTTGAGTTTTAGGAGGGTGAACCAAATTACCATTAAAAATACTTACCAGTTACCTAATTGGATAATCTGGATTTAAATAAGTTGATTTGTAACTGGTGTTAAAGTTGAACCCCAAACGACCAGCGTACGTACTAGCTTCCAGTGACATACTAGTTGCTACTGTACACACAATAATTAACAGAGTACTGCCAGGAAGAAACACTGGATGCATGTTACACTCTCAGGTGTTATACAGAAGGGTGGAGTGTAATGGAAAGATAGAAACCTGCAGATAATAACACCAGACAATTTGAAAGTAAAGTCACAAACACTTAACCGTGATACCACATTTGCAGTCTACGTAACAGCTCTTGCAAAAATATACAGCTAAGGAAATAAATGTTCCTTTTAGGAAAACAAGATATTAAAAATTGTTGTAAGTAGTGTACAGTCTGAAAAAACACAAAAACCTGTCCCTTATTTAAGAAATGCTCCCTTATACAGAATACCAAGATTAATAATACCATTTCATATGACAGCTACGGATACGAGATTATTACCCGATTGTTACATTAAAAAGAAGTGTATACTAGTTGTTGCATACTATGTGACTAGATTTCCAGAAGCAATATGTTTACTTTACAAAAATGCAGAGACTATACTGCAAAGGCATTTATAAACCACACTGTAGTCACGCAAGGCATACCACAATGTTGGATGACAGAGTTACGAACTTCATTTCAAATTAAGAAAATCTGCAAACTGTTAGGAATATAGAAATCTTGACCACTGCTCATTATATCTGCTACTAACGGATTAGCAGAAAGACATAATTGAATTCTACTAGACATATCCCAGTTTAACTATATTCCACAAAATATGATATCTCAGTACTGAGAGAAGGGTTATTTGGAAATAAATTCCAATCCTATAATATTATACTTTTTAAAAATAGAAAACCAGTAATTCATTTTACCCATAGAAAACGGACGCTGTTAAAATTAATAGGTTAACAGGAAGTTATGGAGTGTAGGGTGTGCTATCAAGATATGAATAAATATCTCGTACCTTGTCAAGTAAATAATAAAACCAAAACACTAGAGTTCTAGAAAGCTTAGTTGTATGCAAAGAAATGTATGTAGGTCAGAGATTGAGTGGCTTGTATTCTAGGCACATCAGAGATACATATGCATGCAGATGATTTTGATAACACATGTCTGATGCAATGTCTTAATGGTACATGAAAAATAGCTGACTGGAACCCAGGAATTATTGTTCTTTTTGCTTTTAGAACAACATTAACACCAATCAAAAGCTAAGAAACGTGCAGTGCTCAGAGTTTTGGTTATTCCTTTTAGGACTAACTTAGTTTAACTATATTCCACAAAATATGATATCTCAGTACTGAGAGAAGGGTTATTTGGAAATAAATTCCAATCCTATAATATTATACTTTTTAAAAATAGAAAACCAGTAATTCATTTTACCCATAGAAAACGGACGCTGTTAAAATTAATAGGTTAACAGGAAGTTATGGAGTGTAGGGTGTGCTATCAAGATATGAATAAATATCTCGTACCTTGTCAAGTAAATAATAAAACCAAAACACTAGAGTTCTAGAAAGCTTAGTTGTATGCAAAGAAATGTATGTAGGTCAGAGATTGAGTGGCTTGTATTCTAGGCACATCAGAGATACATATGCATGCAGATGATTTTGATAACACATGTCTGATGCAATGTCTTAATGGTACATGAAAAATAGCTGACTGGAACCCAGGAATTATTGTTCTTTTTGCTTTTAGAACAACATTAACACCAATCAAAAGCTAAGAAACGTGCAGTGCTCAGAGTTTTGGTTATTCCTTTTAGGACAATACTGATACAATTTGTTAGGTATAAAAAGCCATAAATTCAAGATATCAAAGGGAGTTCTTCAGTAAATTTCCTGTCCCTTCACAATCTGTCAGGCTTGACATCTGTAAAGATTTTTTGCAACCCAAACTCCACATCAGTTTAAATGCCTTTACACTTTACTAATTAATCTGGAGTAAAATATATCACGATGGGGATTTAGTAACAGTTGAACTACATTAGGATTTGCTGAGTATTGTGGACATGTTATTTACTTAAGTAATCTACAGAAATCTCTTCAAACAGAATCACACTCACTCAGCTTTTCTCTTCTCCAACTGATGTCATCACCACACAGACAAATAATTACGTTTCACTTTGACTACAGAAAGACGGACACGTTAATATCAGAAGAATTGTTACAGGAATACCCAAATGTTGAGCAGTTCTGATATACACTTTTTGAATTTCTTCAACTAGATATTTGTTTTGTTACATAACCTCCGAGTTGTTTCTTTTTTCATCATGTAAACTTCAAGTTTGTGGCTTGCAAGCACTTACCCAGGACTGTATGTAATAAAATATTCTGTTAATAAATAATCTGTAACAAGTGTAGGTCAAAACTAACAACTAAAGTCATCCATTACATTGGGTTTTAAACACTTCACTTCTACCTTTTTACCACAAATAATACCAGGAGAGAACAAGTGATGCCCATATTCCGTAATAATAACAATAAACTACATGACAGACTTATGCAATGTGAACAGTTTCTACTGTTGAATAAATGCATCAAAATATTACATTATATTAATTAATATCCAGCTCTGAATTAAAATTTTAAAAGGATTGTTTTTAACAATATTACACTCCCATACCATAATTTTGTACAACTATCAACAACTAAAGAAAAAATGTACAACGTTTCTCTATGATCATAAAATCTGTCATCACAAAGGGAACACAGCTGACAAATACAGCCAATTATGTTACTTTTTACACTTGTCATTGGATGTTTTCTCTTCCGTAATCATTTTCTCTTCTTCCGACACAATATCAGATTCATTGTGGCTTACTCCTGAGCTGCCCTCTGGTGACGTTGGAGGAGTGTGATGATTCCTTTGTGTATGCTCCTCAACTTTTGTTGCTGAATGGATTAATACACACAATATTTATATACTTTAACATTTTACAAAAGTTCAATGATATACAAAGCCATGAACAAATAAGTAATGCAGTGCACACAAGGCCTGCAGTCCAATACCAGAGTTCCTCAAGAAAGTTGGGACGTGACAGACACGGTAGTGGTCTAGACCTTACACATCAATTTTCACAAACAACAACTGTTAATATGTGAATCAGACAACTGACTGAATCCACTTATTGTAAATGTTCAAAGGGCTGATACATATTTAAAACTGACATTTATAAGCAACCAGTTTTCAAATATTTAAAAAATAAAATTCATTGTTCATTTTAAAGTTCGTTTCTCCTGACTGACTGTGTTGAGAAACACAGTTTTATTTTAACTCACTGTGGAAACAGCGAGTTAATCTTTAAGCCAACTCTAGTGTTTCTCAGAGGGTGTTGAATTTATGGGAATAAGTTACCACCTCCAGCACTGGAGGTTAACATGATAGAAAATTCACAAGGCTAACTGAGGTATTCCTGAAAGAAAGGGAGAATGATTAGGTTTTTAAGATGGATATGCAAGAACAGTTGTGAAAGGTCAAATGGTGGCCTGTTTTTTTTAAGATATTCTGCTACAACATGCAACTGACTGTCAATAGTTTTGAAATGTACGATTTTAGTGATGGTTTCAAGCATATGCATCTTTTTATTTCATACAGGAATGCTAGTTTAAAAAATGTTGTTTGTACAATCCATCTTAATCGAGAATTTTTGTGACACTTCACAAAAACGATCAGGGGTTTGAGTACAATGTATAATTAAGATAAAGATCTGATTAGAGCAAGCTACATACTTCACAGAAGATAAAGAAAACTTTATATTAATGAAACCATGCTTTCAGTTCACAGCATAAAATTTAGAGTAAATGGTTGTTTTATTATTTACCGGCAATCTAATGAGTGAAAACTTGTGAGCATCTCATTAACTTACAAGTTTTAACTAGTAATAAACCTTAATGGAAATGTATTTTACTTACTTATGATGCCATCTGGCGAGTTAGAATGATTTGTGTTTTGTCCTCCACTTCCATCTGCTTGTTGGGTGTCTGGATCAGAAATATTTCCTTGAAGGGCAGCAATATTTTCTGGCCAGAAACGCTGGGCTTGTCGACAAGTTTGGGTTTTGGCTTTTTTGGCCTTGTGACTTGCATCTGGATTGCTGGCATCTAACATTGGCTGAAGAATCCTTCGTCTGGCATTAATAAACCTACAAAAACAGTTTTTGCACAAAGTTCTTTTCATGCTGTACATTTGAGGGAAGATGGGTGGACGTTCCAACAACATAGCAATGAAACAACAAATACTTGAAAGTGAAATACAAAAAAATAGTCAGAGCAATGGGTATTATTCGGTCGGATTTTACAATTGTATCAGCTTAAAATTAATAGTTTTAAAAAGGTTTTAAGTATTGTTTCTGTAAAAAACAGTATCCATCCTTCAGTGTACAATCCAGGTTTGGTAAGGTTTAAATATGACTTTCCTTCACACGATTAGTATTCTACTCGGTGAATTTTTAATCATTTTAAATCAAAAAGTTGACAGAACACATATCTTGCAATTCTTTAAGTAATTTTTTTGCAAGATTTAATACAAGGCTTACATGCTTGTGAAATACTGATCACTGTCACCAATAAATGCAAACTTTGTTTTAGTAATGTGGGAACATTACGCCAAAAATCAGATAATTATTTATAACTATTGTGTTTGATTATTCCAAGCGAGTTTTAGGATAATCAGAGTCATGCATCAGTTGTGTTCACCATAAATACTTAATTCATATATCAATAAGGTTAAAGTATTCTGTTAGAAAGTAGCAAAGATTGAGAAAATAACCTCAATACAGGTTGTGATTCAGAACAGCTGAATAAGGTATGAAGAAGAAATATTATACAAACTAGGATGTCTACCTTAATGACATCTCTCAACAAATACACTTCAAGAATTTTATGATAATCAAAGAAACACAAAACAGGAAATTATATTTAACAATCGTCCACTGATAAAATATAATTTTATATTTGCCAATGGATGATTTAGAGTCAATTCAATAAATATACACTTTGTAATTATTAGTTTGCCACAAGATGTCCTTGCAGTAAAAAACAAAACCAAAATAAAATTTGAGTAACCAGGTTCCCAGGTTTGAGACATACACTTGAGCTCACAGCTTACTACTTTCAACTTGTTTCAGTTTAAACTAAAATATCTAATTTCATTCTAATACGTCATTAACATCATTTATTTGTCTTTTAAGATGGAGTAATAGGAAAGTGATTTGTATTTTAAAGTATGCAATACCTTAAGTTATCACTGCAACTTAGCAGCAAGCAGCAGAGTGAAAATATATCAAAACACTGTCACCGAAATTAAATGATAAAAATGAACACAGTTATGTAATCATCTTGCATTATGATTATCATAAAAGGTTTACGCAAGACAGCAGGTTTTTCATGGAAACTTCAGAGTTTTTAAGTTGCTGACATAACTTTTTATATCAAATTAAAAATGAGGCCGTAGTACTTTAAACTATGTTTCATGATGCAAATAAGATTACTAAACACTTAAGTTTCCATTCTGTTAATACACTTTCCATGATATAACCACTGCTTGTTTGGATAAGATGTCAAGTAGTCAGTCATTTTCTCAGAACTGAAAAACTCTTTCCAAAAATCTGGCATTGTGAAATTTTAAAAATATTTTGCATCTTTACATACCAATTATTTACTTGTAGAAGATTAAGATTGGTCTGTGCAGCTATTTGCCGTTTCTCATCTTCTGTAGGGTATGGATGCTAAAAACGAGAGAGAAAAATAATTACTACACAGAATACCAAGTGAAAGACTTTTCAATGCAGAAAACTAATTAATGCTACGTTTTTAATATATTACACAAAAACAGTCGAATACACAGTGAAAGAAGTTTTTAATTGCATGAAACTTACTATTTTGGCAATTTTTATATTAACCTTCCAATTAGGTTTCCAAGTCTACATGACCTGAAACTTGTTTCCATAACACTACACTGCAATAATGAAATTAAACAAAATCTTGGCAGGGGTTTAGTTTATGGAGAGAGAAGTCTGAGGAATTCTCTCCCCCACAGGGTTGTTTAGGAACCCTGTGGTTCCTCCTCGTCCCAGCTCATGGTAGATTATTTATTTGTACGAGGGAGTTTCCTTGTATTTTAATTTGGTTTGTTCGAGGCAATGAGGTGAGGTGAGGCAGTATGAAAATGTTGGATGAGAATTCTGAGCAAGACCAAGGCAGCAAAAATGAAGTGGACAAGTCCAAAGCCTGCCAGCAGAAGAGAAGAAAGCCGCAGACCAACTCCGAAAAACCAGAGAAACGTCCCGTGATCAGGGCAATAAAATATACATTTGCTTTTATTACAAGTCCCACTAACTTCAAATATTTAACATACAAAACCTATGTTACATTTAATGTTACATTCATTGAAACTCTGAGCAGCTTCAATGGCAAACAACATATTTACAGATTTTTTAAAAGATATATCTGTTAACCTTAAAGTACAGGTTTATACTTGCTACTGGTTCATCATTCAATGAAAACAGGTTCATGTTAAATTGTTCATGACTTTCTGCTTTTGTCAGTTAGTAAAGCCCTTTGTTACTACCCCGTTAAGATGTCACGTGGTCTGAAGAATTATGAATGAAGGTCAAAGCTCAAAATAGCTGAGGTCAGTTGCCACAAATAATTGGATAGAAGAGATTGCAATTTATATTTACAACCATAGAGTAAACAAATTGTTTTTTTTATATACTGGCAGCAGTATTTATAATTTTTGAAGTGTTATTTTCATTATTTGGAAAGCCTCTCTGTCCAGATCTATCTGTTTGAAATCTACAGAAATGATATTATATGACTATAAATATGTTAAGCCTAGTTAGGAATAGTAAGTATGGTTTGTAGTGGCAAAATATTCCTAGGAGTGAAATCCTTACTTATAGTAAGTTTGTCATATTCTAAAAATGTTCAAAATAAGAGATCTTAAATTTTATTTTGAGAAAACTTACTACAGACTGATAATAACCAAAAATCATGATACCGACTCTAACAGGTGAAGTTACACATCATTGATATATCAACCAGTTTTGACAGTTTTTCACAAACTTTTGCCAGAAGTGAAGATTACTTTAAAATATAAAGAATTTCTTACAAACAATAAAAACAAAATTTTGTCAATTTTATAACCCAAATACTGGCAAAGTGATAAATCAAATTATATAAATGTTTCTTAAAGCAGAAACCAGATACAAAGTTTCCCTGCCAGAAGAAAACAGTCAGGGGATAACACTGATACCCCTGTCAATAGTATAAGAAAGTATTAAAACCATAAACTCAACACTTTTACCAATGAAAACTGACCACTATGTGTTGGAAGAGCCAAGAACGCATGATGCTTGTTGCATGCTTTGGAAGAACACCTCTTTTCTGTTTCTTTTTACCTCCAATATCTTCATCATCACTTTCTCCGTGTGGTACTAGTCCTTTTGGAGCTGTCACAGAGAAGAATCTTGTCAAATTTGAAGTTTCAGACACCAAATATAGTTTTGTTCATGATACAACAATACAAATTAAAAACAATCTATGACTTACAGCATTTTGTGTGCCATAACTTTTGCTTTTGAAAACTCAAACACTGTGACCACTTTCGACACTCGTTTCTAGTGAAAGGGGCAACTTAAGTGGGAAAATATGGATAAGTAAGTAATGACTTGTCAAAATAAACTGGCTTGTGACAAAAGCTCGGAAACCGAGTGGGCAAGTTGATGTACTGCTCATCACCTTTTGTGGCAGGTGATCAAATAAGATGGAAATTTGACCTGAACTTTAACCTCAGTGAAGTTTGAAGGCCCAGTTGTGCATAATAATAATAATTATTATTATAAACACAATAAAGTTTTCTTTAAGTTCTTCACTTAAAAATGCTTTAAATAAAATTTTGCTTCCTTGAATAATCTGTTTTTTCTAAATACTACAAAAATCAGGAACTTAAACCCAGGATTCACAAATGGTAATAGACCATAAAAGCAGGCGAATTTAGAAAAGAGAACTGATTAGGCCATACTTAGTATATACAAACACACACTAACACATATGCAATTTGTATCATGAACACAAAAACACACAACTTAGCGCCAGGAAATTTTAACGGAACAATTACAGTAAGATCACGTTACTAATTACGAAGCAAAGAAATGATTTTAGTTAAAACACAAACGTTGGTAATGTTAAATGAACGAATGGCTTGTGTAAATTGGTCGGAGTGAGCAGAATGTTAATTTTTGAAATACTTACAAACAGTGTGTGACAAAACATGTTACTGTAGAAAGGTTTGAAAATATTTGGTTTCAAAATCCTAAGTATGACATGTTCCTCACAGTCTGCATCTTTACAACTATTTTAATGGAACTTTGAGCTTTAATTTCTATTTTACACGTCTCATGTTTTATACTTTTTGTCAGGATTTATCATGGGCAAGGGTATGGGAAAAAAAAAAAAAACTTTCCTTCTGTGCTTTTATAAATTGCTAAGCCTAATTTGGCTACTTAAAAATAGACATTCATTACCTAATAAATAAAAATCACAAAATATCAATCCACAGCACCAATTTCATGTCTTTCGTTAACATCTACAAATAAAAACACTTTATATAATTTTATCTTTAGTACTATGACAACCTATTCCCTTAAGTGCACGTTGTATTTTCCGACAGACAACCATTAGTAAACTTTACACAACAGCACCACAAGATTAACAAAATATTATAAATTACATTTCTAATCATATAGCTATGCATCAGGTGGACAGCACCCATACACTTAATGATGAGTAGTTTTTGTTGTACAGTTTTAAGATTTATGGATAATCCACTTACCAATTGGTGGGACCCTGTTTTCACCTGGTGCTCCACTAGAGGACGCTCCTATCTGAGAAAGAGGAGTGCTACCATGAATTACATGAGATGTTGTTGTATTTGTCTGGACCTGTGTACTCTGAATCTACAATGTAAGGATAAAACAAACACACACTGAATAGCTTCACTAAGTTCTCCAATGTGGCCTCATATTGTACTGTTTTATTAGTTTTAAATATGCATGTTATTTTTGATGAGGTTCAGAGTTAGGTGTGTCAAGGTACATTTTAATTGCTTCCCAGAAGTGTTGAAACTTAAATTGTAGTAATAAAAAAGCTACCACAAGCCTAAAATGTTCAACGTTATTTCTAAGCTACTTTTAATGTTAGAAAAATACAGTTTCAAGAGCATTTTTCCAATTTGACAAAGCTTAAAATTAACACTAGCAATACAAGATTGCTGGTTAGTTTTATTAACTAGACATAAGAAGGCACTAGCAAAAAAACTGTTAACACATGTGCTGGTTATTATTGCTAGTAAACTGTTAACATACATTTCAGTAAGAAGATTCATAGCTCTAAAGACTGAGCACCGACACACCTGTGATACAATAAACTTCAGCCACTGATATTACATGATTCTCAGTCCAGAATGTTATTATGATTGCAATTGTCGACATCCCATGTTTTACCTGATGGTGCCACGTTGCTTTTTAAATCATTTGAAATGTACGACAAACTGAAGATACTATGGAGAAAGTTTGTTTGATTGTTTACTGAGGCAATTAACATGTGGTCCAGCTGGCTGGACTTGCAACATTCATCTTCTATCATACAGTTATAAATACTCTGTCCAAGAGTACATTTCATAGAAATATAATAATCGAATGGAAGGTTTTCTTGTTTTGGTGGTTACAAAGTTGATCAAACTGATTTATCTCCTACAGGTTATAGTAAAGTAAATAAAAGATAAAAATATTTTACTGAAAACAAACACTTGAAATGTGTATGAGGTTTTAGAATTACACAAAGGAAGTTTGAGATTTTGTGAAAAATAATATTATTTTTAATTTTAATGTGAAAATCACTTTGCACATGGACTAGTTAAAAGAACAACAATTTGATATGTTCATGGATAAATATTTTTACTTTGTTGAAAACACTTCACTGAAATTTTAATTTTTCTTTGTATATAAAATACTTGCAATGTTTATTAAAAGTCTTCCAAATATTGTGAAGGTACACACACTGTATTAAAATAATATAAAGACAAATAGTACAGAGGTCCCATGGTCAGTAAAACAGACTCAGCCATTGTTAAGAGTTAATAGCTTCAGTGCTTTAACTTTGTCCTTATACAAAAAAGAACTTCTTCAAATACAATTTTGCTATCAGTATTTTAACAATTATTCTAACTGTAGGTTCTTATTTCAAGTTTAGCTCTGTAAACTAGACAATAACATATCAGCGATAAAGAGCAGATAACAAGTTGAAACAAAGGTAGAAAATGAGGTTTGAGACAAATCAATTACTGTAAAAACTTAGTTTTTAGTGAATTTTTTTTAGTAGAGTTGCTTTTCTCAGGAGATGTTGGTAGTTCATGACCAAACAAACATTTTTATTTTGGCCCCAGCAGGTACTGTAAACTTTGTCAATCCAGAAGCTTGTTGCTTAGTTACACTAGTTTCCACCCTAATTCAACGTCTTTTTGTTTTACTTGTTCTGTTAAAATTAACAGATCTTGAAAAAGGGTGGAAAATTATCTACGTGTATTTAAACAAGATTTGATGTTAAAAAATATCTGAACACAATGCACACTAACAGGATGTATACATGTTTATTGACATTTAATGCAGGAAATAATTAAAACACAGTTACAGTTAGTGTAAGTAAAGAACAACACACACTATTATTAGCTCTCAAACATTGCATCTATACACGTTTAAGTGGGACTGTCGAGTTTTGCAAAAATGTATGGATATAAATTCATAAAAGATACATAAAATGCTGACCTGAATTGGTTGAGCTACAATGCCTTGTGGAGTCTGTACCATCTGATAGACGGTTCCACCTGAAACAATCTGGTTTGGACTTAACACGGAATTCTGGGATACTCCTTGTTGAAGAACTATGTTCCCATTGGTTGTTAAGCTCTGATGCAATAAGTAAAAAAGAAAGATTACGTTCTATCTTAGCAACAATCACGTATCAGTAATATCTTATTTATCTCTCTATTGTTGTTCTCCAAGTTTCTGAATGGATGTTAAATAGCACAAGATAGATAGCTGTAGACTAGAGTGAACAAGCACTCTGTTAACCTATTAACTGCTAGACGCAAACCATAACCTATATGAGGGAAATCAGCAGTAGAAAAGGTAATATAAATACTAAAGTTCTAGAAAATTATCATTGTGTATAGCTTTTATGTAGTTTTGAAGGCTTAGGTAATACCAGTTCATGAATAACTGTAGTTTTATAAAAATAAAAACGTGAGGGTTTTCGCTTACATTCAAATTTCTAAAACTTCATGCAGGTTAGAGCAACAAGAGAGTCATGCTCACTACAACTTCCACAGTTAGAACAACAAGAGAGTCATGCTCACTACAACTTCCACAGTTAGAACAACAAGAGAGTCATGCTCACTACAACTTCCACAGTTAGAACAACAAGAGAGTCATGCTCACTACAACTTCCACAGTTAGAACAACAAGAGAGTCATGCTCACTACAACTTCCACAGTTGGAACAACAAGAGTCATGCTCACTACAACTTCCACAGTTGGAACAACAAGAGTCATGCTCACTACAACTTCCACAGTTAGAACAACAAGAGTCATGCTCACTACAACTTCCACAGTTAGAACAACAAGAGTCATGCTCACTACAACTTCCACAGTTAGAACAAGAGAGTCATGCTCACTATAACTTCCACAGTTAGAACAAGAGAGTCATGCTCACTATAACTTCCACAGTTAGAACAAGAGTCATGCTCACTACAACTTCCACAGTTAGAACAAGAGTCATGCTCACTACAACTTCCACAGTTAGAACAAGAGTCATGCTCACTACAACTTCCACAGTTAGAACAAGTCATGCTCACTACAACTTCCACAGTTAGAACAACAAGTCATGCTCACTACAACTTCCACAGTTAGAACAACAAGTCATGCTCACTACAACTTCCACAGTTAGAACAACAAGAGTTATGCTCACTACAACTTCCAGTTAGAACAACAAGAGTTATGCTCACTACAACTTCCACAACAAGCTCTTCTCTCCACCAGTGTATAAACCTTCTAAAACACAAACAAGTGTTTTTAACACTCCTCTTTACACCCTGTCACTATAAGGTAAATTTATTGTTGTTTATAAGCCATATTAATCATGAAAATGTGATTTACCTATTATATTCTGTGGCAAGAAAAACAATAGCTTTTTAAAAGCTATTCACATTTGTAATAATAGAAGGATTTTCACACTATGTGATATTCAAGTTTTTTTACATGTGGAAATAAAAGTTACAAATGAAATACGTTAATTTGGAACCTCACCTGGTGTTGACTATTGTCCGGAGTACTGCCAGGACTGGACTCAGCTGACGATGACGTACCGTTAGTAAGAGCTGGATATTCTGATCGAAGAAGGTTTTCACTTTGCATTTTATTCTTTAAACACGCAATATACCGATTGCAGAAGTCTTTACAAAGGTCTTGCACTTTCTCAAGTTCCAGTAGATGTATTCTTAACACTTGAATGGCCTTTATCATCTGAGAGGGACAAAAAGACTGCTACAACTTCATAACAATGGTGTGACTGAAATAACCTAGAAAACTTATTAATGTAAATACATTCTGCATTCAGCTACATAAAAATGAAATTGTGAGGATAGTTGCAGCACTGAACAAATATTTTAAACTAATAACAGCTGATACCCTCTTAGTCTTTAAAATCTTCTATGGTGAAGTAATAACAATTTTTCAATGATATATACTCCTTTTATATTTAAGTTATTATCTTATTTCATCAAGCTTACAAAATAATAAAAGTTGTTGTTGTTTAGAATTAAGCACAAAGCAACACAAAGGGCTATCTGTGCTCTGCCCACCACGGGTATCGAAACCTGGATTTTAGCGTGCAAGTCCGCAGACATACCGCTGAGCCACTGGGGGGCAATAATAAAAGTAAAACACAATTTTATGTATGAAATGAATGTTTTGACTTACAAGCTTTATAAAGGTAAATTTGGAAGCCACTGTCACATTTTAATGAGAACACTTTTGGAAATACAGGAACATTTAAAATTATGGAGAGAAATTATATTTTTAAAATTTCATAATAATAATAAAAAAAGAGATAAACAATATAATGATTTCACTAAGATATAACAGGTTTGGAATAATCTTAAACACACAAGTCTGACCTAAAGATAGACATTCCTCCAAATGAATATTCAAGAATCACAAAGGGTCAACTGGATCATCACTGCTATCCCACTGACTTGAAAGAAACAAGCTCAAATCGAGATCTGATCATTCAGGTATTTCTTAAGCCTACCTTTAAGTTCCTTCAAATTTTCTGCATCTACCATATCTAAAGACTACTGAACTGTTACAACTCCTACTTTGCCAAAATATATCTTTAAACCCCCTTGTGCAATATAAAACACCATGTACAGTACTTTCATTTCACTTAATACATTTAAACAACAACTATATTCCCTTCTTTTTCAATAAAAAGATTGTTGAAATTTTTATTTTTCTTCATATGACAACTGTTCCATCTTAAACATTATCTTAGTAGACCTCCCTCAAACCCTATTCAACAAGGATAAGATAGCCAAAACTGAACAAAATTAGGCCTAATCAATGAGCTATACAATGAAATTACAACCCTCTTAGATTTCTATTCAATATTTTTGTATAAAAAACAGATAAGCCTACTTTTTGCCATCCACCGCTTTTGATCAATCAAAACACCAAGATCCTTTTTTCCATAACAATGCCAAAATCATTTCCATCAAAATAATACTTAAAGTACATGATAAACCAGGCATGTCATCATGCATTTATTATAATTAAAATCCATCTGCCAGTAATTTGCCAAGCTTGTCTAAATCATTTTGTAAATTGGCATTTAACCTGTGAAGGTCCCAATACTGAATCTCATTTATTACACTAATCCATTCTCCAACTTTTGCCCCATACAGAGCAATTAAATTTTTTTTCAACAAGGCTTTTATGTTGCCCCTCGTTAAATGTTTATGAATATCCAGATACACCACATACACAGTTTTACCTCTATCAACGTGTGACGTAACCTCTTCAGAGGATGTCAAAAGATTAACAAGGCAACGTCTTCCATGAATAATGTTGACTATCTAACAAAATTTTAATCAACTGTACAAAACCTCCATTGTAAGATTTTCAAAATGTTTCTCACCAATGATGTAAGACTACATTACCTTGAAAATTATTACATTATCCACTCAAAAATAGGAACACTGACCAATATTCAATCTCCTGGGACTTGCCCATTAATTAGGGACTTATGAAAACAATAACATATATTAACCAGTGACTTACACATCCATTCATTAACTTCTTTAAACACCCTTGGGTTCAGGACCCTTTTTTCTTTTTACCTTTCCGGTTTTTAAATATTTTAAACCAGTTTAGCATTAATTTGATCATCTTGGTCATCAATAATGTTTCTCTTTAGTAACTTTTCAGGATGGTGACTACTGTTTAAATATTCATTAATAAAAATCTGGAGAAACAAGAGTTAGTTAACCCAGAAATCTCATAATAGTCAGGAATATTATTGTTCCTAAAAGTTACTACCTATGTCCTAAAAGCTGGCCAATTAATAGAAATACCTAATCCATTAACTGACTACACTTATATAACTGATTATTTTACAAGATTAATATTCATACAACTTGGTTTAGTTTCTTACACAGATATTTTCCATCTACCATTTGTTTTATACGATAAAACATCTTCAGATGCAACAACTTCGGATTATGCTTTTCTCACGTCATATACATCATAAACTGAGCATAATACAAAACCCATAATAAGTTGAAAGTATGACTAACACCATCATTTAGGTTTCCTCCTAAGTTCCTGAATACTTGTTGATGAAAATAAACATTATTTCTCAATATTTGTTACGAGGGAAAACTCAGTAGTCATCTCAAGTTCTACTGGACGGCATACTGGTACACTCCCTTTCAAAAATTTTCACCGGTACAATTCAGTGACCAATCACAGAACTTCTATGTATTTAACAGCCTTAACACAAATGGTGATAGGGGTTATAACCTTCATACAATTATATTCAAAACCTAATTAAATTACTTCACAAGCAATGCATGCCAATAAACATTGCACCAAAACAACTTTTTATATTATTTACATTTTACTTTCTTAAGTTCAAAATAAAATGTTTAAATAAATCATCATTCATTTACTGTCATGTAATTGTTGATTTTAAAAATTACATTTAGATTTTTTTTTTCTTCCGCTATACGGTTTTGTTTGTTTTGGAATTTCGCACAAAGCTACTCGAGGGCTATCTGCACTAGCCGTCCCTAATTTAGCAGGGTAAGACTAGAGGGAAGGCAGCTGAAAGGGCGAGCATGTTTGTAAGCCATGTGATTCTAATGATATTATGCTTTTGAGATAAAAATCATGGCTTCATAAATATTTCTTGATGTCGAATGAAATTGGTGCAATGATGAATGATGGAAATATTTTTCAACTATTCATGCTTTAGAAAGGGAAGTAAATTATAGTAGGTTTAGGGTATCCTGTTCAATTCCTCAAAATATTTTAAATATTTCAAAACATATATTTGAAAGCTACATTTATTGTCTTTTAGACAATAATTTGTAATATAAGGTGTGATATTGAAATAAAAGTACATGTAGAAACTTAAGAGACCAAAAACCTTCATATTAATATTTCTAATTGTCTGTTACAATCTGCAGTTGTCCAAGAAAAAAATTAAAGGGTATTTTATCTAAAAAAAATGTCTAATATTTATTCAGAAAGTTCTAAATGTTTTTAACTGATATGTGAGAATAAATGTTCATTTCTATCATGAAAATTACCTCTCACTCAGTGAAGGCTACATAAATTAGCAAAGAAATCTTTGATAAAAAACAAAAACCCACTTTTTTTCATACAACAGACTTGTAATGTTTACTACAAGCCTGCTAAACTTTAAGAAGATACATTCAGTGTATTCACTCACAGTTAGCAATTTCATGGTTACAGGATCAACCAAAACGACCGAGTCCCCATACTCAGCTAATGGAATTCTTATATAAATATTCACATTTTCAGCCAAACTTTTTTAGTTCTCTAATGCTCTCTTTGACCAACTCTCTTGACCGTCTATAGTTCTCCAAGTCTTCTATCAGAGTGTCAAACATTTATTTGCAAAAATATTTCATACCTAATCAGTATAATCTGCACTCAGATGTTCTCCACCATTATCAACTATTTTTGTATTAAAAATTAACAATAAATTTCAAACAATTGTCTCCAATTCATGGAGACAACCATCCCAAATAGTTTATAAACATCTATCTCCTTTAGAGTTTGACTCTAAAACTTCTTGTTCCATAAGCCTGTGATGAAAATACCCAATAAATACAACCTCGTTAACAGTTCTGGCCTTTACCCTTACATTCAAACTATTTTATCAGTTTGAGTGGAAATGACTACTACAGATAAACACCCTTATTAGAAAGACGTAATTAAATAATGTCACTTTTTGTGTGCAAAATACTTACAAACTTTAACAAAACGTTACATGTTCTTTGTATAAATGTCCTTCCCCAGTCAAAGTGACACATGTTAGTCAGAAAAGAATCCTACTGTAAACTTTTCTATTAATTTCTCTAGACTCAACTAAAGGTCTGTAACTAATTCCAATTAAATGTCCTCTACTTCTCTATTCATGGATATCCAAACATGCAAGACCTCCTTCACATTAACACTGATTTATCAAACTTCAACATCTGTAAGAAATGTACAAAAAAGTTGTACAGGGTTAATACATAACGTACAAGGAAGATCAAATAGCTATTTCAGTCATGTATGGGACATTTTCATGGCCATATTTACAATCCATTTCACAGTCTGCAGTCAATGTGGTATATATGAATCTCTAGGGGAAAAATAAATCAGAGATTTATTTGAATTTTTTTTTTTTTGTCTGAACATTGTTAGCTACAAGACCGTAACATTTAATCATGTGAATGGCTGTACAATAACAAACAATAGCATACTGAATATTTCCAATCAATTTGGTGACAAAAATAAAATTGTCCTTTTTTCTACAACTGATTTCCAAACATCTGCAACACAAAAAGTTAAAGAGAAGGTATTTAATATAACTCCAGTTTCCTTGATTTACAATAGCTGTTCAAACAAATGTTTGAAAAAAATCCCTTCATTTTTTAATGCAGTATACAACTTTAGTGAACATGTATCTTATAACTAAGGTATTGGTTTATTTCTTTACCACATTTCCTTTTAAGCAAAACATGGATTAGCTGACCCAGATTCACTGGATTAAGTTAGCCATGGAGCCAATAAAGAGATGTTTATAATAAAAGGTTCAAAATGTACCACAGAAATTCAGCCTAATAATCTATAATTGTTTTTCAGAGTTTGTTTCATATATTGTTCTTGACACTATGTAAATAAATTACCTTCACCTCCAGATAAGACAAATCACTATGTAAATAAATTACCTTTACCTCTAGATAAGACAAATATTTAATTTTTATATATCCCAATGTCTTGGTCTTCACGAATCAGTAAATAAACATTTTTTTCTTATTTAGAGGTACAGCTTGCTTATTCACCAAAAATATGTCACAAAATCCAATTTTACAAACCAAACCATCCACTTCAGGGTCATCAATAAATATTGGTTTTCTGTCTCTCTCTTGATGTTGTACAAAGGCTTGGATATCCATGTTGAAACTCTCCGACAGAGGTGATTCAGCACTTTGCATTGCTATTTCACATTTTTCAAACAACAGAGCCAAAAGTGGGAACAGTGGATGCCTAATGGAGATACAAACAGTAAAAATCAGTACTGTGATGCATTATATTTGAAACTGAACAACTGGTATTTAGAAATGTACACAGTACAAATGAAAAGATGTTGTCTGCCATCTGGACAATGTTAGACCATTAGGAGTTGTCAGGTGACACCAAACAGAAAAGATCTATTTTATGATGAGGCAACAAAGACAACAGAAGAAATGCAACAATTTTGAAAAAAATGATCAAAGAGCATTGCAAGTGACAAAATTATGGTTCAAAAGTAAAATATTTAATCGTACACTGCTACTTCACAAGGTCTTCTCACTGACACTGATAAACCTAGAAAGATGAAAAATCTCAATTGGTAACCACCAAAAATTAAAAGATGAAACCTCAGAAGATTCAAGTAATTTTTCTTTGAAATAAATTGTGTAAAGAATTGAAATTGTAATAATGGATCCAGAAATTTCTGCCAGACCAGTAAGCTTTACAGAATTAGCTGTGGAAAAGTGATGTGAATGTTAAGCATTCTCACTTTGTCTTTACACTTCAGTAATTCATTTTCATTTCTCCACTCTTTGCAAAAACAGAACGCAAACACCTAATGGTCAAATACCCAAAAATTTAAAATGAATTTTAAAATATGATCTGATATTTCATACAATAAAATTGTCCACTGTCAGCAGTCGTAACTAAAACCAAAAGGTGGTTTTATTCACATAAAAATGGAAGTTGAGCATACCTGTTTTTAATTTTTAAATCTTCTAACTGGTTGGCACCAGATTTTCATTACAGATGCTCTTTTTAAAAAAAAAATATTTACAATTTTAACATCCGGTAGAAGATAATGGATAAAACCTAACACCACAACCATTTCTTCCAACCAGTACATGTAAATTATTACATAACTACTATATACCAGTATGCATAACAATTCTGTTCAAATGACTAATTCTAGAAGCCCCTGAATACAAAAACTACCTATCTGTAACAGCCCCTAAATGGGGTAATTATTCAACTAATTTGAGAACCCCTAGAATACTGTAATACTTGACTATCAACAGCATTTCCTGAATGGGGTGACTATCCAACTACTATTAACAGCCCCTAGAATACTAAATGGGATGACTATCCAACTACTTTTAACAGCCCCTAGAATACATAATGGGGTGACTATCCAACTACTATTAACATTTCCTTAACACAGGTTACCCTTCTCACAATCGTGACACAAGTTTGTAATAATCTTTATACATTTATTTAGTGTATGTGTTCTTGTTTTAATATTTAAAAGTTTTAAGACTGATATTTAATAAGTCATAAGACAGTTTAGCTCCATTTAAATATACTTTGAATTTACTTTGTCACAGCTTGAGTTGTCCATACTTTAGAAGTTAAGAGTTCTAACTGATTTACATTCATAACTCCTGATACAACTTGATAGTTATACATTAGTTGTAGGGAAAACTCATCACTAATTTGCTTCTCGCACTTCAAGTTAACATGAATTTGTATTGCACATTGGTGAGGTACATTTTTGTGTTTACAAAAAAACAATTCACAATACAACTGTGTTGTATACACTTAAAAAGAAAACAAGAAAATCTTCATCACAAATATTAAAATTACTTGTAAACTGCTCTTTTGTCTGCCTCAAACTGTGCTTGAGTGGTTGGGTCCATAGCTGGTTGAGACGCCACATTCCCCCCTACCAGTGCTTGTCCAGGCACCTCTGACATATCCCTGCACTGACCAATCATCTGAGAAGGGGTGTCTGGAAAAATTGGTAATGGACCACTCTGTGGGACAACTGTAATTCCTTGGGTTGTCCCAGAAGAGGGTTCTTGCATACTTATACCACAAAATCTGTAGAAAAGATTACACACACACATTCAGCAAATATTCTATTTATAGCTATTTCAAACAAACAAGTGATTAAGACAATTACAGAAAGCAAGTCAATACCAACAGATCACCCATCAATTTTTTTTAAAAATTGTCTTGCATGCACATTGCATACATCTGTCCAAAATTTCATTTATTTGATTCTACAAATCTATGTTGACAGCAAATACCACCAGTTTTGGCTAAGGCGTTTGTGATACAGTGATCTGAGAGAAGACATAATTCGATCAGATTTGAAAATTTCACAGATGCAACTTGAAACACAACTCCTAAAACTTCTTGTTATAACCTCCAACTCTTAAGACAATATTTCTACAGTTACTTTTCCAAAAATTAAATGTTTGGTGTATCTCACAAAGAACTGCCATAAAACTTATCATTTTTAGACAGTAAAATAAAGTTCAAGTGAATCACAACTTATGACCTTAGCTTTTCGTACGTGCTCACACTTGAACAAAGTAAATATTCAAACCCATTATCTTTTATCAAGTCATCAAATCCCCTCAAATAAGGGAAGTAAAATCAACAGTGCACGTGCACTTTAAAAAAAAACTGTGCTTTTTACACAAAACACTTTTCAATACAGAATGCTGTGTAGCATACTTCATTACTAGCTATGTGTATTTCTCAGAATTTCCATTGGCTGAATTAGTGTCTTAAATACTTTTTTTTCAAAAACATTTTCTTTCTTTGGTTGTGACAAGTTGGTGCGAACCACAAAGTTGTGAGAAAAAATTAAACTTTATAATTAATTTAACCTTTTATCAAAGAGAGAGGTTTCATCGTGTACAAGCTGGTAAAAGTACACACTTGTACAAACAATACTGACTTTGTGACACTGCAATTAAACTAACAATGTTAATTTAACTTGTATTTATGAAGTGTAGAACAGAAATGAGTGTGAATTTATATTTAACACTTTTCAGGAAGGATAAAACAAAATTTTTCTTTCATTCAGAGAAAGTTTCACTTTTAATTAACAGATTTTCTCTCTTTCAGTCTGGCTTCTGATCATTTCTTCAACAATTTAGAAGAACACTATGTAAAAAAAAAAATCAAGTTATATTATTATTATTATTATTATTATTATAAGTTAGAAAGGATCTCTGCTTGCCTTTGAAGCTTCTTAAAACCCTATAGCATCCAGTCCCTGAACCCTCCCCCAAACACTCACATACACTTATTTTGTTTCTTATTGTGGGTAC
Organism: Carcinoscorpius rotundicauda; assembly: GCA_011833715.1. Lineage (NCBI taxonomy): Eukaryota > Metazoa > Arthropoda > Merostomata > Xiphosura > Limulidae > Carcinoscorpius > Carcinoscorpius rotundicauda. The sequence continues at coordinate 66,887,826 of CM022400.1, forward strand.
ATGCCATTTTCTGGTGAACCACCAACTTCTGAGGTCATCCTCTTAAAACTGTTGCCAAGTGCTGACTTCTTCCTCATCATGGCAAATCCTTTCATACGATAACAACTTAAAACATAATACTGTCTTAAATGGAGCCTAGTCTGTTCCAAATATGAAACCTATACCTTTTCTTCCTGTTGTTTTTGGAATATGCAAACTTTTTGACCTCTTGTTTGTACACTTATGTTCAGTGGTTATTCTCTTCTGACCCATGTTTAATGGGGCAGCTTAATTAACGTTCCATGAATCCAATGTTCCAGATAATGAGCAAATACGAATACGATGGCATGAGCATACTGTTTCAAATCACTAACTTGAGAATAGTACCTTTGAATTAGGACAACTGTCTCGCATCCATTAGAGATGTTGTAGTGTTACACACCGACATGGTTTTCACACAATTTGCACCTAACAAACACTGATGACAACTCTGTCTAAATTGAAGAATTGTGAAGAAATGCATCATATGAAAATACAACAAAAGGAAAAAAAATATTAATAAGTATATGAAGAGAAAATGACCAGGTTTTTAAAGTAAGCTTAGAAATGAAAGAGCTGTTTGTTTCTCCAGAAAGAATTCCACAACTTTTACCTCTTTAGATACTGATACAGTAGTTTTGGGGTTGGAACCCTTCTCTCAAACCTCCCCACTTTCTAAAAACAAATAAATTGAGTCGAAGTACACATGCCCATTACAGCTAAATACATAACCCAATAATCATATATGTAGATGAGCATGCAAAAACACATGCACACACACAGGGGAGGAGTCTTGCATATTTAGAAGAATATTCATTTTTTTTATAACTTAATTGATAAATAACTGTTACAGAGGTATACTTAGTGTAAATATTTTTTTAATTTGATAAGACTGGATTTTACAGTAATGATTTGCAACACTCAAAAGTTTAACAGCCTTAAGCCACTTGTATTAAATATTGTGCTCTTTTAATCTCAAAATTTTGATTTATATGCTGACTACTGTAGAGCATAGATTGTAAAGTTGCAACATAAATACAGTTAAGTAAAAAAGTCTTTGAGCCATCCAACCAATATTCTATTGCTAGTGACAAGGGAAACAAAATCTTAGATTGTATCTGAAGAAATACTAAATACATGCCTGGAGAAGTTATAAGTGTCCATCACTATTTGGGATTGGCAACATTGTGTGAAATTTCAAGTGGACTGGAGTATTTAACAGTATTCAGAAGTGGTCTCACCTGGATGATACTTGAGATGGAAAGGTTGACATATGACAAGAGATTTAGATCTCTGAAATTTTCTTGTGACAAACGAAGAGTTAGAATGGACATAACTGAGATGTTCACGACTGTTAGGGCAGATGACAGCACCAGCTGTTTTTATACTGAGATGTTCAGGACGGTTAGAACAGATGACAGTACCAGCTGTTTTTATACTGAGATGTTCAGGACTGTTAGAACAGATGACAGCACCAGCTGTTTTGATACCGAGATGTTCAGGACTGTTAGAACAGATGACAGCACCAGCTGTTTTGATACTGAGATGTTCAGGACTGTTAGAACAGATGACAGCACCAGCTGTTTTGATACTGAGATGTTCAGGACTGTTAGAACAGATGACAGCACCAGCTCTTGTTGTACTGAGATGTTCAGGACTATTAGAACAGATGACAGCACCAGCTCTTGTTGTACTGAGATGTTCAGGACTGTTAGAACAGATGGCAGGACCGGCTCTTGTTGTACGGAGATGTTCAGGACTGTTAGAACAGATGACAGGACCGGCTCTTTTTGTACTTAATATTGAAAAATGATACAACTAGATAACTGACAAGTTTTGAAAGAAGTCATGTTCAACTAAGACAGTTCTGTTTTTCTAACAAGATAGTTGGCCTGTGGAATGGGTTGTCTTTAAATGTGGGGAATGTTGTTAAGGGAATATGCGATAAATATCTGAGCAGTATGTGCTGGCTATGAATGTTTCATGTTTTGTTTTAACTTTAGTTTAGTTCAGTAGATGACACAACTTATAGGGTCTCTTGTCCTTTAATCATACACGTGTATACATTTTGTATATGTATGGATAAAGAATACACATTTTATGAAACCATCAAGCATATACCTACAGAATTCTGGACTGTGTAATATCGTTTAGACAATAAGTGTTACTGATATGTTAAGAGTTACAAACAAAGAGAAATTATTTTTGAAGTCCCTATGCCAACCAAAAAACGACACTATATTTTTTGCTTATAAGAAGTGGTTTTCCAAGCTGTAACTACATAATGAGTAAATATCATAACAAAACTTACCTGAATTTTAAAGGTTATCCCATAAAAGCAAATAAAAAATATAATTTAAGAAAAAATATCCAAAAGTTTCAATGAAGAAACTTTGCTTGTCCAAACAAACGATAAAAATTACTTTGGTTTAAATGATACAGTATTCATTAAACAAACAAAACAGTATATTTTTCATGAATAATTATGTTCATAAGCTACACTATGTTACTGTTAGATACCTGATTTAATAATTACAAATAAATCTACAAATCAAATGCTTAAAAATATAAAATATAAAACTAGTAATATGATAAATTATCATATAAACATAAGAATACTGGCTCAATGACTTGGTTAATTACAATTTCCAAGTAACTTAAAGTGAATTGGAGACTCAAGTTTTCAATATAAACGATCGTATGACCACACAATTTCTTTATATATATATGATGAACAATAACTTTGCCATACTCATATTACTCATTAATTACCTTTACATTATGAATTTTCAAGTGTAGCCCCATCGAACCAAGTACAAAGGCAAAATAAATTATGACACTGTCACTCGTTTTAGTAGTACAGTACATTAAATTACTAATATATCTCTCCTCATGAAAAATCGCAAAACTCAAGGCCTCTGCTGAACACATCGATGCTTCAATAAACTAGAACGAATCAACTTCGTCTCGACGAGGCGACAAACCTAATATTATCCCATTAAGTTCCAACAGTTTCCTTCATCAACTTCTAGTTAAACGTAGCTGTTGATATTAGCACAGCCTCCAACAGTGATAGGGTTAGTCAAACACACGATTCTGATTTGTTGGATAACGAATAAACCTCACGTTTTATATGAAAATACAACAGTTTTATACACTATGAATTATTACACATGTAAATCTGAAAACAAAATTATTATGAATACCATCAGGTGCACGAGAACATAGTCTATTAAATTGTTTGAGTGGCAGCTTACCTAAGTGTCAGTCTTCGTCAAAAATGGCGGCGTCAATTATCACAGACTACAGCCCACCTTGGATTGACGCTGATGACGTCACAAAAATAACCTTGTGGAGAGAAGAAAATGGGTTTATTTTCTTCATTAATTTTAAACTGAAACATATCTGGTACCACAATTTCCGTTTTCGATTAAAAATATTAATTCTTACTCACAGTGACACTTCTTTGAAAACTAAGATGGAATAAAACTTAACATTCGTATACTTATTTTACTGGCGCTTAAATACACTGTATCCCTTACGGAGCTCCGATTCATCCTTGGGTCGTCCTCCGGCTCCAACGCTTTTGCTGACACGCGACAAGGAATATCGAGTGGCCCACAGGCTGCGACATATGCTCCTCCCAGTGCCTTTGCTTGTTAATTGCTCAAACCAGCCACCCCACCGAGCGTTTGTATGTATCATCATTTTGCGGCATTTCAAAGCTTTTTCAGGCACACTTACAACCAAAAAAAAAGAAGGAAAAAAAAGAAGAGAATATATGTGATTACATGTTTTTAGTTTACGATCCATATATTACTGGTTAAGTAAGTGCTCATAGAAAGCTATTATGGATAATTTTAGATTTTATTTAAATAATCTGTTATTTTGCATTCGTACAAGTGTCAGATTCTGTGTTTGACAATGTTATTAACAAAGAATAAGTGATAATTTTGTTTCGGAGAAGATATACATATAAATATAAAGAATGAACTGCGCATTATCGTCCTTCACTTAGTAGTGTAAGAAATACGCCCCCCTAAAGTAGCTCAACCGTGTTTCTAAGGTCATACAACGCTAAAAACCGGCTTTCGATACCCTTTGTGGGCAGAGCACAGATAGCCGATTGTGTATCTTTGTGCTTATTTCAAAACAACCACAGCAAAAAATACAAATTAAATATGTATGAACGTTTTCTGAAAATAAATAAAGCAATGGACGTGATCTTACTTTTCAACACACCAAATTAGCCCCGAAATTATATTTTCGTTAATTCTCTGAATATATGTTAGGGTTAAAAACAAAAAAGAAGTCATTTTAGTATCCTACTGGGCCAGCCTGATATTCCGAATATTTTCCGTCACTAGTACTGAAGTTTATTTTATTTTTTCTATCGTACAGCTAGCTATCTGTTTCTATAATAATAATAATAATTTTATTATTATAAGAATCTTGACATAATTTTACAAAAGATCAAAAAGCTTTAAAGACGGATGATAATAAAACAGGTCTGTGGAATTATTAAAAATGTACCTTAATATGTTTTGGCTTATGTTCCTAATATAGTATTATACGCATGTATGTAATATAACAACTTGATGGGACGTTAGGCCTACTTATGTAATAGCTATAAGGTTTAATTTAATCTTTCTTACCTAACTTTCAAATTTTTTATTTCTTATGATCTGTTAATTGGTCTGAACCTATTATGCGTGAAACTATATTTAAGATAAATTTACATAAAGAGTTAGTGATAGGTACTGATAAAAAAGTGAGTCTAAGACTTTAATTCTCTGAACATTAATAATAACCTCAAAATGGACACACGTTTTACAAGATTACAAACTCAAGTGTGTACAATAGATGGCGCGCAAATCGAAGTAATTAATTTGTAGTTACACAGTGGGCCGTTTGTGCTTCTATCACCACAGATATCGAAACCCGGTACTAGCGTTGTAAATTCGCAGGCATGGCGCTGTGCCACTGAGGGGGGGCATCAAATTAAATTTTACTTAATGGAAATTAGCTGAAATATATTAAAACGGATTGAAATAATCAGGAATAGCAATATATACGTGAATAATCTACATTGATTACATGAGAGAGAGAGCTAAAGTGAGAAAGAATTAGTGATTTAAATATTGTAGTTTTTACATTTGTTAACAATTTATTATTTATTTAAATGATAATGTAATTAACAATAATTTTATCTGCATTTAAAGTGGAAAGAGCTCTTCTGAGGATATTTACAGACATTATTATTTTGTAAAGAAAATAATCTAGTCAGACAAATCATTCATTTCGTCAAAAGAAAAAGAAAAAACAATAAATTTGCGGGTCACATTTCGTGGATCTGTATTGGACATAAAATAATGTAATTAGATAAAAATTATTTTTCTATTGCCAAAATATGTTATTTTTTAAAAATAAATGTTCTTATTCACGTGTCTATAACCTTAAATTGATCACGAAGCTTTTATTCTTAATGCAAACAAAAATAATGGTACCGTGTCACCGTTGTGCCACAATCTGCTCCAATGATGCGCTTTACAAGAAATCTCTCTCGTTCGCAGCTTACCTACAAGTGATAACTGGAGGAAACAGTGGCTTGCAAAGAACTGGCGTGATGAAAGACTTTCCTTTTCAGTAAATAATGCAAAAGTGGCGTGTAGGTTTACATAGGTCTAGACTGATACTACCAATAGAGCTTTGTCCCTATGCAAGCGGCCCGGCATGGCAAAGCGTGTTAAGGCGTTCGATTCGTAATCTGAGGGTCGCGGGTTCGCATCCCCGTCGCGCCAAACATACTCGCCCTTCCAACCGTGGTGGCGTTATATATGACGGTTAATCCCACTATTCGTTGGTAAAAGAGTAGCCCAAGAGTGGACGGTGGGTGGTGATGACTAGCTGCCTTCCCTCTTGTCTTACACTGCTAAATTAGGGACGGCTAGCACAGATAGCCCTCGAGTAGCTTTGTGCGAATTAAAAAAACAAACAAATTGTCCCTATGCAGTCTAGTCCTGGCCTTGTTATAAGGCTATGTGATATTCTAAACCTATACAATAAATTACAGTGCCAAACAGGCCTTTCTATTCAATTTTCCTAGCTAATCTATATGACATACGCATTTATTATTTCAAGGAGAGAAAATCCGCTATACACTTTGAATAAATTTCCAGGGATACATAAATAAATGTCCAAATATTAGTTATATTATCTAATATTTTAGTGAATAAAGTCCAAATTGGTGCGTTAACACAGTGGTCTAGGCGTATTAATTCTGAGTGGTACTGGTGGTGGAAAAACAGAAAGACATTTGCAAAACTGTCACAATAACAACAGCTTTCCAAATAATAGCAAAATCATTTGTGGGCTGCTTAAGTCTGAACTTAATAATAAAAAAAATTCTTGTTGTTGTTGTAGAGGTGTTAAGAAACAATCTAGTGTCTCCCCCCCCGTCAATGCATAGGTTTACAGTGTGTACGCGTTGTCACTGAATGCTTAGTACAATGAATTTTATTGGTCAAATTAGTTACACACAATGTTAAATAATTAATGACCAACATTGATATGAGAATCATAAACACAATAACGAATTTAAGAATTCTCAAATATACAGTTTCACTTTTAGGTTAATGTCTGTGACACATAACGCACGATTAAAATAGTAATGCACGTAAGACTTATATAAGACCATGAATGGTGTACTTTGCAAATAATTTTTAATGTCTTTGAATGATGGCAGTACAACACTCTTTGAAATATTTGGTACAGCAGTTGTATTATCTGTCCGTCAAGGATTACTCAGGTTTTTCTGTGTTGTCCCCATTGTTTGTTTGCAGTAGGCCTAAGCCAGTGCACTGGGAGCTTCGTTTCGACATTTTTGTTGTTTGTTTGAAGTTAAGCAGAAAACAGGTCAATGAGCTATCTGTACTCTTACTACCACGGGTATCGAAATCCGGATTCTAGCTTTGTAAGTCCGCAGACATACCGCTATGCCAATGATAGGATTTTTTTTTTCGGGTATAGTGTTTGCTCTTGTCAACAGTGCATCACATTAATCTATCACGACTTTCAGCTATTTTATAACGCCGCCTGAAGTTCATAATGAATATTTAATTTCATTCTTTTATCGGCGTCTGTCGTTGTTGTTTTGAATTAAGCACAAAGCTGCACAATGGGCTATCTGTGCTCTGCCTACCACGGGTATCGAAACCCGGATTTTAGCATTGCAAGTCCGCAGACATACCGCTGAGCCACTGGGGGACTTATCGTCTTCATTCTGAATATGTTACAGGACATTAATTTTTTTTCTTTGTCTTAGTCTGACTCAGTGCAAAATAAATAGTTTTACATTATTATAAAATAACAATGACAAAATGTGTTAATTATTTACAGAGTTCACCGAAGTTTAATCAGATTCCATTTACGTAATGTTAGAAACGGCTTGAAGTTTCTCAATGTTTAATTTTTTGGCATAGAATCAGGGGCGCTTGCAGGAAGGGGCAAGAGGGAACATTTGCCCCTGTACACGTCACCAAAAATTACACGTATTATGATGTAAATTTAACATCGTAGAATATGTATTGTTTTGTGATTCTTATTGAAATTGTAAACTTGTGTTTGCATTTAAACACTCATGACATATATTATTTTCAATGTTTTGCTTAAGCCTCCAATTACGAATTGATACATGTCTCAATTCCAATCTGTTACTCCACTGGAACAACGGTAAGTCTATGAATTTAAAACGCTAAAGTCAGCTGCTCGGTTCTCCTCTGTGAAAACAGCAAATAGCCCGATGTGGCTTTGTTATGAGAAAACACACACAATCCCAACCAGAAACATCGGAATAGGCAGTGCTATAACACTTCTACTATTATATATTTGACTTATATAGCAACTTCAAATTATATTATTGTATTAATTTTCTGGGGGGCATACCCCCAGACTTTCCCAGATTGAACTGTCTTCTTATATTTCGATTCTCTCATTTTAAAAGCTGTATATCTTACCAAGCACCCATACTTTGAAATTCCTTCCTACACCACTGCTAAGTGTTCAAGTACATTAGTTTGAATCAATCAAAAGGTCCGGAAAAAACTATGAAAATTTTATATTACGCTTCTGTACATGCGATAATTAAGGAACATCTAAGCTGACGTGCCATATTTCGCTAGGAGTTAAGTTGTAAATACATTGAAATTATATTTCCTGATCTATCGTTTGAATCAGATAAATGTTCCGTTTTGCATTGTCTGCAATAGCTTACCCACCACGAATATCGTTGGTATAAATATAACGTCTAATTTTACTTTTAATTTGTGTCCCATTTCAGCCATTTTGGTGAGATCACGTTCTCTCAAAATGTGCAGAGCAGAACTGATTCATTTGTTTGTTTGAAGTTACACACAAAGCTACACAATAATCTATCTGTGCCAGAAGCGTTGAGAACTAATACAGGCTCAGTGGCAAACATTCTCGCCGGTCCGAGTTCTCTCTTTGGTGACGAGAAAACCCATTTGTAGAGAAAATTATACGTTGAAAAACGGCTGGTATGGATAGAGAAGGCACTAATGGAGGAGCAAACAACGTTTCGACCTTCTTCGGTCATCGTCAGGTTCACAAATAAAGAAAGGATTACTGACCGGTAGCTGACCACATGTTTGAAGGCGGTTGTATAACTGAGTGTAGGAATGTAGAGGTCGTGCTTAAATGTTGGATATATTTATTAATATAGATGGAATGGTGTTCTTTTGGGCTTGAGTTTTATAAGTAAGGCTTCTTTAATTTTATGGTTTGTTTCTTTATTTAGTATTTGGGTGGTTTTTATGGTTATGTTGTGTTTATTTGATTTGCAGTGTTCGAAAACGTTTGAAGGTGACTTTTTGTGCTCTTTAAATATGGTTTCCATTTTTCTACTTGCTTCTCCAATATAGAAGTCATGACAGTCATCACACTGTATTTTGTAAATAATGTCAGTGCAGGTTTACATCGTATAGAATTTAGTTTTGTGCCTGGATATTTTTTTAAAATGGTATTAACTGGAATGTCATAATTTGTTGTTATTTGCCCCCAGTGGCTCAGCGGTATGTCTGCGGACTTACATGGTAAAATCCGGGTTTCGATACCCGTGGTGGGCAGAGCACAGATAGCCCATTGTGTAGCTTTGTGCTTAATTCAAAACAAACAAACTTGTTGTTAGTTTTTACCAAATGTTGGTTATTTTTATGCTGATGTCGGGAACATATAGTATGCAGCCGTATATTGTTTCGTGATTTTTTAAAATTGCACAACCACCTTCAAACATGTCGTCAGCTTCCGGTCAGTTAACTCTTTCTTTCTTTGTGAACCTGATAATGATCAAAGAAAGTCGAAACGTTGTTCGTTCTTCCACGTAAAATATTTTCTCAACCCAAACGAGCCGTTTTTGCATATGTATTTCACGACATACGAACAGTTTTTAATTGATTATTTTGTGCTAATCACGATACTAAGTAATAAGACTCAAGTATGTTTTAGTTTGTTAAATTGAACTGTACTTTAATTACATTTTCTGTAGAATACTTTTAGACAGAGGGCGCAGGAAAAAAAAAGGTTTTGGAAGAACGGGGCTTGTAAGTAGTAATTCGTTTGCAGTTTTCTACGTCTGTATTTGTAGAGGTTACAATATCTCTACATTTGACTTCTTTTACCATTGTGAATTTAAATTATGGTGTATTCATTTGGAAAAAAATCAGAATATATTTAGAAGAATTTAATTTTGTTAAAAAATAACACTGAACCATGTAAGAAATTTTTAATACCCTATATTCTGTATTTTAAGTTCGATTATGTTTTTATTTTATTGTAGTGGTGTTATTAATCTTTACAGTTAAAATAATGTGATTACATACATATACCTTTGATAATTGTTTTGTGTGAGTGTGTGTGCGTACGCATATATTAAGGATTCTGTTCAAATATCAGTAAAACGAATACTGTTTTTCTTGAAGCAATAACTGGTGTTGGAAATACGAGCCAATCGTCACCAGAGGGTGCTGTCTGATTACTGTGGCTTTCTTTCTTGGGAACATGAAAGCCCGTAGAAGGAAGTTGTTTCAAATTCAACTTTGATTAATACCTTTGGTATACTGTATGTCGAATGATGAACAATGCTTTAAATGAAACTTAAACAGGTTAGTCGTTTTGAGAAAGTAAAGATAAAACAATCCTCTGTTTTTTATTATGAAGATCCGTAAAGTGAAAGGTTTCTAACGTATTTAAATCAAAGTGATGAAAGTAAATACATTTTTGTTCGTGGTCGTGTTGAATGAAGTAGTGGGTTCATCTTGTCAGTTATCATATTATACAACTGGTTTGTTTAATTAATGGGTCATCCTGTTCGTGATCAAGTATTTAAATGTGCTTCAAGAAAAATATCATAGAAAAAAAAAACTAAATTTAAATAGACAAGAAAGGTATGCAATCCAGAATACTGTAAAACGGAAAAATGTATTTTTCATTACTGAAAGGCTAAAACTTCAAGATGTATTTGAATGAGGTAAATGCTAGAATTTTCCACAGATGTAATGCTCATCTCTAAATGGAAACATTCATGTTGGAAAACCTTACATATAAAAATCTTATAATTTTACCAAGATATCCAAAATAAATAAAAAAAAAAACTGTAAACAAATGAAAAGTTTGTAATTTTTGTAGTTTCACAATTCAAGTAAGAATAACTTTTTTTTCAAGTTGAAGTTTTGTTTTCACATAATGTCATATTTCACATTTGTTTTAATTGGTATAGCATAACAAAAGTTTATTTCTCTGCTCTTCTTTCTTAAATAAATGGAAGCAAAACATCTTTCACTTCTTTTAGTTTAGTTTTTTTGCTATAAAAAGGGTATGAAAGAGAAGATAAAAATGTGGATACCTGTGTGTGCAAGTTGATTTTCAAGTTTAGTTGCACACTTGATGTAGGTAGTTTATTAGGGAATTTAAAGTTACTTAAAAACATGCATTTAAAGATTGATGTATATGATGTGAAACAAACTGCACTGTGTTTTGGACAGTTCTACATCTAAGAAAAGGACCCCATCCTCAAATATTTCTATTTTTACATAGCTGCACCATGACTAATATTTTTACAACATTGTGGAGCTTTGCTACAATTAAGTTCTTTTAATGTGATCAAAAAACTTGTAAACTTCTGAAAAAAAAGGCTTGGGTTTCTTAATTTTTTTTCAAAAAATTAGAAGAATATGAAGCCAAAGAAGACATGGAACCATTTTTTTTTTTTTATAAGATATATGATTTTTATGTAGTAACTGAACTATTCATGAAATTTACAATTTCGTATCCCAGTGTACAATTTCTCTTTATTCAGCAATACTCACTTTTTTTTTCTTCTAGATTTCCATGCACATCAGTACCAAGACGACTAGTCGTCTCAGGGTTGTGCACATGCACTAATCCTTTTACTTAGCTAAAGGATACACACTGCACTTGTGATCCAGTTTCAAATCTACATGTACATGTTTCTGTATGGAAAATGTGTATATATACTTAAAAATACACATTCAAAAAGATGGATTTATATGATGCAGAAATAAACTGTATTGTGCTTTTAGTAAAGTATTTCTATATAAATAATTATAACAGACAGCATTGTAAAATTTACCTGTTTTTTTAAACAACTGTACTGAAACTAATATTTTTATAAATTTGTGGAGTCTTTTCTGTGGATTTGGGGAATATCTGACTTCCTTTGTTCTGCTATGGTATTTAAATTTGGTATTTCCAAAATTCTGTCTCTCAAATTTGTTGATGGTTTTCATACCTTGATTTTTGGTCCTATATCCCAGTAGCCAGGCAACACAGTAGAGATGACCAGTAAGTTTTGGTAACACAATGAAGGTTTGTCAGTGAAAGATTTTGTGTATAAATTTACACTTGTTCTTGCATGTTTTCTATACACTTAAAAGTCTCAAATCTATAACGTTTGGCTACTCTGCTGAAAATTGGTATACCTACCTGACTGCTTGGCAGCATGATTCACTCTTCAACATGACTAGATACTGTTGGACAACATGATACATAGCTGAATGTGAAGCCAGCATCTCTACACATAATCTTTTTATGAAAATGGCCCTATTATTTATTAAAACCTTTTAATAAGTACAACATTGTTGCTATGTGTGCAATGTAAAAAATACAACAACAAAGAGCAAAGTGAAATAATCAATATTTTATGAAGGCAAAACACTTTATTATCACAACAATACATTAACACGTTGTTGAAAAACGTTTGTGTGTTTAAAGTGCAATAGTGAAAGTGATAATTAAAGAGCAGTCGACGCAATCCAAGTTTTTTTGTTTTTTTTTAATTTCACACAAAACTACACGAGGGCTATCTGTGCTAGCCGTTCCTAATTTAGCAGTGTAAGACTAGAGGGAAGGCAGCTAGTCATCACCACTCTTGGGCTACTCTATTACCAATGAATAGTGGGATTGACTGTAACATTATAATTCTCCCATGGTTGAAATGGTGAACATGGTTGGAGAGATGGGGAATTTGAACCCATTATCCTGAGATTACAAGTCAAACACCTCAACCCACCTGGCCAGGCAGTGTAAAGACACATAAAATTATGAAATTCACATCTGTTTACATCATGTGTAAATGGAGACTAATAATGTGAAAAAAATGCAATTTAATCGTACATTTTTCTGCTCAAACTAATTTGTTCTTTTTTTAGGATATTTTTACCCAGGCTGTTGCCAGAGTATGCTTTGCTGCAGACAGTAACGAGTCATTTTGTCTAACGAACTTATTATTTAACGATTTTACTAACACTGTAATTATGGTGATTTATATTCATGTCATTATATGTAAAATTTAAACCTGGAACAATGAAAGTTTGAAAGTTGGTGAATTAAGGCCTACAACGTAATGCCACTTTGTGTTTAAGGGTAGTACTAGTAGCGCCATCTTTTTTTTATTGATACTGAGTCTGGTGAACAGTGCATGTGTCAAATCACTTTCCGACACAATACTATGTAAATATTATTATATTTACCTAAATCTATTTACAGTGAAATTTATTGACACAAAATGAACAATATACTAATGGTGACTTGTTAACATGAGAGACGTGATGTTTTCTTAACACTTAGTTTTGAATTGCTTACTAATCTGTTCAAATTGAGATGAATTAGTAAAATTTAGTAGATAAACTAAACTCATAATATTCCTAGTAGTCCAATAGGACCCCATGGGTGTTGAAAAGAGAAATTCCTTTCTTCTGATCACTTGGGTGGCTGAGGACTGTCATTAACATTTTGATACCGTTGCACATTTTCACATTGTTAGTGTTTTTATGTCATTAATCCAGTTATGTTGCACATTTTCACATTGTTAGTGTTTTCATGTCATTAATCCAGTTATTTCTTGTGGTCTCCCATTAAGTATCGTTGTTGTGGTGTAGTTCAGACTACCTCATCTGTCATACTTGGATGTGGTGAAGGAGTCAGTTCACTCCTAGTTGTCTGATATCCTCATTTCTTGTTCTTTAGTCACTCCTAGCTGTTGTCTGATGGTTAAATTTCTTTTTCTTTAGTCACTTCTAGTTGTTGTCTGTTGGCTTCATTTCTTGTTCTTTAGTCACTTCTAATTGTTGTCTGTTGGCTTCATTTCTTGTTCTTTTGTCACCTCTACTTGTTGTCTGTTGGCTTCGTTTCTTGTTTTGTAGTCACTTCTAAAAGAGAAAAGAAGTTATCTTAGCCAAACTTGTGGAAGATTTGAAAGGTTTGCTTGCAGAGGAAAGAAGTTATCTTTGCCAAACATGTGGAAGATTTGGAAAGGCTTGCTTGCAGAGGAAAGAAGTTATCTTAGCCAAACATGTGGAAGATTTGGAAAGGCTTGCTTGCAGAGGAAAGAAGTTATCTTAGCCAAACATGTGGAAGATTTGGAAAGGCTTTCTGTTTAATTGTTGCATCTCAATTGAACTATTGATTCTAGAACCAAAAGTCTGAGAATTGAGGAAGTGCTAATAATTAACAGGTGCTGGTCATTTTCTTACGAAACACGGTCTACATATCTTCCTGGCTGGTGAAGGAAGCTGCTGTTAATGAACTGTTCTACAAAGTGTAAAAATATAACATCTCCACAGGTGAATTAGATATTGTCTGATAGAGAAATAAAGACAACTAGAAAGAAACAATTATGGTGGTTTTCTGAATCATGTGTTTACACACAAAAAAACATCCTATATTAATAAAACTAGGTGGAACATCCATGACACTCTTACATTTAACATTAACTATAAAGAAGAGCTTCCTAGAGCAGCAAATGGTTTCCTAAAAAATAATGAATTTTAAATGTTTACTTGTTTCTTAGTTGTATAGAAACAGCCGTAAAAGACTAAATGATTAATTCTTGTTTGTATTGTTATGTTATATATACAATAGCCTTACAGTTAACCTGTGGTTCACATGTTATGTTATATATACAATGGCCTTACAGTTAACCTGTGGTTCAGTTGTTATGTTATATATACAATGGCCTTACAGTTAACCTGTGGTTCAGTTGTTATGTTATATATACAATAGCCTTACAGTTAACCTGTGGTTCACATGTTATGTTATATATACAATGGCCTTACAGTTAACCTGTGGTTCAGTTGTTATGTAATATATACAATGGCCTTACAGTTAACCTGTGGTTCAGTTGTTATGTTATATATACAATAGCCTTACAGTTAACCTGTGGTTCACATGTTATGTTATATATACAATGGCCTTACAGTTAACCTGTGGTTCAGTTGTTATGTAATATATACAATGGCCTTACAGTTAACCTGTGGTTCAGTTGTTATGTTATATATACAATGGCCTTACAGTTAACCTGTGGTTCAGTTGTTATGTAATATATACAATGGCCCCACAGTTAACCTGTGGTTCAGTTGTTATGTTATATATACAATGGCCTTACAGTTAACCTGTGGTTCAGTTGTTATGTTATGTACACAATGACCTTACAGTTAACTTGTAGTTCACTTGTTATGTTATGTACACAATGGTCCCACAGTTAACCTGTGGTTCACTTGTTATGTTATATATACAATGGCCTTACAGTTAACCTGTGGTTCAGTTTTATGTTATATATACAATGGCCTTACAGTTAACCTGTGGTTCAGTTGTTATGTTATGTACACAATGGCCTTACAGTTAACCTGTGGTTCACTTGTTATGTTATATATACAATGGCCTTACAGTTAACCTGTGGTTCAGTTTTATGTTATATATACAATGGCCTTACAGTTAACCTGTGGTTCACTTGTTATGTCATGTACACAATGGACCCACAGTTAACCCGTGGTTCACTTGTTATGTTATGTACACAATGGCCCCACAGTTAACCTGTGGTTCAGTTGTTATGTAATATATACAATGGCCCCACAGTTAACCTGTGGTTCATTTGTTATGTTATATATACAATGGTCTTACAGTTAACCTGTAGTTCAGTTGTTATGTTATGTATACAATGGCCCCACAGTTAACCTGTGGTTCACATGTTATGTTATATATACAATGGCCTTACAGTTAACCTGTGGTTCACATGTTATGTTATATATACAATGGCCTTACAGTTAACCTGTGGTTCAGTTGTTATGTTATGTATACAATGGCCTTACAGTTAACCTGTGGTTCAGTTGTTATGTTATGTACACAGTTAATTTGTGTTCAAGGCATTAAAATGAGAAGGGTGATTAATGTGATCTCGTCAGAGTTAGGATAAATCCGAACTGTTTTTTTAATTATGTCAGCAACATTTTGAAAATATGTTTTTCGTGTTCATGTTTAATGATAAAAACAATGTTTGTGTAGTTCACTAACCACGCTACCCTCCTGGTTAACAATGTTTGTGTAGTTCACTGACCACGCTACCCTCCTGGTTAACAATGTTTGTGTAGTTCACTGACCACGCTACCCTCCTGGTTAACAATGTTTGTGTAGTTCACTAACCACGCTACCCTCCTGGTTAACAATGTTTGTGTAGTTCACTAACCACGCTACCCTCCTGGTTAACAATGTTTGTATACTTCACTAACCACGCTACCCTCCTGGTTAACAATGTTTGTGTAGTTCACTAACCACGCTACCCTCCTGGTTAACAATGTTTGTGAAGTTCTCTAACCATGCTACCCTCCTGGTTAACAATGTTTGTGAAGTTCACTAACCATGCTACCATCCTGGTTAACAATGTTTGTGTAGTTCACTAACCACGCTACCCTCCTGGTTAACAATATTTGTGTAGTTCACTAACCACGCTACCCTCCTGGTTAACAATGTTTGTGAAGTTCACTAACCATGCTACCATCCTGGTTAACAATGTTTGTGTAGTTCACTAACCACGCTACCCTCCTGGTTAACAATGTTTGTGTAGTTCACTAACCACGCTACCCTCCTGGTTAACAATGTTTGTGAAGTTCACTAACCACGCTACCCTCCTGGTTAACAATGTTTGTGTAGTTCACTAACCACGCTACCCTCCTGGTTAACAATGTTTGTGTAGTTCACTAACCACGCTACCCTCCTGGTTAACAATGTTTGTGAAGTTCTCTAACCACGCTACCCTCCTGGTTAACAATGTTTGTGAAGTTCACTAATCACGCTACCCTCCTGGTTAACAATGTTTGTGTAGTTCACTAACCACGCTACCCTCCTGGTTCAGCGGTAAATTGTACGCTAAAAATTGTATTTCGATACCTGCATCGGGAAGAACACGGATTGTCCAGTTTTAAGTTGAAAATCAAACAAACGCTCACCTCAGTCGTTTCGTGAGATCAAAGTAACGAATGTAAAATCAATTTACGTCACTAGGTGTCATCGCTTGCTGATTATATTCGTTAACTTCCAATATTTTAAATGGCAGGAATAACACTTTTTTCTTACTATTGAATTGTCTCAACGTTACTAATATTGTACGAGGCTTAGCTTTCTACTAATGGAAAATACCAAAGGTTTTCAGTGATAATAACCGATACTTTTCAATTTTTTCTTCGTCTTCATAGAATTCGACGCGTTATATCAAATGGAATTTTTATTAACACGCAACTACAGCAGGTTCATAAATGATTTAAAATGACCGCTCAACTGACCAGATCTGAAAGTTACTTTGACTCTATTCAGTTATGTCCGAGTTCCTTTCATTTATTGAAAATTCTTCCACGGAAATGGATGGCGTGTGTTGTTCCTGTTGAAGATGTTAATCCGGGGGTTCGAACCCGTGTGATGCTGCAACGTATTCACACAGTTTAAGTTGCGTGGACGGTGGGTGGTGTGGTGTTCCTTGCCTCTGGTCAGTAGTTACAAATACGAACACAGAACTGCGAAATGCACACAAGAAACTTTCAAACAATACGAAATGAAGTACAGGACATCATCATAATTGAAACAAAACAAAATTGAAAGAAGTTTACTACATAAAATGGGCTAAGAATTGAGTGCAGTGAAATACATGACTGACGTTTTTCACTTCTGTAAATATGTGTTCACTCTTGTAAATAACTGCACATTTTCTGTCGTTTATAGACTAAACAGGCCAACGAATCTAAACTTCATGAGAGTTGTTTTGGTTTTGATATTTTCCATAATTCTCCAACAAATGATATTATTATACTTCCTATAATGCCCCCCAGTGGCTCAGCGGTATGTCTGCGGACTTACACGCTAAAATCCGGGTTTTGATACCCGTGGTGGGCAGAGCACAGATAGCCCATTGTGTAGCTTTGTGCTTACTTCAAAACAACAACAATTCCTATAATAATATTCAGTTTTCTTCCAGGCCTGGAATGGCCAAGCGCGTAAGGCGTGCGACTCGTAATCCGAGGGTCGCGGGTTCGAGCCCGCGTCGCGCTAAACATGCTCGCCCTCCCAGTCGTGGGGGTGTATAATGTGACGGTCAATCCCACTATTCGTTGGTAAAAGAGTAGCCCAAGAGTTGGCGGAGGGTGGTGATGACTAGCTGCCTTCCCTCTAGTCTTACACTGCTAAATTAGGGACGGCTAGCACAGATAGCCCTCGAGTAGCTTTGTGCAAAATTCCAAAGCAAACAAACAGTTTTTTGACTATCACTTAAGAATTTTTTTTAGAAATCGTGAATAAATAAAAGAAAAAAGCTATTGTTTAGATCATATTATTAATTCTTGTACCACAATGAACATTTTTATATTGTTATGTTTGGGTTCCAGAACGGGCAGTAAGGCTTTCACGTCGTGATTGGTCTAGAGAAATGTACAGCCAGATGTTAACGTTTTCAGTATAACAAAATATGACCCGGATAACAACTTTTTGACCTTTTAAGGGGATTTTCAGGCCTGGTATGGCCAAGTGGGTTAAGATGTTCGACTCGTAATCTGACCGTCACGAATTCTCATCCCCGTCGAGCCAAACATACTCGCCCTTTCAGCTGTGGGGGCGTTATAATGTTACGGTCAATCCCACTATTCGTTGATAAAAGAGTAGCCCGAGAGTTGGCGGTGGGTGATGATGACTAGACGCCTTTCCTCTAGTCTTACACTGTTAAAGTAGAGATGGCTAGCGCAGATAGCCCTCGTGTAGCTTTGCGCGAAATTCTAAAAATACAAACAAACCCATGGCACAGTAACAAATATAGGGACTTGCTAAGTTTCGAGATTAAATTTCCAGTGATGGACATAACAGATGTCCCATTGTGGCTCTGTTCTAAAAAATATTTATTTAAAGAAAATTCTTTGTGTTTAGTTATTTTTAGCGACTTTCATATAGTCAGTTGAGTGTAATTACTCATAGAACACATTTAGTCGATTTCATTTCATGGGATGCAATACTTATAATTAATGGAATGTTCTGCTACACACGACAAAGTATAATTTTTGTTTTTCACTTAAAGTTTGTGTTCAATTCGGAAAACATTTGAATGAAAGAACCGACTTGTCTGTACAGACTGTTACGTTCAAAGTTGTCCTCTTTTAATAAACTGGTGTATTACTACTTTTATAAAATAAACCAATCATGTCCTTCATATTGTTTTAATCGCGTTTGAACATAGATTTATGAACTTAAAAATAAAGTTCCGGGTGCAAGCGTTATTTTAAATTATAAGGTTTTATTAACCTACAAACATTCCAGTTCTAAAGTCGTGTGGGTTAATAAAGTCTTACATTTTAATATATTACTTCACCCTTTAAGGTTCTTTTATACGTTAATATCTTACACAGTGAAAGAAGAGCCTGCACAGAAAAGTTACTGTCTAAAAGGTCGCGGGTTCGATTCCCCGTCACACCAAACATGTTCATCCCTTCAGCTGTGGGGTGTTATAATGTTTCCGTCAATCCCACTATTTATTGGTAAAAGAGTAGCCCAATAGTTTGTGGTGAGTGGTGATGACTAGTTGCCTTCCTCTGGTCTTACACTGATAAATTAGGGACGGCTAGCGCAGAAAGCTCTCGAAATTCCAAAAAACAAACAAACAGTTAAGTTTCTTTGTCCAAACAACAGACTCACTCCCTAATCCTTGTTCTCTCACAGTACTAGTCGTCTATAGCATATAGATATCGTCAATTTGGCCAATAAAGGATATCACAGTTGCAGATTCTTTCAACATGTGTGCTGTGTTACAGAATATACATTATATAGTGCAGAGAACAACTGAAGAAAACAAGATGACTAATACAGCTTCTATGAATTTCTGAAGCACCTGTTTGTGAGATAATTGTACAGAAACTAAATAAATTTAAAATGTTAAATAAATTCTAAATGACTAAAAGTAGGTAAAAAACACATGATGTGCGACAATATAACATATGCACTAATTAATTGTGCAGATTACAGTAATTTAATTCGATGTGAAATCTTACGGACATCACCAAAGTGCAATAATTATTTTGGAAAACAACATGTAAACAGCTCTGAAAGTTGTCAGATACAGGAGAGAAGGCCTAAACTTCAGTTCGAATCCTGTAGTAAAACAGTTGTTAAAGGAGCATAAATTTTTTTCAAATTAAAACTGAAACCTACACGCAATGATGTACACACTGTGCACGCTATAACCAAATATAACATGCCTTTTAAAACCCATATTATTTATGACATTTTGAATTAATTCCACATTATTCTGTAAAGTTAATACCTTTACCTGCAACGAAAAAAAACAAAACACGCATTACAGAAACAGAAGAACATCCAATATAGCTTTATTTAGGCGGGTTCGCATCCCCGTCGCGCTAAACATGCTCACCCTTTCTGTCGTGAGAGCGTTATAATGTCTTGGGTTAACCACAGAACAAAGATCTGATCACTTTGGATCTGAAGACAGTCACGGCTCTGTGACGTTTTCAGCCAATCTTGCAATCACACATGATCACATGATTAACACGTGAGTTAAATTCAAATTCTATTACAGGTAAAACTCAAAGTTTTCTGTCTGTCCCTCACTAGTTATTGGAAATTCTCCGAAATGGTAGTAATAATTAATGTATGTTCACTGCATACAAAATTAATATATAAATTTATATCAGTATACTACCGAGATTATATTACAAAATATCTTCATTATGAAAGAGATATTATGTTTAATGTAAAGCGAAGTTTTTAGATAATTAAACAAACTAATTGCAGTTTTATCACAAAACGAGTCAATACAAGCAATTTTTATTACAGCTTTGGTAACTGTTTATTTTTCACCTTGTTACATTACCTAACGCTTAGATATCAATACTTCAACCGTCATTAACGGTTTAGTAAATGTGTAATATACTCTGAAATTAATCACCCCAAATTAGAATTCGATCACGTTTCGGGAACTATTTATTGAATGTTTAAGTTTCTAAGTTGTTGAGCTGTTTGGAAATACAGCACGTGAAGTGAAAGCGTGCAGGTTGTTCGAAATGTTTAACTGTCGAACTGAGTAACTGTGAACAGTTGGAGGATTTCATTATGAGGTCCGATTTTTTGAGGATCGAAATAACGATATTTGTTGGGTCGTCAGCAAAAGCCAATGAAACTTCCAGCGTTTAACACGCAAAACAGTTAAAATTTGACACATTCACTCAAGTATTTTTTTTCTGTTTTGTTGCCCAGTGAAAATACCCAGCGTCATATAAAAAAGCATTGTATTATACTACAACACAAATTTTGTTCCCGGATAGTATGTGTTATTTCTTAATTATTTATGTTGTAAAATTACAGAAAATAACCATTATTCCCTTCAAACTTTGCTTTTGTGACCTGGATAATGAAATTTAGAAATTAACCTATTTTCTGTGTAAAAATGGACAAATTTGCACATTTTCATTTACATAAGGTCTGAAAAAAACAACATATGAATCAAGATTTACATGTATTTATACTAAAGTTATACAAAAATGTTTAGAAGCGAGTAGTTTTTCGAGATTTGCGACTGTAATGTAAATCACTTTCACCTATCAGCCCCCAAATATAGTCTCCCATCATGTTTTCGTTATACGCTCCTTGATAGCGGCGTTCAAAGTCCAATATATCTTAGTGGAAGCGCTCGCCTTGCTCCTCTGAGTATGCTCCTATATTCTCCTTAAATTTATCAAGATGAGCGTCAATAATATGGACTTTCATGGACATCCTGCAGCCCATTTTGCCACAGTTCTTCACCAGAACCTCAACCAGTTCCACATAATTTTCAGCCTTGTGATTGCCCAAGAAGCCCCGAACCACTGCGACAAAGCTGCCCCAAGCTTTTTTCCCTTCTTACTGAGCTTCTCGGGGAATTCTGTGTACTCCAGGATCTTCTTTATTTGTGGTCCAATGAAGACAACCTTTACCTCAGAAGGTTAGGGAAGAAGTATCAAAGGTACTTGAGGGCTGCAGACTCCGCATCAAGAGCTGTGACAAATTGTTTCATAAGACCCAATTTTATGTGCAATGGTGGGAACAACACCCTCTGGAGGTCCACTAGTGACTCACACTTGACATTGTGCCTCCGCCCAGAGAACTCGGTCTGTTTTGGTCAGTGCGTCAAGTTGTAATGCGCTGCGGTATCCCTGCTGTCCCAAAGGCAAAGATAACAGTGAAACTTGGTAAAGCCTCCTTGGAGACCCATCAGGAATGGCACTATTTTGAAGTCCCCAATAACTTCCCAGCCATACTTATCATACTTCAAGGCTTCTAGCAAGGTCTTGATGCTGTTTTATTCCTCTTTGAGGTGCACCAAATGAGACAAGGAAAGAGACGGATACTTATTCCCGTTATGGAGCAGCACAGCTTTAAGGCTTCTGGATGAGCTATCAATGAAGAGGCGCCACTCATTCAAGTTACGGACAATTCCAGTTGCTTCACACAGAACGGATACATTGTGGCAGAAGCAGAGCCTATCTTGACTGGTGAAGAAGCTTGAAAAGTGTCGGTGATGCTTCCTCTGACTTGTGACTTGCACACTTTCATCTAACAAATCCCACTCTTTGAGCCTAGATGTCAAAAGCTCAACATTCGACTTTGTTAGATCAAGATCTCTGATTAAGTAATTGAGGTGTTTTTTATTGGAGTAGTGTGGGTTTCTCTCACCAGCTGCACCTCTGAAATTGTAATCTGGATCTTCAATGTCTACCTCCTCTTCTGATTTGCTGCTCTCTTCTGAGAATGGCTGCTTTCTCTCTGGTGTAGTTGGTACAGAGAGCTCAGGGCAGTGTGGCACTGGGGTGATGGATAATGGAAGATTCGGATACATGATAGCAGATGTATTCTTGCCAGCCAGACGTTCGAAATGGTCCACCATGCAGAATTAGCAATTGCTTAAGTGGTCAGTTGGTTCACGCCAAATTCTTGGAACAACGAACTTCATGGCTCTCTTTTCCCCTCTGTTCCATGCTGTAAATGAGCAAAATAAAATTGTTATCATGAAGAATAAATTTAGTTCATCCACAACTAATGTGTAAGAGGTTCATGGAAAATATTTTATTTGTGATGTTTTTTATACTCTTGGAAATTAAAAAAAACAAACAAAAAGATATTTAGATTTGAAAAGGTCTAAAATTTATATAATATAAAATATATCTATTCAAGCAAGCAAAAATTGTCCTTCTTATCTTCTAGGGTTTGTCTTGATTCCCGACAGACACGTTGAAATATGCTTTGCAGGCTTCACACATTTTAGCAGATGCTGTCACAAAATATTTTTTCGTTCTCGTCTTGATAAATTGACCACATACATAGCATAATGTGTCTGGAGAATGTTTGTAGCTTCTTGAAGTCATCTCTGATAAAATCAGATAAATCTACGTGTTCACTTAGACAGCTAGAACTAAACTGAAGTAGTGAGTGTATACATTACTGTGGAAAGTTCTAGAAAATTATAAAAGGTTCTTGAAAATTCTCGTAAGTTCTAGAACATTCCAGGAAGTTCTTATAAGTTCGAGAAAATTCTCTATCAGCTTCTCAGCACTGAATCTACCTGGAATGTTCTGGAAAAATGGGTAAATTTGAAAATTTCATTACCCAGGTGACAAAAGCAAAGTTTGAAGATAAAAATAGATGTTTTACATTTACTTTAGGTATAAGCAATTAGGAAATAACACTTTCTGCCCAGGAACAATAAAAAGTAAACATTTTGTTACGTAGTGTTATTAAATGACATGGAAACCAGTGTCACGCAGGATGGTAACAAATGAGACAAGAAGAGTAAGTAATGTAATAAATGGGGAAAAAATTACTATATTATTATAGGATTACTATATAACGTTGTATTTCACACCTTTATTGTCTATCATCCACGTGCAGACCAAAGGTCTAAACGAAATGACTACAAGTGGACGTACGTCCTGTAATTATATGTTTGAGTACTATTTACTTTGTTTATTAGAAACTGTATTATAATGTCACACGCAAACCTACAAATGATTTTATTGATGTGTTTGTTCATAGTTAAATACAAAACTGCAAACTATGTTATATACGCTTCGTCCACTGAAGGGATCGAATTCCGAGTTTTAGAGATATAAGTCTCAATCTTGCTGCAGAGTCACGGTGGTCATAATTTTATGTACTTGTTTGTTTGTTTGTTGTTGAGCTCAAAGTTGCATAATTGATTACCTACGCTGTGACTGTTGCAGTGTTCGAACCCTGATATTTATGGCTATAAACCTCTATCCTGATTCTAACTAAGCCACTGCGCTAAGGTTCCACCCCGTTAGTACAGCGGTATGTTTCGGGATTTACAACGCTAAAATCAGGGGTTCGATTCCTCTCGGTGGGCTGAGCAGATAGCCCGATGTGGCTTTGCTATAAGAAAAAACACAAACACACACGCGCGTGGAGGTTCATTTATGTGACTAAAGTGTTTCAACAGACGCGTTCAACCCGATATCTTAATTTTTTGGGGTTCGTGAGGGTTTTAATTTAATATTTTTGTCAGAACACAAACCAAAGATTTGAGATCCAATTCATTAAGTTAATGATTATATTTGTGCACAGTTTCATTTTCAGAAGTGTTCTGATTATAAAACACCCTAAAAATGTGATGTTTTTTATTTCCTCGTGTTTTTCCAGTAGAAACAACAATTACATTCGATGCGTAAGTCTGGAATAAAAGAAAATGTTTCATACGTGTTAATTTTGAAAGGAAATCCTTGAGGTATTATTCAATGATAATCAAAATATTATGGAAAAAGAAGTTTTTCTTGTTCTTTTGATAACGTACTGGTAAAGAATATCTTAATTTGTATTCGTTTTGAATAGATGTTGCCTTAATAAAAACGGACGCATTTAGTTTCAGTATTGCTTTAATAAAATCCAGGTGTGTGTGTGTGTTTTTTCCCCCCTTTTGGAAGTTCTTTATTGAATGGTGCGAAGTACGTGTTCGATTTTAAGCGTTAGACAGCGTTAGATTCTTTTACTGTTAACACCTAACACGTGCCCTTTGTTGTGCCGTTTCAAGTGTTTGTGTTACGACATTGACAAAGAACATCAAGGCTCCTACAGAATTAGGAGGAGTTATAAGGACTGGTTTAGAAACACAATCAATACACGAGCACGCGAAGACTTGTTATGTAAGGTAACCCAGAAGAAGTTATACGTTTAGTCATTCCATTAATATGAACCGACTACAAACAGAAGGACATGGTAAGACAAAAATATAACAAAGTTTACTTCTCAAGACAAAATGGAATATGTTCATTAATTCGGATACTTTATACTGTATAGTACAAATAAAGTGACATGGTCAGATGGGATTGTTAACTCGATAACAGCTAAAGATCAGTTTGTACATCATTTCTATGTTCTAAGGACAAGCGCAAAACTGAACTCAACAGATGTAAATCTATATATGGATTGGAAACTCAAAATATGGCGTGTTTATAATGGGTAAAGAAAAGTATTCAATCAGACACAATAAACTGGAACAAAACCTAAACTTACACTTCGATACAGCTGGTGAAGCGATCGGACGTGCGCAATAAAGTTGAAACAAAACCTAAACCAACTCTACGAAAGAGTTAGTCAGGCTCGAGTCATAAGGAGATTATGTGAACATAACTTATTACACCATTGTTTCTTTTCATGGTGACCTGGAATGGCCAGGTGGTTAGGGTACTCGACTCGTTATCCGAGGGTCGCGGGTTCGAATCTCCATCGCACAAAACATGCTCGCCCTTTCAGCCGTGTTGGCGTTATAAGGTGACGGTAAATTTCACTCTTTATTGGTAAAAGAGTAGCTCAAGAGTTGGCTAGGGGTGGTGATGACAAGTTGCCTTCCTTTTTAGTCTTACACTGCTAAATTAAACATTTCGAGCAGCATCACGTTTAGAACTTTGGTCCTTCCAATCTGCAGCCTGACACATTAATCTCTAGTGGTCTGTTTTTTCACAGCTTACTTAAAACCAAAATATGATAGTTTCTATCAACATATTATCATTAATAAATAGCGTTGGAAACAGTTGTGGATATTCTTGAACCATAAACATACAGTAATCGCAAAGGATGAGTAATTGCAACTGGATGGTCAGTTTATTGCTACTGTAATACAACTTTGCAGAAAATATAAAATAAAATATGTTGTTCAATGCACAATATTTTTACTTGCTTTTATGCTAGTATAAATTTATCAAGTATGATTTGAAGTGCTGTCCATTTTCACTACCACTCACTAATCAGTTAACTTTGTTTGATCATAGTTTTACTTTCTCAAGAACTTTCACACCAAGACACGATGCATGTCATGACATATTGTTCTTTAAGCCAGTCTCTAATTTTATATATTGTTTCACCATTGTTTATTGAAAACTTAGAATCATTGTCTTGCTGGAAAGTAAGTCCTTGTAAAACATATTTTGCTCGAGATGAAATGAAATGCTGTACCTTTCTGCTGTCAGGGTGCCATCCATTTTTTTAGACGTTTTCACATGTAGCCTACGCCTTATTCATCCTCCCATCATCATGTTTCACCGTTGATTCATTGACTGTGAATATTTCTTTAACCAAACTACTATTGATTCTTTCAATGTGGCTCAGCGGTATGTCTGCGGACTTACACGCTAAAATCCGGGTTTCGATACCCGTGGTGGGCAGAGCACAGATAGCCCATTGTGTAGCTTTGTGCTTAATTCAAAACAACAACAAAACAACTTCAAAATGTTTCGAATTTGGACTTATCTGTAGGGAGAGATTACCAAACTAAAGAAAAACAAACAAACAAAAAACGCCAGAACTCAAAGTACGAGAGGAGCCAAGTTGAAGAACAGTGCTTTTTCTGAGCAGTTACAGTCGAGACCTCTCTGTGCTGACATGTATCCATCATACTGCTACAGATATATCATTAAAATCTGTAGGTTATTTAATAATCGTATATCACATAAAGAGCTACTAAATATCACATCTGGAGAGTTCAGGGTTTCCAACTCTATTATCAACGTCAGTAATTTTACGTGCTGTCGTTTCTATAAAGTTACAACTGAAACACGAAATGCATCCCAGTTTGTCTTTTCCATTAACAAAACATTTAGTTTTTCCATCGTTTGAGTCAGGACTGCAATCACTTGCTGCTAAACTATTTATTATTCATCAATGATGTTTTAAAATCATTTTCAGTTACCAATAAAGTGAACTTAAATAATTTAAATATTTGAATAACGTTAAAGCTCGTGCCTTATTCGTCAGTCCACGTTATATATTTCGAATAACGTTTACTTTTGAATTTTGCGCAAACCCACACGAGGGCTATTTGTGCTAGCCGTCCCTAATTTAGCAGCATAAGACAAGAGGGAAGGCAACTAGTCATCATCACCCCGCTAAATCTTGGGCTACTCTTTTACCACCGAATCGTGGGATTGACTGTCACATTATAAAACTCCCAGGGCTGAAAAAGCGAGCATGTTTGGTGCGGCATGGATTCGAACCCGCGATCCTCAGATCAAGAGTCGAGTGCCTTAACCACCTGGCCATGCCGGACCAGTTATATTGGATAAATGTAACAGGACAAAGATATAAACATGATCAGAAAATTAAAACCCTTTTAGTACGATTTGTGCTAATCAAATTCTCCATTATGCACCTTCTGGAAGTTTCTGCACACGCTGGTGAAGAAAGGTATGAATGTTATAGTTAAATTAACGATTAAAATAACAACACGATTTTGTTTTCAAGTAACTTATATATGATGAAAATATATGCGTTGTGGATACAGCAATAGTTTGAATGTTTCTTTCATTTTAATATAAAGTGAAAAAAAAACAACTTTGATCGTTCTCAACGATCGATTCATGTTCTGAAATGCACTCAGCATATTTTGTATTGCACAATTAATAAATAACATTTATACTTTTAATTAAATGTGGTTTAACCCTGTTGAGTTTCTGACTGGATCTGTGGTCCCTACCGAGTTCTGAAGGCATATTTTTCTAAATTATTAATACAACAAGTGCATTGTGGGTCTAACGGCTTTGTTCAGTACAATGTTCCATTTAACACCCAATTTTAACAAAAATAAATTAAAGCAAAAATAGTGGAATGGGCACCTGGTGGGACAGCGGTATGTCTTTGGATAATAAAATTAGTTTTAATGTCCCTCAGTGGAAACAGTTGAAAGCCCAATGTGGCTTTGCTATAAGAAAACACGCCCCCTGCAGGGTGCTGTATATTGATTTCGTCTTATTTTTTCTTCGTTTCTTTACATGTAAGTGTAAAAAATATAAAATCACCCATCATGTGATGCAATAGGTGGACGAAACAAACATACAAGAAAGTAAATACAAAATAGATTACAATAATAGGTGAATGACATCCATCCATGTAATTAACCTGATTTTAACTTTATGTCACTCTACGGATTTACAACGTTAAAATCAGGGGTTCGATTCCCTTTGGTGGAATCAGCAGATAGCCCGATGTAACTTTGCCATAAGAAAACACACACACACACATTTTGTTAATATGATTTTAATTTCAGGTAACTTTCTTGAAAGCTGTTAGTAGATAAGTAATAGGTTTGGTTTGTTTTGAATTTTGTACCATGCTACACGAGGGCTATCTGCGCTAGCCGTACTTAATCTAGCAATGTAAGACTAGAGGGTAGGCAGCTAATCATCACCAACTCTTGGGCTACTCTTTTACCAACAAATATGATATTGGCCGCTACATTACAAAGCCCCCCGACCCTCAGGTTATAAAACGAGTGCCTTAGCCATCGGGTCTTATCGGTTTATAAACAATATGTAATGAAATAAGAATTCTGCTTGCAAAGGGCTGTGATAATTTTTTTATTAAGTTGAGAAGATTTTTTTATTGTTAGATTTGTAAAACAAATATCTGTGGTTAACAAATCGTGAATTACATCATTTAGCAGGTAAACAATGGATAATCGTGAAACGCTAATGGAATTATTTCAGCAGCGGTCAATCTTGCAGTGTGATACACATTAGTGTACAGTTCAGAATTACGGATCTCTTTATGTAAACAATGGATCATTGTGAAGTGTTAATAACAGTTGATCGTATATTGCTATCAGTAATAACGGCTGATTAGAATCGTTACAACAGACTGACAGTAGAATGTTTAACAGTGTCTGATTGAGAATCGTATCAACAGATTGACAGTAGAATGTTTAACTGTGTCTGATTGAGAATCGTATCAACAGATTGACAGTAGAATGTTTAACAGTGTGTGATTGAGAATCGTTACAACAGACTGATAGTAGAATGTTTAACAGTGTCTGATTGAGAATCGTTACAACAGACTGATAGTAGAATGTTTAACAGTGTCTGATTGAGAATCGTTACAACAGACTGATAGTAGAATGTTTAACAGTGTCTGATTGAGAATCGTTACAACAGACTGATAGTAGAATGTTTAACAGTGTGTGATTGAGAATCGTTACAACAGACTGATAGTAGAATGTTTAACAATGTGTGATTGAGAATCGTTACAACAGACTGATAGTAGAATGTTTAACAGTGTCTGATTGAGAATCGTTACAACAGACTGATAGTAGAATGTTTAACAGTGTCTGATTGAGAATCGTTACAACAGACTGATAGTAGAATGTTTAACAGTGTCTGATTGAGAATCGTATCAACAGATTGACAGTAGAATGTTTAACAGTGTCTGATTGAGAATCGTATCAACAGATTGACAGTAGAATGTTTAACTGTGTCTGATTGAGAATCGTATCAACAGATTGACAGTAGAATGTTTAACAGTGTGTGATTGAGAATCGTTACAACAGACTGATAGTAGAATGTTTAACAGTGTCTGATTGAGAATCGTTACAACAGACTGATAGTAGAATGTTTAACAGTGTCTGATTTAGAATCGTTACAACAGACTGATAGTAGAATGTTTAACAGTGTGTGATTGAGAATCGTTACAACAGACTGATAGTAGAATGTTTAACAGTGTGTGATTGAGAATCGTTACAACAGACTGATAGTAGAATGTTTAACAATGTGTGATTGAGAATCGTTACAACAGACTGATAGTAGAATGTTTAACAGTGTCTGATTGAGAATCGTTACAACAGACTGATAGTAGAATGTTTAACTGTGTCTGATTGAGAATCGTTACAACAGACTGATAGTAGAATGTTTAACAGTGTCTGATTGAGAATCGTATCAACAGATTGACAGTAGAATGTTTAACAGTGTCTGATTGAGAATCGTATCAACAGATTGACAGTAGAATGTTTAACAGTGTCTGATTGATAATTGTATCAACAGTTTGACAGTGGAATGTTTAACAGTGTGTGATTGAGAATCGTTACAACAGACTGATAGTAGAATGTTTAACAGTGTGTGATTGAGAATCGTTACAACAGACTGATAGTAGAATGTTTAACAGTGTGTGATTGAGAATCGTTACAACAGACTGATAGTAGAATGTTTAACAGTGTGTGATTGAGAATCGTTACAACAGACTGATAGTAGAATGTTTAACAGTGTGTGATTGAGAATCGTTACAACAGACTGATAGTAGAATGTTTAACAGTGTCTGATTGAGAATCGTTACAACAGACTGATAGTAGAATGTTTAACTGTGTCTGATTGAGAATCGTTACAACAGACTGATAGTAGAATGTTTAACAGTGTCTGATTGAGAATCGTATCAACAGATTGACAGTAGAATGTTTAACAGTGTCTGATTGAGAATCGTTACAACAGACTGATAGTAGAATGTTTAACAGTGTCTGATTGAGAATCGTTACAACAGACTGATAGTAGAATGTTTAACTGTGTCTGATTGAGAATCGTTACAACAGACTGATAGTAGAATGTTTAACAGTGTCTGATTGAGAATCGTATCAACAGATTGACAGTAGAATGTTTAACAGTGTCTGATTGAGAATCGTTATAACAGACTGATAGTAGAATGTTTAACAGTGTCTGATTGAGAATCGTTACAACAGACTGATAGTAGAATGTTTAACAGTGTCTGATTGAGAATCGTTACAACAGACTGATAGTAGAATGTTTAACAGTGTCTGATTGAGAATCGTTACAACAGACTGATAGTAGAATGTTTAACAGTGTCTGATTGAGAATCGTTACAACAGACTGATAGTAGAATGTTTAACTGTGTCTGATTGAGAATCGTTACAACAGACTGATAGTAGAATGTTTAACCGTGTCTGATTGAGAATCGTATCAACAGATTGACAGTAGAATGTTTAACTGTGTCTGATTGAGAATCGTATCAACAGATTGACAGTAGAATGTTTAACAGTGTGTGATTGTGAATCGTTACAAGAGATTAACAGTAGAATTTTTAACAGTGTCTGATCCGGTAAAGTTAATAAAATCTGATCATGAAAGATTGACACACGTGATACTTACTGTGTCTAATACACGAATTATTATAACGGTTAAACTCAAAGATCAAGCGATTGGCGATACGCTGACGTTTTCATATTTAATTTTTTTAAATAACACAATGTTAATATTGTAAATATTCATTAGAGAATTTTTTATTTTGAGTAACAACTGTTTAACCTAAAATCTAAAAAATAAACATGAAACAGCTTTACTGACCACTGATAAGTTCACATACCTTCATTTATAACTGTGTTTCACTTTTCGTTATTTGACTAAACACGATTCCTTACTAAAGGATTCGATTTCAAACGTGAGCTAAAACCGTGTTTCATTTGTATATTGCAATCTCACTATAAAACAAAATCGCCAGTTCCAGCCTATATTTGTGTGGTTGCTGTGTGTACATTAGTGTGACTGACAGGTGGCACATATTTTATCGAGTTACATCACGTGCTCGTCTTTCTCCACATAACTTCATCGGCTAAAGGCTATTCGCCATCGCTTTATATTTTCGTTACAATAGGAATCAGTATAAAACCCGAGCACTCCATCGACACAAACTGGAGTAAAACTTTGTCACTCAAATATGAGAAGCGTTAAGTTAGAAAACATTGTATTAGTGTGGTGTACGCCACTATTATACGTAGTTCCTAGTACGAAGGCGTCTTTAGACGGTAAGTACATCGAGATTTTTGAATTTTAATTTGTTAGAATTTGTTACCTATTGAGAGAACACGCACAGGTTACACTATACACGTCTTGACATCACTTAACCACGCGAGAAAAAAAAAGTCCTTTCTTCGAAGTGTCCCGCAGCAACACTTCGATAAACTTAAAGCGCTAAAATATGGGGTTCAATCCCTGAGGTGAGCACAATGCAATTATTCACTTGTGTGGCTATATACCAAAACAATCAAACTATTGAGAAAATCGAACTGCATATTATTAAGAGTTTTCTTTCTTCTGTTAGTCAGTTTATTAATAATTTTCTTTACCGTGGTCTGCGGGTTATACTGCTGGAAAGCGGGTTTCGATATCTGTGGTGAGGAGAGATATATAGTTTAACGTTTGGTACCCGTCGCTCTTAAATCAATTTGGAAAAATCAGTGCTTGCAAATGTAGTTGTTTGAGACGTAAGAGAATGTACGTTCACGTCTCCTGGTGAGACAGCAGTTAGCTTACGGATTCACGTCCGAGGTTCGATTCCTCACGGTGAACACAGTAGATAGCTCAATGTGGCGTTGTTCTAAAGAAGCAAACAATGTGCAGATCATGTGCAGACGTCATTGTTATAAAAACCACGAAACCAGTTTTAAACGTCAAACACAGTAATGAGACAGATTAGTATGTTTTTTTCAAATATAAATTCTAGTTACTTAAAATACTTTCAGTTTTTATGTCCTCTTCGGTCAGGTTTATAACATAAAAGTGCTTTCTCTGTTAAATAAAGAAAAGTATTTTGAGCCCCTCCCAGCTAACCACTGAGTCCAATGGGGACTACAAAATAACCAATGAAGGATGAAACGACAATAATTGTCTTAAATGTACGTCTATGTTTGCATTTTACAAATGTTTGCCTTCCTCCAGATCCCATATTCCAGCGAATATTCCCAATTCGACAATCCAGTTGTAACACCAGTCTGGACTACTCGTTCCCCCCGAGAAACACAACCAACCAACCACGACATATCAGAGTTGCAGCGGAGGAGGTGAGTGTAAACAAAAATGGTTTTTTATGTCCGCTGTTCACTAAAACAGTTAGAGAAAATGTCCGTCTTTAACGATGGAAAACGATATAAACTTTGAAGATCTTTATTTGGACAAAAACTTTTTAAAGAAGTTCAAAATAACCACAACAGTTTTCCTACATTCCGTGTATTCATTTACCTTTGACCTTCGTATGTAAGATATAGATACAAGTAGTAATCACCCAATAGAATTTGGTACTGGTACAGAAAGAAACACAATATTAGAAGCTAAGTTTGGGGTGGGTTGTGACACTTTTAAATAAACTGTTTTGTTTCCTTGTTTGTTTGTTTTTTTGATAAACTAAAATAACATTTAAATGTAAAAACGGCTGATTTGGGTTTCGACCTTCTTTGTGAACCTGACGATGACCTAGGAAGGTGAAACGTTGTTCGCTTCTCTAAATAAAAATTTTCTCAACCCAAACGAGCTGTATTTACATAAATACTTTTCTCTACAAATGGGTTTTCTCGTTATCAGTAATTAAAATAACATTTATTTTATTTACAATCTAAAATTTCAGTTTTATATCTCGGTTAAGGACAACGGTTGCTGACCATACTAGGTTATAACTTAAAAACAGAAACAACAAATAAATAAGCGAGTTAAATAGCGCACTATAACACAGTTGATCGACATTTTAGGGTTTTCCTGGGGTATTCAAGAAGGATAATGTTTATCTTCCTATTTACCCTGGAAGATTCATATATCTTTGGATAGGAAACGTGACACGTATGTTATTGTTATAAAAATACCAGTTTCAATGATAAATGTTAGCGAGATTTCATTACAAAGATAAGTAATGTCGTGATATGTGAGTAACAGTGATAATACAGAACGTTATGTTAGAACTATTTTGTAGCCACACCACGTCGTTAAACCTCGTGTCACTGTGTCCAGTCAGACTGTACATATTGAATAGTATGTCTGTGTATAGAATAGTATGATTAGTATCAGACCTAAACAGAACCTGGGGAACATTTTACGTAGATTTCGCATTTTAGTAGATTTTCGAACATCTTTAATTTTATGTGAGTGAATATGTTGTTTTATGAATATGAATTATGGCAGTGTGACAAATGTCAACATCTTTTATTTCACACATCACTTAAATCCATTCAATTTCATCGAATTCTGTTTTTCCACATATTTTCCGTAGAAATCAGTGTGTTTCGCTGTTTTCATCATATTTCGTTTGGCCCTAATGACTATCTGTTTAATTCTTCTGTTTGAGGTATGTTTGTTATGACTGGACCTACACCCAGTTAATCTTTTGTTTCCAGATGGTAAAACTGTGTTGATTATACTGCAATTGCATGTACGACAGTTCAGTTGCCAATTCTCTTTGTGTTCGTTAATTATCACCCATTTCAAAACTTCGTCACAACAATTGAAGTACGACTTTTTTCAGGTCTCGTTTTAGATAGACCCTTCTTCCCAAGTTGATACATTTTTTTTCCAATACTATTTGGTAGAGGAAATTCAAAATTCCCTGCTCGAGCATATCGTTATGACTTGATCAAGGAGAGTCATTCTCTTTTTTTATATTTTCTATTCATATGTTGTTGTAAACTGCATATTTGCTACACTAGCGCTCAAAAATCTTGTTTCACTACGTGCTATTCACAGAAGTGACATCTATCGGTGCGAGACGCAGAAGGCTGTGACACTCGGAATTCTTATCTCTACAACTTCTCGACACCGTAACGGTAATAACATCAAAAAGAACCTAAGCCTTTTTATCGAGTTTAAAAATAATTTTGAAGCCGACCGCACGACTTATACAACCAAAAATGTCTAGGTTTGAGAACAAACAGATTATTTACTTATTTTTGAGTTCAAAAGCATTTTCATACAACGCAATTAGTCCTATATATATGTATGTTTGTCTTCATGGCGATGAAAATTTGTATACAGATGTGTGTGTGTGTACATATATAAAATTTTAAACCAAAACAAAAACACATTAAAATTAAATAAAATACGCTGCATTTAAAAAAAAACTATATCCCAGGTTACAAGCTACAACGTGGCATTATAAAATGTATCTTAGGTTTTGGAGGTGACTGAAGAAGTATGACCCACATTACGGTGGGGATATACTGTATATCCGTCTTAACCTCCAATATGTGTATGTGTGTGTAAGTATATAAAGCTATACCATTTTGCTTGATTTTAAATATCAGATGGACATGTAATGCTTCAAAGACAACATCGATTTAGAAAGGGTGTCCTCGCACGTATAAAATATGAAGTATTTGAATATTTTTTCAATTAAAGTTTTCATCTCAACTTTCATTCGAAGTGTTGTTCTTCGAATTACTTTTCACACGAGCTCACATTTATAACGACAACAACAATATAAAATAATCGTGTCTTCTGAACAACCTTCTGCACGAGTACACATACTAATTTGCAATTTATAACGACAACAACAAAATAAAATAATCGTGTCTCTTGACTAGCTTCTACACGAGTACTCTGGTTTTTACCCTCACAGTTCACTATGTAATATCGACCAAAACTCTATTCACGTTTCGTTTATCCAATGATAATGGATAAAGTCATAGTAGATTAACATATTCCTTCAGAACGTTCATTCACATAACTAAGTTAGTTTGTTTTCTAAATACTTGGCGTTTTTTCATCCAATAAAAACATTCATAACATCAATTTTTTTTTATGTTACAGTGGCTTCCTTTTGTCAAAGTGGACAAGATTGGGGCGTGTCTGGCGGTCAGAGGTCCAATGGCGGAAATTCTTCATTTCATAGCCACTAACTTGAATTTTAGGTAGGTTTTGGTTTTGTTAGAGAAACAATGCAACCAAAAGATACACAAATTAATGTATTTACATTATTTTAACACCGAACGAGGATTTTATCAATGTTTATAACATATAGAAATTAATGTTACCTAATTTATTATTGAATTTAATATAAGATATGGATTAAGTAAAAGTGAAATCAACTTTTATTTATAATAAGTAAAAATAAGTCAATCAAACTTTTAGGTTCTAAAATATGAAAAATTAAAAAAAACGGAAAAGTAGAAAACAGAACAGTTGTATGAGATACACTGTCAGTATCTCCAACATGAAGAAATGGTCAAAACTTACGTATATTGTTATCTTCAAAGTCAAAAATTAGATTTCAGGCTACTAGAACGTTTTATTAATACTCATACTAAGTACAACAGAAACTCAGTGGAAGTCCTTGAGTTCACCAAACAGTTAATATTTTGTGTCCTCCCTTTTGCTTTAATAACAGTAGACAGTCTTTCAATCATTGTTGTAACATATTTAAACCAATTGTTTGTTTGTTTTGGCTTTGGAATTAGCTTTTGATTGGTCAGGTTTTGATCTATCAAGCCCAAAATCTGATCAATTGGGTTGAGATCGTGGCTCTGTGGGATCCATTGCAACATTTGAATCACTCCAGCAGTTTCTTTCTTAGTTAACTAATCTATGAAGAGTAGGTTTCTCGTCATCATGAATAATTTCTGCATACCTTGGATGAGTGTTTCACTCTCGTTAAGTCTTCTTTACACTGTAGATCTGGACACTTCAATGTCATCTCGTACACGGTTGTTTATCTCAGGTTTGACATCAGTGGCAGCTTTGCACAAACCAAGATACTTACCATCAGTATTATTGAGTTTAGGTGTTCTACCTATTCCTTTCCTATTTTCAAATTTACCTGTCTTGGTCTCACTGTACTCGAAAATGTTTGGGAAGCATTTCAAGTCTGCAGAAATTTGTCAGAGAGTCCAACCAACACTATGTAAAGCTTTTATGTGAATTCTCTGGTCTACTGACAATTCTTTATGGGTTTTTTGGCTGTGACGCGAAAACAAAACTTAATATATGGTGTTAAACTCTGTTTTTATCAAGATTTATTTGTGGAATGCTACAAAATTGACTTCTTCTAGTGTACCATAAGCTAGTTCTTTTCTAGCTTCTTTCTATAAAGCGAAAACACAACATGGGGTATCATGACGGTTATTTCAGATGATATATTTGATCAGTATGTTCATTCAAGCAGAACCCTTATAGCATGGTACAAGTATATGGGAATTATAAAGAATGATAAATATTCTCATGCTGGCTCATTCAGTTGTTAACAGGAATCAGTGAAGCATTACTATAGTGTTGAAATTTACATTCTATAACGACATGAAAGAACTAGCACTAGAAAATAGAAATACTAACAAAACATTCTCTTGTCCTGACATATTTTTATGTTATAGCTATATTTTAGTTATATTTTACGTAGAAATGACGTCGTTCTTCAAATTTTGCTTTAAATACTGAAAATTGAATCTGTAGAATTTCAAAACGTTTATCTTTCTGTTATAAATAAACAACGTTGTTTATCTTAACATCATGTTCATTGTATATCAAAATTGTGATAGTATCGAATCAACAAGTTTCATTTCGTCACTTGTCGCTTAGCTACACCGTTATCCAGCCTGACGACCACCAGTGGGGGTCCAAGAAATCTGACGGAAGGTGGAGTGGGATGGTTGGTCTGCTGCACAGGAAGGTACGTCATAGTCTTCCAGATTTTTTTAAAGTGTTTCTTAGAATATTCCTCAGGGGTCAGCAGTGAGTTTATGGATTTGAATCGCTACAGGTAGTCGGTTTTGTGGTTTTGCACTGAAAATGACCACCTTTGGATACCATAGTTTGACACTGTCTCAGCTTCTACCATTTCTGTCTGTAGCTTGAGTTACAACGCACTTCCATAAGACTTGGAATGACCTGATTGCTATGGATGACATATCTATTTTGATGTTTTTATGAATCAGCACGCCCAAGGTATTTAATACATCGAAATAGAATTTATGTTTACAGTATGACAAAGAGAAATCCACGAAACTTTGCAATTTCTTTGTTCAGTCTTGTATGTCTTTAATTTTATTCAATAAGCCTTTATTATAGACAGAAACGACCTTATAACACAAACATATTTTCATTTAATTAATTAGACACTCGACGTTTCTCTTTACATCTTCCTTAGAAACGTTTACTAAAACACAAACCGAAAATGACTAGCACAAAGTTCAAGTGACCCTTGAAGCCCTCGTCTGTTTCTAACTTATCCACAATAAGCACTCACTCATCTCTAGTTTGACTCGAGAAACGTTGACTTATTTCTTGGTGGTCAGGGCGCCTGACTCACAATCTGCCGGTTGTGGGATCGAATCCTACCTCTGAATGTACTCACCCTTTCGGCCCTCCAGATTATAATGTGACATTCAACTTTAAGTTATGTTAGAG
Organism: Carcinoscorpius rotundicauda; assembly: GCA_011833715.1. Classification (NCBI taxonomy): domain Eukaryota; kingdom Metazoa; phylum Arthropoda; class Merostomata; order Xiphosura; family Limulidae; genus Carcinoscorpius; species Carcinoscorpius rotundicauda. Next base: position 66,926,165 of record CM022400.1, read on the forward strand.
TTGGTAAAAAGTAGTCCAGTAGTTGGTGGAGGACAATGGTCACTAGTTGCTTTCCATCTAGTCTTACCATGCCAAGTTAGGGACGGCTAGCGCAGAAAGCCCTCGGGTAGTTTTGCGCGAAATTCTAAACAAAAACAAAAACCTACATCCAAAGCATTTCGTTCGTGGTACAAAGAATACACTTCAATAAACATTAAAAATAATGTTTACTTTGTAATAGAGTTATATCTGTTTGTGATGTGATTGATGTTTCATGTGTGTTATATCTGGAGAATCATCCATAGGCAACAAGTATAATACCTTTAAGAAGAAACATCATAACCTTTTGGCGAACAATTATAAAAGAAAGAAATGAAACGTTATAGTTATTCAAAAGACTTCAAGCTCTTTTAAGGGTTCATCATTTGGCGAAACCTTGGTGGAACATACTGCGGCATTGTAGTTGGATGAAGCTTTATAATGTTATGAAAACCTCGATTAGAGTAATTTTGTGCTAGACAACCATTTGTATACAATAAGGACATTGACTCAGTGACATCGCAACCACAATAATGACCTTGACTCAGTGACATCGTAACTACAATAAGGACATTGACTCAGTGACATCGTAACTACAATAAGGACAGTGACTCAGTGACATCGTAACTACAATAAGGACATTGTCTCAGTGACATCGTAACTACAATAAGGACAGTGACTCAGTGACATCGTAACTACAATAAGGACAGTGACTCAGTGACATCGTAACTACAGTAAGAACCTTGTCTCAGTGACATCGTAACTACAATAAGGACAGTGACTCAGTGACATCGTAACTACAATAAGGACAGTGACTCAGTGACATCGTAACTATAACTTTAAGTTTCTCTCCAGGAGGCTGAGTTTCTTGTGACGCCTGTCTCAGCAAACTTTCATAGACTTGAGGTAGCGGACTTTACAGTACCATTGATGGTTGACTCACAAGGCTTGTTGGTAGCTAGTCCAGCTGAGGCAAACGATGCTTTCGGTTTCTTCTTTTCTTTGAACTGGCAGGTAAGTACAAACCTCCTCTAAATTATGTTATGATTACATCCAGCTACTAGATTACAAACACAGAGTTGTTATTCATTTTACCCGAGACTGTGTTTATAAATACCAGTATAAGCTGTTCGATTTAACATAGAGGGCATTGCTTTATTCACCACTATGCAAAAACACTTTTCTTTTATAAACAACCTGAAGTGAAAAATTAACTTGTTCAGTCCGAATTCTTTAGAATGTATCTTCTATTAACTCCAGGTGTGGCTTACACTTCTGGCCAGCACGTGTTGTCTGTCAGTTGTCAGCTGGACTTTTGAATTTCTTAAAGAGAAACAACTTCCTAAAGAGAAGACCTCTGGAGTGTTAGAACAATGGTGGAACTTCTGTATTTGTATTTTACTACAAGGTAAGGATGATGTAGTTTAGTATTCAACACGTCTTTCAACAATGGTGGAACACAAATGACGTTTTGCTTTGTTAGCAGAGTTTGAAGTTGAAACAAATGGACCAATCTCGTTCAAATTTGTAATAAGTTTTAAAATGATAGAAAAGCCAAATAGTTGACTCTAGTAAAAATAAAATAAAAGTGAAAAATACTTACATGGGTTAAATTTATATGTTTAAAAATCATTTTAAATTTGTTTGTTTTTGAATTTCGCTACATGAGGGCTATTTGCGCTAGCCGTCCCTAATTCATCATTGTGAGACTAGAGGTAAGATCATCACCACTCACCACTAACTCTTGGATTGACTAACATTATATCCCGATGGTTGATAGGACGAGCATATTTGGTACGACTGGGAGTCGAACGCCTTTACCATCTGGTTATACCGAATTCGTTTTGACTTTTAGTAAATATTAGTCAGTACCAACATGTTTGTGTATAAATCTTCTATTTATAAAATTAATGATTCCTTATCGGAATTTATTTAAACTTTAGGTTTCTTGTTTTCTACCCACCTGTTTATTAATTTATAGATGTGTATATCACCAATGTCTTATTTTATTTTTTACCACTACTGATTCATTCTAAAATCAGGTAGCAACACACATGGGAAAACACCGATTTTAATATACACTGACTAACTGGTTGTGTGAAGACGGACGTAAAATATATCAAATCATTTTTGGTTCACATATCTGGTTCGGGTACATTATTTATAACTTCGGGTTTGGCGGTAAGTCTATTATCACCCAATATCGGATTTCGCTATTTATGGTAAAGCAGAGCAGATGGCACGTTTTGTAAGTTCACGCCTAGCAACAAACAAAATAAAACTATTTGTTTTGTTTTGTTTTATTTCGAGTGTGTATGTAAAATTATTCGAAAATAATTTTGTTACGTTTCTTTACTTTAATTGTTATATTAATTATTAGAACACTACTTCGTTTATATGTTTTACAGCTGAGGGGAGAATGTACGACAGTAAGGTTTGTTTTTTGTTACACGTGTTACAGTTGTGGGAAGTATTTGTTACAGTTCTAATGGAGTATAATCAAGATTGTTTGTTTGTTTTACAGCTGAGGGGAGAATGTACGACAGTAAGGTTTGTTTTTTGTTACACGTGTTACAGTTGTGGGAAGTATTTGTTACAGTTCTAATGGAGTATAATCAAGATTGTTTGTTTGTTTTACAGCTGAGGGGAGAATGTACGACAGTAAGGTTTGTTTTTTGTTACACGTGTTACAGTTGTGGGAAGTATTTGTTACAGTTCTAATGGAGTATAATCAAGATTGTTTGTTTGTTTTACAGCTGAGGGGAGAATGTACGACAGTAAGGTTTGTTTTTTGTTACACGTGTTACAGTTGTGGGAAGTATTTGTTACAGTTCTAATGGAGTATAATCAAGATTGTTTGTTTGTTTTACAAATAATCAAAAGTTCAGGGGTAGTTTTTATAATATTTTGTATTTCTGTACCGATATAGTTAGTGGACTTCATCACGTGTTGTTTCAGGGAACATAACAGGAATATTTACAAGGAAATAAACACTTACTTTTTCAATAGAATCTGAGTTGCACGAGCTTATACGCATATTGCCTGGGACTGGATGTAGCTCAAAGGTTGGTGGTGGGCGTGTTAAACAGCTGGTTAATGTGTGTGTACAACTTAAAAATGAGCGTTGTTGTTGTTGTTTGTTTTTTTTTAATTTCGCGCAAAGCCACTCGACGGCTATCTGCCTAATTTAGCAGTGTAAGACGAGAGGGAAGGCAGCTAGTCATCACCACCCACCGCCAATTCTTGGGCTACTCTTTGACCAACGAATAGTGGGATTGACCGTTACTTTATAACGACCGCACGGCTGATAGGGCGAGCATGTTTGGTGCGACCGGTATTCGAACCCGCGACCCTCGGATTACGAGTCGATTGCCTTAACCACTTGGCCATGCCGGGCCTGAAAAGCGTGACAGGTATGGATAGCTAGTCCTATCGTAGCTTGGGATGAATATAAAAAAACACATAAAATATTATATTTTTAGGTTTGTAAATACAAATAATTCAAAACAATTGTTTTTCCAATGAAGCTTGTAGTCGTTCTTTAGAATCAGTATATTTATTATTCTTATCATATTAATTAATTAATTTAAATTGATTTTTAATGTTGCTGTTATTATATCTATTATTCATTTTTTTCTTTTACGAATAATATTTTGTATTAATTGTTTACTGCATGGTTTTAGAACTTACCAAGATGGCCGACTTCATAAGACGTTGGATTGACTGTTTTTACTGATTGTACACCCATTCTAATTACGTATCTTCTAATGTATACCCCTCTCCAGCAAGTCAGCGGTAATTTTACTCAGTTGGAACGCTAAAATCAAGAGTTCGAGATAACTGCATAGAACGAAGAGAGTTACTTTGGTGAAATATTGTACATCAAAGTTCCGTTTCTGAAGATAGTATATCTTATCATTTTGGTTGTTGTTTTTTGTTTTATATACAATTTCTTCACGATTGACTTCATTCACATACGCCACGTGCAGGTCATTATAATATGTATCTAATTCAACGTAATTCCGTTTCCAAATTTGAAACAAGCGAAGTCAAGATGTGATAGAATATCTGCACCCAAACAATATATATTTCGATATAGAGTCGTGTTCTATTGTTATGGGATATAATGCCATTTTCTGGCAAAACGTAATCCATAACTTAGTTATTTGTGTAAAACGACATTAGAATAGAAGTAATAATAATTTTTAACGAATTTTTCTTTACTGCTGTTATGCGGGTTGCGAGTAGTTTAGGGCAAAATATAAAGCCTACAAACTTTGTGTGTTGGTCACTATTACTTTGCTTGTCAGGTCCAAGCTATAAATATTTACACTAAAGCTTTGCGTGTTGCACGATCATTTGATCTGATGAGTTCTGGCACGGACGAACAAACCTTGTCAGCAGTGACGTGCAGAACAAAATGTCTGTGGTCAGGATGATACTAGAAACCCGTACACGTACAGGAAAGAAACATTTCTTTAAAAAGAGGGTTGTTTGTAAACGTTTGCCCCTTTTATTTGTCGTAAAGTTTGTCGACTTCTACTGTCAGTATGTTATTAAATGATACATGCATGTGTTTTTTTATAGCAAAGCAACAGTGAGCTGTCTGATGTGTCCACTGAAAGGAATATAACCTCTGATATTAGCATTATAAATCTGTAGACTCATTGCTGTGCTCCTGGACGGGAAGACAGGAGAACGTAATTAATATACAAATATAATTCAGTGTTTTTAATACTTTTTCAGAGGGTTATGATACCACAACGTCCTACGTTAGAAACATCTTCACAGTGCCAGTAACTTACATTTTAAACAGGTTTCGAGCACGTGCCTTCCCGTTCCTCACAACGGCTTCTGATCGCGGTTTGGTTGGTTGGCTGTTTCGTGACCATGACAGCATTCAGTGGTCAGTTAATTTCGAAACTAACTCTACGAAAATCCACGGACAGGATCGATAGTTTGGAAGATCTCCTGGATCGACCACATATTACTCCAGTTATTGAAAAAGGAGGTTTCTTCGAGTCAGTTATAAAGGTAACTTTTTTTTTCCCATCCTCTGTATAGGAAATCAATTCTTAAGACAATGGTTATACAAAATCAACAACAACAAAAAATCAAAAATAGGTCTGTACTTTTCAGGTAAGTCAACAGCACACTCTGCTAAGTATTGGGCAACTGCTCTCTGGCCAAATAGTAGGAATTGACAGTCACTCCTATTCCGCGTTCACAGCACCTGTGGTTCCAAAGTGTGACGCGTGTGTTTGCGTCAACAAGTGAAGAACCATGAACCCTCTTATTTACAGTCTGGACACGCCAACCATTGCGTATTTTGAGTAGAAACATTTCAAGGCTAAAACTAAATAACGAAGTTTGTATTATGATGAATTTTCTCAATTTCTTTTGTTTGCAAAATTTTCGGTCAGTATCATCTGAGGTAAAAATTCTAAAGTTTCGTTACGTTTTCTGCAAAATTTTACTTGCATATTTGTTCGGATGTATTTTAAAATGTCTCTTGGAGACGATTAGTAGAGAAACCAATATATATCAATGTTTTATTTGTAGTTTGTGCTGTTTGTGCTGTTTTTGGTCGGGACTTATTTCACAATATTGTGAATGTTTCGATTGGTTGTTTTTAGTTAAAATACAAAACTGTACAAAGGGCTATAAATTTGGATTTTCCATTTGGATTTTACTGAATTTGTGCTAATACCTCTCGTTTTCAGACATCACTGATGACGGAATGAGGGTCGTCCAAACGAAACATAGAAAAAAAACAGTGTTGCCCGGAACCATCAGGTTACACTAAGAACCATTTTAGTCTGATCTCTTTACACGAATGTATGTACAGAACCTATTTGAATCTGTGGCCCAGAGAAATGAAATAAAAAAACGTGTAATGCTTTAGAATTGTATGCAACTACATAAACACAATATTTTATAAGCAAGTAGTCATGTTGCTCGTCATATGCTTGGATAAAACTTAATCTCACAATCTAAATGTGGTGAGTAGTTATCTACTAACGAGTGAGCTCTTTAGTACCTTCAACATCCAATCAGCGAACCAGATGTTTCGCATTTCAGTTCCTTATAGGTCGATGATTTATGACTGTTCGCTCAGACACCTGCCGAGCACGTGCTTGGATACACCACTTCATCCGAATTTATACACGTTTGTATTTTGGTTTTCGCGCAAAACTACACGAGGGCTATCTGCACTAACCGTCCCTGATTTAGAAGTGTAAGACTGGAGGGAAGGCAGTTAGCCATCACCACCCACAACCAACTCTTGGGCTACTCTTGTTACCAACGGATAATGGGATTTACCGTCACATTATAACGCCCCCACGGCTGAAAGGGTGAGCATGTTTGGTGTGATGGGAATTCAAACCCTTGGATTACAAGTCGAGTGCCTTAACTAGCTGGCCATGCTAGGGCCCAAGTAATTAAACAAAAAATATTTCCTGCGTTTTCGATTAAATGCATTTATAATAACTATAGTGTGCGTTACTCAGTGCACTTCATAATGTATACATCTGTCATAATAACATTCAGATTTTATCTCTTCTGACAATACGCGCGCACATATCGACTGATGTAAATAAAACTTTAGTAGATATTTTGAAGTGAAACATTAAACTTTAAAGTTTTTAAAATATCAAATACTGCAACAGAGAATAACATTTTAAGTTTAGTTATTGATAATATTAAAAATGATAATGCTTAGGCTTAACTAAATCTAAACAAACAACGTAACAAAGTATAGAGCTAATTTTTATCTTTATCAAATATGGGCTTAACTGATGTTGTTAGGCCTAAGACGTGTGGAATTACAGATTTCGGTATTCAGGTTAGAATTTTTTATATTATTGTATTTAAATAATTGCTGTTACAGTAAAAATAGTAATTTGGTCATCTTCCAGAAAGAAATATTCCACATATATTTTTTCTATTAATTCCAGAATAAAGAGAGTGGAGTGTACAAACGGTTTTGGGATGTTTTGTCCAAGTCCCCAGAGAATCGAAAACCAATGAGAGATATGTTAACAGATGAAATGATTGATAAAATAGAAGCCAGAACACATGCTATTTCACTGCAGTCCATAACCCTGAGGTCGAGAATAAACACCCGTTTCAACGATAAAGGTTCATGTTCCTTGTACCTTGCTAAAAAACAGTTCTTTCCAAAGACAACAGTCGCCGCCATGAGGAGAGGTCTTCCAAATATCTTGAAGACTCAGATAAAGCAAAAGTTAGTAGATGGTTTAATTTTAAAAACCAAGAATATTATAAGTAACTTACAACCATCCTAGGTCTGATATCTTACCCTCAGGTAAACGTGTCTGAATATATAATTCAATATAACATCAACATATGATGTGTAAACCTCAACTGTTTCGTTGAAACTTACTCAACTGTCTCGTTCTAAGTTTGCAACTTTCGTCTTGAAACGAAATTCTTAAATTCTTCCAAATTATTCTTCTGGTCATCCAGGATATTGCATCGCTTGCAATGCCTTAAAATAAATTTCCAGATGTTTATGTAACCATTCGTTTACATAGCTGTTGTTTGGGTAATATTAAACAATCAATTTTTTTTTATTAACGAACTGCAGGTTATGAGAACGTGCGTGACAGGTTGACGGATATTTTTATACATTACACTAAAATGTTCCTGTGTTTCAGGCTAAAACCGTGGTGTGCGTCACGCTAAAACATTCCTGTGTTTTAGGCTAAAACCGTGCTGTGCGTCACGTTAAAATATTCCTGTGTTTTAGGCTAAAACAGTGCTGTACATCACGCTAAAACATTCCTGTGTTTTAGGCTAAAACCGTTCTGAGCGTCACGCTAAAACATTCCTGTGTTTTAGACTAAAATTGTTATTGTTTTGAATTTAACACAAAGCTACACAAAGGGCTATCTGTGCTCTGCCCACCACGGGTATCGAAACCCGTATTTTAGCGTGTAAGTCCGCAGACATACCGCTGAGCCACTAGAAGGCGGCTAAAACTGTACTGTATATTCAATGGCAAGGATTTTAAGAGATAATTATTTCCATCATCAAAACTGATACATTTGATCATTCTCACGCAAATAAATATTGAAATGTGAAATGCTAAAAAAATAACTTGAAAAGAAACAATGTACTTTATAACGTACTTTTTTACAAAACCTGTTCTATTATGGAAAACAAAATGTTGTGATTTTAATAGGAAGTTATAAAAGCGAATACTAATGTTTTTATTTTCATGTTATGCAGAATCTCCATAGCGGTGGACAACGATCTGTTTGGATATTGGATCCACATGATGATGAGAAACTATGAAAGATGTATCACGCCTCTTCCGTCCACTTTTCGTCCACTCGCGATTGAAGATCTTCGAGGTGCTTTCTACTGTCTGTCAACCGGATTAGGCTTATCAACGATCTTTTTTATCACAGAATCATGCGTTTACTTGAAAATATTAAAACAAAGGGCGAAGGCAGGAAGGGTTAAGCCTTAAAAATATTTTTGTTTGTTGAGGGTTTAATGACAAACTTTCCAGATCGTGCCCTAAACAAAACCATATCCATTTTACGGAATAAATAAACAAACACCGAGTAATTCAGGTTTCAGGACTTTTTAGAAAGATTCAATTTGCGTGCACAAATCACGACTGTTATTATAAAATCTAATGTAGTTACACATCTAGGATTATCTTTATATACAAAAATAGAATGTATAAGGGGACCCAGAATGACCAGGTGGTTAAGGCACTCGACTCGTAGTCTGTGGGTCGCGTGTTCGAATCCCCCATCACACCAAACATTTGCGCCTTTGAAGCTGTGGAGGCGTTATAATGTTGTGGTCAATCACACTTTTCGTTGGTAAAAGAGTAGCCCAATATTTTTTGGTGATGACTAGTTGCCTTCCATCTAGTCTTACACTGCTAAATTAGGGACGGCTAGCGCAGATAGCCCTCGTTTAACTTTGCGCGAAATTCAAAACAAACAAACTAAATCTTTTGATATGATTTTAATGAAGCGCTTCTGTGATCTTTGGTTTAAATGTATTCCAATCTTTGCATTGAGAAACAATGTGTTGAAAGCAACATTTCGTAACATCAACCGCATACTAAATAAAAGAACATTTGATTTTTTTTTTAAACATCAGAACAATTTTGGTTTTCCGTAAAGATAGATAAAAACTAATAAACGAAGAACAAAAAGGAAAATAAAGGATTATTTGAATGCTGTTGTAGAATGTCCGATAATTATGGAAAAAAAGTCCTAAAGAAAAACGATATATTTTCAATTAAGGGTTTTGATTATAGAGGGCGCAATATTTCGCTAATGTTGTTTCTTTAATCTTCAGCAAATAAACCTTTGACCCTTAACTGTTTGTCTGTTTCGGAAATATGCACAAAGCCACCCAAGCAGTTCCTAATTTTAAACAGATATACGAAGATTACCACAATAGCATCCATCGCCTACTCTTGGGGTAGTCTAATCGTTAGTGGGGCTTGAATCTCGCAACTCTTGGGGTTTGTCTACTCGAATAGTGAGATTTAACTGTTACTCTTATAAAGTACCCACGGCCCCAAAGTGTAAAGCGCGATTGTGCGGTCGTGGGACGCGAACCACAGAACCACAGACTGACACGTTAACCGGTTGAACACGTTTAAACCAGTATTTACAAAGAAGTGGTGTGTGTTTGTGTTTTCCTACACCAAAGCCACCTCAGGCTATCTGCTGAGTCCACCAAGGGGAATCGAACACCTTGTCTTTAGCATTATAAGTCCGTAGACTTATCGCTGTACTCGAGGGTAACACGAAAGAAGAAACAAACCGGTTATATTGTTTTCAAATGAAATTGTTCACAGATGTTTAACGATTCGCTGAACAATAGTTCTAGAAATACAAATATTAAAAATGTGAATAAAAACTTTGTAATTGTCTGTGTTAAACATTTATTTTTCGACAAAGGTAAAATTGAATGGAAATATGTGACTAAAAATGATTCAAAATCAAATAAATATCATATAAGTTTTACCGTTATACGAGGCCAAACTGTATCGGTTTGGCTTTTTGACGAGTCTTGAGTAGGCAAAACTCCAGTGTACACCAGATGGTGCTGTCAGTCAAAGAATACATTAGGTCTATATGTCACAGTTTTATCTGGCCCGGCATGGCCGGATGGTTGAGGAACTCGACTCGTAATCTGAGGGTCACGGGTTCGAATTCCAGTTCCACTAAACATGCTCGCCCTTTTAGCCGTGGAGGCGTTATAATGTAACGGTCAATCCCACTATTCGTCGATAAAAGAGTAGCCCAAGAGTTGGCGATGGGTGGTGATGACTAGCTGTCTTCCCTCTTGTCTTACACCGCAAAATTAGGGACGGGTAGCGCAGATAGCCCTCGTGCAGCTTTGCGCGAAATTCAAAAAATAAACAAACAAAATATTAATAGCTTCTTGGCTTGTTGAAAGCGTGGATATCGTCAACGTATCTTTCGGTTAGGAATAACTGTTTAGTAATTATTTGACTTGTTTGTTTGTTTTTTGAAGTGGGATTGTTTGTTCGTGCGAGACCGGTAAAAGCAACCAGTTAGCTTTTTCTTAAATGTTCAACTAAATAAAATATGTTTACCACATATGTTTACTGTAAGTAAACAGTTACTTGTTTATACGCTCCTTTAGACAGTTTCGTACAAGTTAATTACAGTCACATATTTTAACAAAACAATTTTGAAGATTTTAAACGTTCCCAATCATGTCACTTACATGACGCTCAGTCTATCATATTAAAACGTAAATATGTTTCTCTTATTAGAAAATCGTAAATAAAGAGTTGTTGTTTTTCCTTGTAAGCTTCTTGTTCAAGGTGCTCGTTTTATTAGTTCAAAACTATACAATAACCTATCTGGGTTCTGTGTACCACGGGGAATCAAACCGTGAATTTAACGCTGGAACCCCATAAACTTATCACCTACCAATAAAAAAAACTGTTGATAAGCTTTATTTAAAGTTATAGTAAACATAACCGAACACAACCAACAATAGTTTCTTTTATGCTGACATTAAATAATTAATCTTATTTTAACCTAACGTAATGTAGCTTCGCTTAGCTCAATCAAGACTATTTTCTATGAAATGCACCTGTTTTAATAAAACCCAACAAAAACTACTTTCTCTCGCTGCACGTTTTGTTTTTACGTTTTCACTAAATATTAAAAACTAATTTAAATGGTGTTGAGCGCGTGTTCAAATCCATGTGATAACAAAGAATATTTCGCGCACTTTTAAGCAGTGGGTGCGTTATACAAGTGACAGTCAATTCCTTAGCGTGGATGATAGAGTGTTGTTGCCTGAATGTATTTCCTTTCCTGAGTAGTTCAAAATTAAAAACGATAGAAATAGCTTTAATAGCTTTGCCATGAAATAAAAAAAAATAGAAACACGAAATACTGTCTTCTCGAACCTTGGACCCATTAGACTATTCTTAGTGTGGTGAAAGTGACAGTAGAAATTATTTTCTAGCTCAAAATGTTAAATCGTGTTTACTGTGTGTTCTATCTGTAAACATGTAGCGATTACAAAAATTATTGTATTTTATTGGCTTCTCCAGAGAAACAGAAGCAATTGCCTGTATACGTACCTGTGGACACGTGAGCTAAAAATAATTTTCTTTAAAATATGGTATCCTGTTAACGAGAGTAGCAGTTTGTACTATAAATGAGAAAAGTTACTTTAATAATTACTAAAGCCTGAATTGAGTTCTAAAACTTCTTTTTCCCCGAAAGTTTATTACAAGAAAAGTTTTTAATGATATGTAGTATTATGACGAATATAAAACAATTTGAAATGACGTAACAAAACCAATCACTCAACCTAGCGGCGAGAATTGAAGCGATAAAAGCTGTATTAAGATCGACTAGTATATGTTCAGAATTTAACCCCATTAAAAATAGTCCTTTTTAACGACATTCGTGCTTATTTGAAGTGTGTCCTTGTGTAGTGTTAAAACCAACTTTTTGCCAATCGATATTTTAGCATAACTGGTAGATAATTTACTAGATTATCGTGCTTATGGAAATAAATTAATTATTCATTAATATTCCAGTATGTTCCATCATCAATAACATTTTCCCCGATGCTTATAAATTGTTATCTGTATACCTTTTGTTCGCTTACTGGATTATCACATTTATAAAAGTAATAAATTATTCATTATTACTGTAAAACTACGTATTGGATTAAGGTTTAGAGAAATCATTGAATCGTTTATTAATAATGAAAGACGACTTTTTGAATAATTAAGCAGATATGCGAGGTATGTATATAAATTATTTGTTTGGTTTGAACCAATGAATGTTTGAGGAACAGACCTTATGAAGGCGTAAGTTCAGGAACCTATACCAATATGTAAATTGGTTTTAATTGTTTGTGAAGTAGATAGCGATTTCATGTTCAAATTTTATTGTTCTCAGCAAAACAAATTAAATATTAATCTGTACGTTTGTTTTGTTTTGAATTTCGCGAAAAGCCACGCGAAGGTTATCTGCGCTAGCCGTCTCTAATTTTGCATTGCAAAATGAGAGGGAAGGCAGCTTCTCATCACCACCCACCGCCAACTCTTGGGCTACTCTTGTTACCAACGGAGAGCGGGATTTACCGTAACATTATAACGCCCCCATGGCTAATAGGGCGAGTATGTTTGGTGTGACCGGGTTTCGAACCCGCAACCCTCAGATTACGAGTCGAGTGCCTTAACACGCTTGGCCATGCCGGGCCTAATGTTAATATATAAATAGAATTATCCACACTTATACCTGTCTTAATATAATTGCTCTATTTGGTAGAGTAATATTTGTGGTTAGAGTTCTCGACTCACAATCTGGGAGTCGAGTGTTTATTTATTTTAGCACTACACCCTTTTTGTATCGGGGAGAGACGATGACAATCCCAAATAATGCTGGCTTGTATGTTTACTGGGTAGCAGTCATCTGGCATATCCTAGGGAAAAATAACACAACTAGAGGTATGTATTTAATACACTTTACACGGGAAATTTATAATTTCTGTGAAAACATCGAAGTTTTGTCACATACGTGTCCATATGATAATAGCATTAGGATCTAGCACTCGTAACTGAATGACAGACGAAACATTCTAAGCGTTCAGTTATAGCACGGTTAGGTGGCGTTATTGTATCACTAAAAAAAGGCTTAGTTCTTGTCAAACATATTTCCGTCTTTTACCACAGACTGTGTGCATCTGTTACTGTTAAAGAAATCTGAATGTGTTGAAGTACACAACATTTTATTGTTATTGTTTAAAACTACTTTGTCACATGAAACTTGTACATGTTCGATAGCCAACACAGTGCTCCAAAAAACGAACAGTTCTTGGTGTCAACGATAGGTCAGTTAGTTTTGTAGATGCGCTTTAAAAGTCTGACCAGTTTTCGTCCTAAACAACTTGGTGGTTCTGCGGTAACCCAGAGAGCTTAAGAGGTTAAAGTTTGGGGTTCGATCACAGCGGGCCCCGCTGGTCCAGCGGTAAGTCTACGGGTTTAGAACGCTAAAATCAGGGGTTCGATTCCTCTCGGTGGGCTCAGCAGATAGCCCGATGTGGCTTTGCTATAAGAAAAACACACTCAATAACAGCACATGTAAACACACAGTACAGTTTTATGCTCAAAATAACTAAAAATAAAATTATATTTCAAAAAACAAAACACCTTAAATCTTAAGTCATTTCACGATTGATTGTGAGCCAAATTAAGAAACTAGCGCTCATTAAGCGATTCTGATAAAGTTTGTTTATTTGTTTGGAATTTCGCACAAAGCTACTCGAGGGCTATCTGTGCTAGCCGTCCCTAATTTAGCAGTGTAAGACTAGAGAGAAAGCAGCTAGTCATCACCACCCACCCCCAACTCTTGGGCTACTCTTTTACCAACGAATAGTGGGATTGACCGTAACATTATGACGCCCAACGGCTGAAAAGGCGAGCATGTTTGGCGCGACCGGGATGCGAACCCGCGACACTCAGATTACGAGTGGCACGCCTTAACACGCTTGGCCATGCCGAGCCATTTTACAAGGGGTGGGGATTCTGATAAAGACAGTCATAACAATCAATCACAATGGAAAAGAGGCAGAACAACTCGTAATGACCCACTTGAAGTAAAAATATATTCTCAATAAAGTACAGAACAACGTTTCGACCTGAAGATGACGTAAGGTTGTTTTGCACTTTATTCTAATAAAACTATTACCCACACCGGCCGTCTTGAGAATACAAAGCAGAACATAAACAATGAAATACTGAACTGTCATTGGATAAAACCAATAATGATTTCCTTACGTTCGGTAAAACAATAAGAAATATTGGAATAGTGTCACATTTATAAATACTTGTTTATTTATTATTTATTGTATCTGTTGTCTAATACAGATACGTCCGTGACAACGTGCGTGTTCGTCCACCGACGTAAAACTGTGTTCTTACTATTGAAAATCGGTAGAAATTTTTTTTATAGATTTCTGACACGAGCAAAGAACAAGCTACATAACGCCCAATTTACATCGAGGGCTCTGAATGTCCATGCGGTTCCTCGCGCTCGGAAAATAGTGATGAAGTTTATCTCAGAAACTTAGCTGTTTATCTCTTAACACCGATTGAAACGGCCCGGCATGGCCAGGTGGGTTCAGGCGTTCGAATCCCCATCGCACCAAATATGCTCGCTCTTTCAGCCGTGAGGGCGTCATATTGTGACGGTCAATCCCACTATTCGTTGGTAAAAGAGTATCTCAAGAGTTGGCGGTGGGTGATGATGACTAGCTGCCTTTCCTTTAGTCTTGCATTTCAAAATTAGAGACGGCTAGCGCAGATAGCCCTCGTGTAGCTTTGCGCGAAATTCGAAACAAACAAACCGACTGAAGCCGTTAACGTCGTTTCAAGATATTCTTACATGCTGATGGTTAAGTTAACCCAAGATGTATAGTTGGACAGTAGTATGAAATAGGTTATGTTAAACATCTAAAAATAATACCTGGACTTAATGTTCTACAGTATAGAGTGCTAATTCTATTATAAATTCCTTTAACATGTTAACTTCAACATGTTGGTGGTTATGTGAGGTCGGAAGTGTATTGTTTGCACCCCATTTCCAAATATATTTCTGTGATACTTTATACTCAGCATTATAAGGTGTTATCTTTGTTACAATATCTTCCTATGTGTAGCGTGACCTCAATAAGTATTCATTTTTGCAGCTTGTCCTACTGGAACTTCTACATCTAAGACGTGTAGTCTAAAACTTACTGTAATGGAAACACAGTCAGAGACTTCAATGTTTAAGCACAACCACTCGTAATTTAGAACTGACAGCTAAGACTACTTGAGGAACAGCAACTAGTCAGTAGCACCAGCAGTCTAAATGACGGCTTTTAACTAAATAGCGGGACTGACTGTCAATTTTGTAACTCATACAACTGAGAGAGCGGAGCATGTTCAGTGACCACATTGCGGACTTTGCGTTACTCAGCCCGTTACGTTAACCACTTAGTGAACCCACCCTCTTATTTTATGTGAGTGAATATACAATGTGAGCATGAAAGACAATAATAAATGAGGCCACAGGTTAGTCCTGTCGAAGAGATTTGAGTTTCGAACCCCTGTAAGCCAAATTCGAACTCACGTGGTAACACAGAATATTTCTTGAAGTTTAAGCTGTCGATGAGTTTTAGAGGAGTGACAGTCAGTTCCTCAGCGTGGATGGTGGTGCTTTCCCGTTGGTTGGTAATTAAAAATTAGAGACATCTTTGCCACAAAAACAATAGCAAACTCAAATATCCTAACGTTTCGCTGGACAGATGATATGACAATGACAAATTCAATTTTTCGCATTGGGTGTCGGTCGTACAAGGTTAGATAGAAACTGAATGTTTTCAGATAGATCTTTAAGTCACTAACTGACTAACTTGCGTGTGGAGCTATTAGGTTTATAACAACTTTGAATATTTTAGTGCCCATCGTGATGGGTTTCACATTCGTATATAAACGTCAAAATCAATCGATAAAGTTGTTGTTGTTTTGAAAGAAGCACAAAGCTGATCCCAGATATTTGAAACTTTCCAATTGAATCTTTTATGATCTCAACACTGATGCTGTTTGCCATCAGTTTGATCTATTTGTCACTAATCTCCACACTGTTAACAGTAGATGTTTGGTAGAGACTTTCCACCAATAAGACTAGTTCTTGATCTGCTACGAGGTCATCGATGTCATCTGGAAGGTGAAGGTTAGTCTTTGGATTGTCTCCAATAGTGACAGTACCTGCATGAGCATTCAAGCCATTAATCATAATTCCTTCTAGAAAGATATTAAAGAGGGAAGGTGAGAGAAGACATCCTTGTCGAACGCCGACCGTTGTTTGAAACCAGTCCTCTAAGCTGCCATTGATGAGGACTGCATGGCCTTGTTGTGAAGGTTTCCAATGAGTCGAACAAGAGTGGAACTGATGTTGGATTTCCTCAAGGTTTCTCACAAGCCTGCATGCTATATCTTATCAAGATATACTCACAGAGGATCCTCAGGTTGAAGGTTTGTTTTGGGGTGTTAGTCCTGCTCCACCAATTTTTCAGCAATGATCTTTTCCGCTTGGGGCTCAAGTATCTTTAATTAAATCTTCAACATGACTTTACTCGAATGACTGATAACTGATTGGTAGTTTTGGAACAGCTGTAGATTGCCTATTTTTGGAAGGATGGTGACCCAGATTGGGTCTAAGGAGTGGGTCATCCTCCTGTGTGCCAGACCTCACTGTTATGAGAGCAGTGACTGAGACTTCTGACCAATCTGAACAAGTTCTGCTGGTATGTTGTAAACTCCTGACGATTTCCCTTTCTTGAGTGATCTCACTGTATTTGTTACTTCTTACCGAAGACAGTGTAGCATCATTGTGGTTTGGCTGACCTTGTGGTTGTACAGTTCCGAGCAATATTCTATCCACTAATGAAAAAGACATCATGAAGAAATCATGTGATTGACTACTTCATCTTCTCGCAATGATGTAGCAGTCAAACTAATTGTGATGTTGTCCATCTGGAGTGTGTCGAGGTCCATCTTCTGGATGCTTTGCGAGGACTAAAACTATATATCAGCACGAAGTCATTGTATGTGGCAAACTCCAAAAGTGTGAATGCTCTTTCATTTGATTCAATATTACAGAATGGTCTGCAGATGTCATGTCAGTTTGGGTGCACACTTTAGCCAACTTTTGTATTCCAGTATCCTTGTTTGTTTTGGATGATTGATCTTGTAGGTCCTGCTGTTGGTTGTAAAAGTATTTCATTTCACTGTTGTCGTAGCCAGACTTTGGGACATACACTTGTATTACTGTGATATTAAAAGGAATTGCCCTCAGGTGGCTGGTGATGAAGCTCCTGAATATTGGACAACAATACGTAAAAGTGTTCAGGATGTTTTTGTGTGCGAAGAATCCAACACCGTATTCATGTTTACAAACTCTCTTTTGTTTACTTGAAGATGACCTAAGAAGGTCGAAACATTGTTATTTACTTTATTTTAATTAAAGTTTTGATACCCATACCAGCTGTCTTGAGAATACGTTTTTATTTCAAATGGGTTTCTCGTCATCACGAAAACAAAACAAAACAGGTAGAGTTACAATTTATGTCTATAGATGGCACTAACTGTCATGGTGATACATGGTTGGTTGGTTTGCACTCGTGGCTGTGTGATTTGACCGTTAAGTATAGCGCACTCACGTAGCGGGGTGTTTTTCTATGGCAAGTAAGTGCTAGTGGGTAATTAATTACACACTAAACTGTTTCAAGTTTTTTTTTAAAACAATATTGCTCACAGCAGGGATTGGATCGAATCTTGTGTTTATACACACATATATAAATACATATCTTAAGCCTATCGCCATTATATCGAAAATTATTAAAATCTTTAAAACTTCAAGCAAACAAAATGTTTTATTTGTATTCCATTGTCAAAGTTTCATTTAATACACTGAGATGACCCGGCATGGCCAGGAAGTTAGGGCAGGCGCTCGACTCGTAATCTGAGGGTTGTGGATTTGAATCCCGTTCACACCAAACATGCCCGCCCTTTCAGTCGTGGGGGCGTTATCATGTGAACAGTAAATCCCACCATTTGTTGGTAAAAGAGTAGACCAAGAGTTGGCGGTGGGTGGTGATGACTGGCTGCCTTCCCTCTAGTCTTACACTGCTAAATTAGGGACGGATAGCCCTCGAGTAGTTTTGTGCGAAATTCAAAAAACAACAAAAAAACAAACAATACCCTGAGACAACCCAATGATATTAAAGTTAGGCGAGTTTTTGTTTTCCCTCAGAACAGGGATATTTTGCACTTTTTGACAACGTTTATGTTTTTACACTAAAAATCGAAAACCGTTCTTAAAGTCAAATTAACAGTTTGACTTATCCTAATTTCACTATTATACCTTATTTACTTATTTTCGTATCTTTTGAAACAAGTACCAGTGTCATATCACATTCAAATAAATCACAAAACCGTAATACGTCGTTACAATAAATACTTGAAATATCCGAATAATAAAGTGGAATTTCAAGCCTTACTCAGTAAATAACGGCCATATTTTGAAAAATGCGTTTCCTTATTCTCACACCAGGGAATCAAACACCGGATGTGTAACATTGTACGTCCGTAGACTAATTGCTTTCCTAGCAGCTGACATATTTTAAGAAAGAGAATGAAAGTTAACACAATATATGTTGGTAAAAATAAGATATAATACAAGGTATAAGGACTATCTATGTAAGTGATTTAACAAAGCCGTTTGCATTCGATTTCATGAAATATATCTTGTCACTTTAAAATGAGCTTATCCATATCACTATACTCTGTTATGTACTGTATTTGTTAAAGTCAAATATCAGGATGAAACATTTAGAAATATTGGACTATTTCTTCACCTGGCTTAGTCTTTGTTGACACCTAAAGTAACATAGTTACTATTATATCTGTGTGTTACGAGTCAAACACACTGAATGTTTTTACGCAAGAATGAAACACACTGCATATTTACGAATACACATCACACAGCTTTGGTTTAGTATCTCGTGAATAATCTTGGCAATTGAAGTTTTTTTAAAAAAATAGTTAAAAATACAAAAATATTATTGTGTCATATTCCTGTCGAGAGTTTAACACTCCTACGAAAATTGGGGCCTATTAGGCCCAAGAGCAACTTGAAAGGTTATTAATATTAGGCTAATAATTTTGTATTTAAATGAAACTGCCATTAACTGACCCTATCTCTTTATATTTTAAGGAGCAATAATATTTTAACTTTTCACACATTTGCGAAATAATAATTAAATTTTTTTTAAAACATCCATTAAGGGTATTTTGGGGCCTATTAGGGCTCAGATCAAAAAAACATAAAAATGGCTTTATTTATTTCCTGAATAATTCTAGAACAGGCCTGGGCAACCGAAAAAAGCAAATTATAGTAAAAATATATTAATTTTACAACTTCTTTTCAAAAGATGGATATTTAGGATAATAATTCTACTCCAAAAACAATTTTAGACAGTCCTGATTATTGCCTAGTTTGCTCACGCCTGTTCTAGAACATTCTAGAAACTTTACAGAAGTATTTAGAATAATCTAGAATATTCTTAAAGCTTCTGGAATATTCTAGAAGAATCCACAAATCATATATATATATATATAGGAGCTGAAATCTTCAAACCGTGTCAAAAATGATATCTCTTGATGAAGCTGTACATTTACTGACAAAACCATCCGACGATGAAAGTGAACACGATAATGTCGAAGACTACTCTGAAAGTTGTGATGATGATCCTTCTGAAGCCGAAAATGATGAACAAATCGCGCCGTACCCTTCTGAAAGTGAAGAAAGTAATCAAGAAGATCTTACTACGATGCCAGTGAACGAACTTTTGTCCAAAGATAAGAATTTTAGTTATTCAACAACACCTTCAAGGATCAACAGGAGAACCGCAGCTCTCAATATATTCAATGGGAACCCAGGCATTACAAGGCAAGCTGTTCCAAGAGTCTCTACACCATTTGAAACATTCAAAATTTTCATTTCTGATAACATGATGGAACAGATCATTCACTCAACAAACACTGTCATGAAACATGAAAGAACCAATTTTTAAAGAAGACCTCTGGAAATGGATCGCAGCTAATCTTTTCCTTGGAATAAGCAAATCAAAAAATGCATCGATAGACGAAATGTTTTCAACCGAATTCGGTTTGCCATTTTTGCGAAAACTGATTACACAAGACAAATTCAAAAAAATGTGCTCAAAAATCAGATTTGACATCCACTCTCAAAGAAATAAAGAAATCAAAGATGCCACCATCTCTGGAGTCTGGAATTTTTTCATTGAAAATTGCAAAAACAGTTACAACCCAAGCAAATACCTGACAGTGGATGAACAACTATGTAACTTCAAAGGAAGAGTTGGCTTCAGAACATACATTCCGACAAAGCCAGGCAAATACGGAATAAAGATTTGGTGCCTAACAGATGCAAAGACAAGTTACCTCCTAAACGCTCAAATTTATACTGGAAAGGTTGGAAATACGACAGAAACAAATCAAAGAGAAAGAATAGTCAGAGAACTGAGTCAGCCATTTCTTGGAAAAGGAAGGACAATAACGACAGATAATTTCTTCACAACAATGACACTTGCCAAGTACCTTCGAACAAAAAGAACAGGACTTGTTGGAACCATACGGAAATCAAGAACCTTCCTGCCTCTTGAAATAAATGCAAAATCTGGAGAGTAATCACCAAAGTTTTTCTACCATGACGACATCACTCTTCTCAGGCACTCAGACAAACTAGGAAAATATGTGCTACTGCTGAGTTCTCAGCATCAGTCTGGTGAAGTAGAAGAGAATGGAAAGCCCGAAATCGTCAATCTTTATAATGCAACTAAGGCAGGTGTCGACACACTCGATCAACTGGTGAGATATTATACAACAAAGAGGCGATCAAAGCGCTGGTCAGTCTGCATATTCTATAACATTCTAGATCTTGCTGCGTACAATGCTTTCGTTGTATACTCGACAAAACATCCAGAATTTCTTCGTCAACATAAATCAAGAGCCAGAAGAGAATTTATACGGCAATTGGTACTTGAAATCAAAGAAAGTTACTGCAAAGATAATGACAAAACAACCTCATGTGAACCGCCTGCAAAGAGGGCAAAAAGAAGACGATGCCATTTGTGCAGCAGATTAAAAGATAGACAGTCAAAATCGTTTGCTCAAATTGTAAAAAAAATGTTTGTCATAGCCATTCTAAAGTCGTTTGTAATGAATGTTGCTAAATCACTGCATTTCTATTGGAAAAATATATGGGGCCTCATAGGCCCCAAAATCACTTTAGTGGATGTAAATTTTTTTTCGTAGGAGTATTAAAAAAATAGAAGCATCTTCAACTGTTCAGGGTATTTTATGATTCAACCGTTTTCGAAATAAATATAAAATACAGAAAAAAGTGGAAAATAATTAGAATTTATGAAAGTGTCGCCATCTGTCCTCTGTTTCTATAAATATTTAAAATTTAGCACCAAAGTTCATAGTATGCGAGAATAAATGTTATTTAAAAATAAACTTTCGTTGTTACTTCTCAGACCCAACTTCGATTATCCTTTAAAGCTGTTGTTGTTGTCTTGAATTAAGCACAAAGCTACACAATGGGCTATCTGTGCTCTGCCCACCACGGGTATCGAAACCCGGATTTTAGCGTGTAAGTCTGCAGACATACCGCTGAGCCACTAGGGGGGCATGCTTTAAAACAATTTAGAAAAGTGACTGATTGCTGAAGATGTAAATTTTAATAAATGTTTTATATAAATTTATAAAATAGAAAACAATCTTTAAATATTCAGGATAAACTAGCACTTTGTGCAAGATCGTGACGTTTAGAATTATTGTATAGAAGAAGTTTGATTTTACTCATTTAAACCATTTATTTTTATTACCGTATCGGCCGAAAATATAAGGCGACCATTAATTTTACAGTCTAATTTTTAAATGAAAACATTTAATCGCATTATAATCTGGCCAGTACGATATGTTACATGATTATTTTCGTTTTTAACTTAGGACGAAATTTGAACACATTTGTTTGAATACATTTAGAGAAAAGATTAAACATGGAAACTCGTCACTACAGTTCTTAGCTCTTTATGGGGGAATTTCTGTACTTCTTTTAATATAGAGTTTAGGATTATAATAAGAATCACGAAACAGTTAGAAATGTTTATTCTAGCGACATCTGGAAAGTGAAAATTTTTTAACAGTTTGTGATGAAGTTAAGTAGTTTATTTAATTTTAAAATTTCAAGAATTATTTTAATTCTCTAATTCATACAATGTATTCTAATATATTTTTGTAGTCTAAAATTATTAATTAATGTTATGGTAATACTAATAAATATATATTAAAAATTAGAAAAAACCAAACAATGTTAATGAGCACACACAACCTCCATGGCATCGCCAGTTGGTTGTGACATTTAACTATTAATCCAAGGGCCGCGATTTCGAATCCCGATCACACCAAATATGCTCATCCCTTCAACTGTGAGGGCATTATAACTTGATGGTCAATCCCACTATTCGTTGATAACAAGAATAGCCCAAGAGGTGATGATGACTAGGGACGGCTTGCGCAGATAGCCCTCGTGTAGCTTTGCTCAAAATTCAAAACAAACAAACTTTCATTTACCAGTAAAACAAATCCAAAACCACATTAATCTTAATCATAAACATGTATATGTATATATATTTATAAAAATTATGCGACAACTTTGACACGTGATAAATATTTTGGACACATAAACAATGTGGTATTTTCAACCTAAACCGTTTCACACAATACACAGCTTAATCGGTCAGAACGTCCAAAGTTTGGGGTATAGCCATCACTCATTTGGAGGAAATGCAACCCTATGGTTAACATTAACTGAAAGTAAGAGCTATTAGAACCCTTGTTCCTGCAGCTGAAAATATATAGCGCGTGTTCGGTGGCATATCGCACATCGAAACTTCCCATCCGTAGCCGGAAATGCAAGTCAGAAGGCACAGTGTCGTCAGAAAGTTGTTGTTTTGAATTAAGTACAAAGCTACACAATGGGCTATCTGTGCTCTGCCCACCACGGGTATCGAAACCCGGATTTTAGCGTGTAAGTCCACAGACATACCGCTGAGCCACTGGGGGGCATCGTCAGAAAGAGCTCACATTAGGTTATTACAGATACAAACATAAATATCTTACCTTTCTAAATCATATTCTAATTAGTTCTGGCACTTTTCCCCTTCAAATATACACCTATTTAAACAGAATTATTCGCAACTAAGACCTTTCTCCCAAGGGATTATTTTTAAAAAAAAATCCCTTTTCAATAATATTCAATGTTAAACCATCGAAGAAATTGTTTTAGGTAGGAGATAAATAGGCACGATAGGTGCTTTTCTTACCTAAACTCTATCGCTGAAATACCCATAACAAAAGGTTGCGAATAAATAAAACCCTTGGGTTTCAATACCCACAGTGGGCATGGCACAGAGAGCCCATTCTCAACTACAATTTAATGTAATGAGCGCTGATAATACACGGGTTTTTAAATGTTGTCTAGGATACCGTAACACTATTTGTTCAACGTATTTCAAACTCTTACTTACCACAACCTACAACCCCTTTGCAGCAACACTTTTAGGGCAGACAGTAGACTTGTATTTGTACGATGTTTTATATAATTTGGGAATTCGAAACAATTTAGATATAACAATTTACGATTTATTCGAATATTTATAAATTTCCTTTCCAGAATATTTCAAGTTATTTCACATAAAATATTAAATTGTTTACGAATTAAAATAAACTAGTTACCTATTCGCACGCATCAGTCGCGACACATCCAATACGCAAATATTGTATTTGCACCAACATAATACTCACCAGGTTTGAAAGGTTAAACTGAAGAACATTTTTGTTGTTGTTTTTAAGCATCAGCTATACAGAGTATATTACAACAAAACCAGCGAAATATTTCACTGTATTTCTTTATGTGTTAATTTTACAATATTTATTGGTTTGGTTTGAATTTCGCGCAAAGCTGCACGAGGGCTATCTGCGCTAGCCGTCCCTAGTTTAGCAGTGTAAAAGTAGAGGGAAGGCAGCTAGTCATCACCACCCACCGCCGACTCTTGGGCTACTCTTGTTGCCAACGAATAGTGGGATTTACTGCACATTATAACGCCCCCACAGATAAAAGGGCGAGTCTGTTATGTGCGACTGAGATTCGAACCCGCAACCCTCGGATTACGAGTCGCACGCCTTAACACGCTTGGCCGTGCCGGGCCTTGCTGACGTGCTACATGATAATGTGAAAACAAATGTACTTCAAAGATCCTATAAAATAATTTGTCCGGTTTTTCCAATTATGCTAACTTGGAGAGAAATATATATATGTGTATGTAAATATATGTGTGTCAATAATCCATTGAGATGTCGGGAAAACAAATGAAAAACACAAGTGAAACAAGAAGTGACCAATAACAGAAAGGTAAAAACACAAGTGAAACAAGAAGTGACCAATAACAGAAAGGTAAAAACACAAGTGAAACAAGAAGTGACCAACAAAAGAAAGGTAAAAACACAAGTGAAACAAGAAGTGACCAATAACAAAAAGGTAAAAACACAAGTGAAACAAGAAGTGACCAACAACAGAAAGGTAAAAACACAAGTGAAACAAGAAGTGACCAATAAAAGAAAGTTTTGTCAGTTTCACAACTGACCGAAAGACTGTTTTAAATCGCCACTTGTTATTCAAAAGTTTAAACAACAATCTCACATCGGACCTTTCGGATCGTCGAATTTACTTTGAAAACTTAAAGCCTTGTATCACGAAAACTCACTTAACATTGAGAGTATAAAAAACCTTGTATAATAACAACAGCAGATGTGCATTGCTAACACTAAACTTCGTACTCAGATATGTATTATTTGTGATTTATTCTGATTTTTTTGATTTTTTTCACAATGATTCCATATTGGTGTTTGATTTTATCCGTATACAACCTTGTTCTTACCAATTTGTTATTGTGAGTTATCATATAGCAGACAAGCTGTTTAATATAGCACAAAATTAATATTTAAATTAATTTATTATCACTTATCTCAATGCAATATCGAGTTGAACGGTAGAGGCGCTTTTCTGTTACAAACAGCCTTGAAACCTTCCAATTATTGGCCCGGCATGGCCAAGCGTGTAATGAGGAATTTTTAACGTATATATTTTGATTTCATTGGGCCCCGGCATGGCCAGGACGGGTTAAGGCGTTCGATTCGTAATCTGAGGCTCACGGGTTCGCATCCCCGTCGCGCCAAACATGCTCTCCCTTCCAACCGTGAGGGCGTTATAATGTGACGGTCAATCTTACTATTCGTTGGTTAAAGAGTAGCCCAAGAGTTGGCGGTGGGTGGTGGTGACTAGCTGCCTTCCCTCTAGTCTTACACCGCTAAATTAGGGACGGCTAGCACAGATAGCCCTCGAGTATGATCCATACGATGTCCTTTATATTATTTTCTCTGGCCTTGTCATGTGGTCACCAATTGATTTCGCATACAGTAACTTGGGAAGATTTAGTTTGGTTTGTTTGGAATTTTGCGCAAAGTTACTCGAACGCTCTCTGCGTTAGCCGTTCATAATTTAGCATTGTAAAACTTGAGGGAAGACAGCTAGTCATCACCACTCAGTGCCAACTTTTGGGCTACTCTTTTACCAACAAATAGTGGGATTGACCATACATTATAATAACCCCACGGATGAAAGGGGCAAGCATGTTTGGCGTGACCGGGATTCGAACCCGCGATCCTCGGATTACGAGTCGAGTGCCTCAAACACCTGGGAAGGAGTTTGTAAATGTAGGTTATTAAAATGTTAACTTAACGCTCGTTCAGAACACTTGTACCATCCAGGAGGAACAATTCCATCTTAACTGTCCTCGTCTTCTAAACCTTAAAATAGAATTAAAAGTATTTGTTCCAGGTACAGTAACATATCTTTAGTTACAATTCGTATTTTAGAGATTTATTTATTTGTTCCCCAATAATACACACTTCGTAAAAATATTCTATTTAGTGTAGTAAATGGATTTATTATTATAAACATCTCTTCTTCTTTTTTTATGCTGGTAAGATGTGACACAAATGTCGGATAAAATCCTTATAATTTTTAGTCCCAACTAATGTGATGACGCTTGACAAGTTTTGTTAATTACAGATACTGGAATTATTATATTGAATTATAACAAACACAACTATAAAGGAATTTTTAAACATTCGTCCATCAAAGAAAAGACGGACACGTTTATGACAATTAGGGTTATGTAACCTCTTCAAAGAAAAGACGGACACGTTTATGACAGTTAGGGTTAAGTAACCTCCTCACTTTAGTTTTATATATCTTTTTTAAATGCATTGTTTTATCTATTATTAATTCGGTAGAAATATAATGCCAATTGTAAATAAGGATTATAATGTAGTCCACATTTGTTTTGTCTACTCTTTAAATTATTTCTGAGATGACTCACTTTTCACGTTTGACACAAACCTCGCAATTCACACTTTAAGCTGTCCTTCACCTATATTGGTTTGTTTCGATTCAATCACAGTGTTACAACATGGGCTATTTGTGATGTGACCATCACAGCCATAAAAACCCAGTTTTTAACGTTAGAAGCGTCCAGACTTCCCGCTGTGCCGTTGGGGGGGAGAGATAGGTGGGTGGCAACTTTCTTGTTTAGAGGAAGTTTATATTTAGTGATCTGTTTTATAGGCTGTTTTCAGAGAAAGAATTTCTTACGTTTCGTTTCTAAAACATCTGAAATGACATCTACAGAATTCTTTGGTGGAGAGAGAACAAAAGAGGCAAAGACGTAGTTAGTTAGGAGCAAAATAGGAGGGGATATCCAGGGGACTGTAACTAGCAATAAAAATAGCTAGGTCGTTTGTTCTTTAAACAAATCTCTTTTTCTTTTTTCATTGTGTTATTTATTCGAATGTATAAGTTTCCCAGTGAGTTAGCGAAATGTTCACGGACTTACAACGTTTAAATCCATGGTTTGATTCCCATTGTCTGTGGCTTTGTGCCAAGATAAGTATATTTGTTTTTTGAATTTCGCGCATAGCTACACAAGGGCTATCTGCCCTAGCCGTCCCTAATTTAGCAGTGTAAGACTAGAGGGAAGGCAGCTAGTCATCACCACCCATCGCCAACGAGTAGTGGGATTGACTGTCACATTATAACTCCCCCAAGGCTCAAAGGACGAGCATGTTTGGTGCGAATCTGCGACCCTCGGATTACGAGTCGAACGCCTTAACACGTTTGGCCATGCCGGGCCACCAAGATATGTAAAGAAACAATCGAGTATTATAAATGTAAAAATTATGACCTCTTTATTGTAATGAAAAATTTTTTGTGGAGATAAACCATAATCAGTTTCTTTAGCTTTGACATTTATCACAATAAAGAAAAAATATCTTTATTCGTTTTCAATAAAACCACAAATATATTAAACGAAAAATCTCTAATTTTCTCAGTCTGGAAAACCTTATTCAAATTCTATTCATCAGTTTTAAGGAAGATTAACATCAGTGAATGAGAAATGAGGTGAATTACGTGTATCGAATTTCGTGTTTTCAGGCGCCTAGCAACTGCCAGTTTGTTGACGAAGGTAACTATTACATCTCTGTAGTCCTAGTTAGGACTAATTTATTACTAGCGATATAATTATGTACTTACGGTCTAGAACGTTAATCGATAAAACAAAAACGATACATTTTACAGCCACGAAGAGCATTAATTATCTCTCGGATTCTTATAAATAAAATCATTTTACGTGCTTTGCGAAACGAGCCAGAAATACATAAATCTCAGCAAATAAAGAGCGATTACCAACGTCAGAAAAGTGTGACTCGAAAAATGAAAGTTTTCTCGAACATTTAATTCTGGACATCATTAGTGACGTATAATTTGTACAGAAATACCATTAAAGATACTCAATCAAATGTACACCAATCCCAGACATCTGTAATTTTAAATCCGAAACTGTGTTTAACAATATGGCCCGTACTTTAATTTACAAATAATAACTGTAAGTTTGGAGAATCTTTTCTCCTATTTGATGTTTTTCTTTTGTCCTGAACGACACGTTACACAATACATTGGCTACATGTCAATTTTACGTGTGATAATTAGATTCATGTAAAATCTATTTGGTTTAATATAGTTTTCGCATTTTTTCTTTATTTACGCCACACTAAAAACACTGAAATCACGTGTAGTCTGGTGTTGATCATTTATTTTGGAAAAATTTGGGCTGTCGAGATTTTCTTTTTCTTTCTGAAGTTTGGAGAATTTTTAATTTTTCCTTCCTAGTTCCACTTCTGTTAGCTTATCCAAAAATAAATGTCGTTTTTGAACTGCGAAGTTTGGAAAATTATAAACCAGTGTTATAAAACATGCTTTAATTAAAGTAAGCTCCATTTGCTTCAACAACTTTTGTCAACGTGTAACGATCCTGTTTATGTCCCTGCTGTAGAAATCAGAGTTTCTATTGTTAGTTAACTCCCTGAAACCTTTTTTAGCAGCTGACTGGTTTTGTCAGGGTTTATTGTTCAAAAAGTTGTCAAAGTGCTTGAAAAAATGAAAATCTGTAGGGGAAAGGTCTGGGATTAAGGTGGATGTAACAGAATCTCGATTTTTAATTCGTTCAATTTTTGGAGTGTCAACCTTGACAGGTCTTATAACACCGATTTTGTTGATACTCCGTAAACTCATACGGAACCCACTTATCCAACTTTTTCGTCTTTCCAATCACACTCAGGTAGTTGGCAATGCTTGAATTGCTTGTGCCTAGCTTTTCTACAAGGTCATGTACTGTTGTGTGAGAGTTTGTCTCAATTGTTTCCCTTAATATGTTTTCATCTAAGGATGGCTTCCTTCTACGACCTTCGTGGTCTTCAAGACTTTCATCTCCATGTCGAAACCTCTATGTTCAGTAACAGATCTATGGCCGAATGCCTGATTGATGTTCTGTGTAGTTTCAGTAGTTTTTACTCCAAGTTTGAAGTCGCAGAGGAAAATCAGACTAAAGCCCTTCTTGTCCATGTTGTCTTGAGGTTTGCGCAACTTACTCTGAGTGGAGTTTAAACAGCAAACAATTAAGACGCCTCGTAAGGAAAAAACTGTTGGATTAAACCAACCAATCAACGTTCAGTTACTCAGTATACAGCTTCTAAACGTCATCATGAGAATTCCGACATTTATTACATGGACAGCCTAATATATTTGTTTCTGTACTTATAGTTACACTTTATTTAACAAAAGTATAATGACGTTGATAATGTAACATTCTGGAGGTGCGATGGGGTTATCTGAGGATTTGTGGTTAGTGTTTCTTTTGTCATCCAATCGCACTCAGCACGTTTGGACAGTGGTCATAGCTATTCAAAGGAAAACGTATCGCTGCACATACATCAGCGTGTCTCTGGTGTAAGTTTCAAATTTATACTGTAGAAAAAAAAAAGAATTTTTGTCAATCTCGAGTTATTAAACAAAGGAAAATTTGTGAAATGTGTAAGTAAATACGATTTAAAAAAAACAAACACTTTAATAATAATTAATGTAAAAATCATTGATGTAATATGACATGTTTACAATAGCCTATAAATCGTGAGTTTGTCTGATCTGATTGTCAAATCACTTTAATCTATTAGAGTAATCCATGAGTTGGCGGTTGGTGCTCTTGACTAATTATCTTCCTTTCAGTCTATCAATTCAAAAGTAAGGACGGCTAGTCCAAAGAGCTCTGATTTTTGTCAAACATCCCAAGGACACTATGACTTAAGCCTCACCAGAATCTTATGTTAACATTTCATGAGGGTAATCCTTGATGAGGATAAACCCACTTGAAATAAAAATGTAACTCAGAACAGCTGGTATGGGTATTAACACTTTTATTGAATGGGGAGGTTAACATGAAGATGACCTAGGAAGGTCAAAACGTTGTTATATCCTTATCAATAAAAGTGTTAAGACCCATACCAACCGTTGTGAGATATATTTCGTGAGGGTGTTTTTCTTATAACAAAACCAAAGTGGGCTATCTGCTGTGTCTACTGAAGGGAATGGAGCCCTGAGTTTACCATTGGAGAGTTATCAATGTCCCACCAGTTGCTACATAGGGCTGTACTTTACGAAAAAAATATAATTTATTTTCTCTTTTTTTTCTTTTAATTATCCAAAACTTTAACTTTTGTAATTTCAGTAATTTTGACAACATATAGTTTATAAAATATTTTACAGTGACAGCATAACTGATAAATATTTATAATGTAACGTGTTATTGTTATTATTTATACTTAAGCACAAAGCTACCCAATAGGCTATCTGTGCTCGAAACCCAATTTATAGTGTTGTAATTCCGCAGACATATCGTCGTGCCACTGGGTTGGGCCCGGCATGGCCAGGTGGGTTAAGGCGTTCGACTCGTAATCTGAAGGTAGCGGGTTCGAATCCCGGTCGCATCAAACATTCTCGCCCTTTCAACCGTGAGGGAGTTACAATATTACGATCAATCTCACTATTTGTTGGTAAAAGAGTAGCCCAACAATGTTTCATGTTATACTGTCAGAATGCTTCATGTTATACTGTCAGTATATTTCATGTTATACTGTCAGAATGTTTCATGTTATACTGTCAGTATGTTAGATATTATACTGTCAGAATGTTTCATGTTATACTGTCAGAATGTTTCGTGTTATACTCTCAGTGTGTTTCATGTTATACTGTCAGTATGTTTCATGTTATACTGTCAGAATGTTTCATGTTATATTGTTTGTATATTTCATGTTATACTCTCAGTGTGTTTCATGTTATACTAAATATAAGATAATTAATGACTGAAACTTTATGCTAATTCAACTCATGTAATTTCTTTCTTAAACAAATAAAACTATACTGTCCCTATGTTTGTTCTTAAGATCAAAGCTGCACATTCGAACGAACCACGAATTTTACCGTTATAATACTTCAAGTTTACCGTTACGAACCATAGGGATGAATAAAACAGTATTAAACATGGTTTGTGTTAGAAGCTTGTAGCACTGACAACCGAGTTTCAAAACTCGCAATGGCCAAAACACAAATAATTCGTTCTGCAGCTTTGTGTTTAATACCAAACACTGAAAAGTTTTATCAAAGATTAATTAATGTGATACGTCATAGGAGTGTGTTCGTGTGTGTGTGTGTGTGAAAGACCAAAAGACTCACCTTTATCGATACAGAGCACGTGCATTGTCTTCTCTCTGCAATTTGATTGGCTGAAAGCTATTCTCCGTATTTGTTTGTTTTTTGCTTATAAAAGAGTCGTCGAGCTGGCAGGACGAATATTCCCTTCGAATATTCAGATCTTATAAGAAAGACAGAATTTATTGTTTATCTATAATGAAAGAAATTACGTTACGAAACGCTCTAAATATTGTCACACCACCGTGGGTTTTGTTCGTGATCTTTGTAATTCCTGTAACTGAAGCTGATCTGGACCGTAAGTTGGTTCTGAACTACAAGTTTTCAGAAGTTCTTACGAAGTACATTCGTGTAAGACACTCAACGTGAAAAATTTATCAGCAATCCACATAACCGGATGAAATTGAATTCGAATTTCCGCAAAGCTACACGAGGGCTATCTGCGCTAGCCGTCCCTAATTTAGCAGTGTAAGACTAGAGGGAAGGCAGCTAGTCATCACCACCCACCGCCAACTCTTGAGCTACTCTTTTACCAACATATAGTGGGATTGACCGATCGTTGTAACACCCCCACAGCTGAAAGGGAGAGAATGTTTAGTGCGACGGGGACTTGAACCGCAATTACTCAGATTACGAGTCGAGTACCTTAACCACCTGGCCATGAGGGGACCTAATGAAATCAAAATTTTTCGTCAAAAATTCCTCTTTACGAATCACTGATTTTTTATATATATAGTAGTGAAAACGAAAAAAAAACAACATTCACTTTTATAAACATACGCCCACGTTCGTAACATAAACATGTTTTACAAATGTTTGTCTTCCTCCAGATCCCATATTCCAGCGATTATTCCCAATTCGACAATCCAGTTGTAATACCAGTCTGGACTACTCGTTCCCCGTGAGAAACACAACCAGTGAACCACGACATATCAGGGTTGTAGCAGAGGAAGTGAGTGTAAACAAAATGGTTGTTTATGTCCGCTGTTTACTAAAACAGTTAGAGAAAATGGAAAAGGATATAATTGTTTTTAGGTTTTACATAGAAATATAATACCAAGAAATTTAATAAACTGGTTTAACATAACCAAAAAGATATAGTGTTTATTTTTACTGCAGGTATCCGATTATCTAACATCGTATTTCCTCACACCTTATATCTGTATTTCAATAATTATTTTTACGGACTTCTTACGTTTCATTCACGTTTTTACAGCTTCTGTCTTTCTGTTTCACTCGCATTTTTACAGTCGTTTTTATTTCTCGTCTTCTATCATCTCAATTACGTTGTCATGGTTTTGATGACACATTACTTGTATTTCATCTCTTTGATTTTAATGTTCGCAAGAGAAACAGATAAAAAAAAATCCAGTAAACTTCTTAAATAGTGAAGCTTCAATATGGTCGTGTGTATTTTAAATGAATTGTAGAACAACCCAGTAACGTAGCAATAATGAGTTAATTAAGAAAAACAATGCATTTTCCAGAATATTAATTCATTTTTTTCTGACATTCGAATTCATTGTGGAGTTTCGACAGAAACTCTATTCACGTTTCGTTTATCCAATGATAATGGACATTTTACTCTAGTAGATTAACATATTCCTTCAGAACGTTCATTCACATAACTTAGTTTGTGTATTTAAATCCTTAGTTTTGTTTCGTCCAATAAAAACATTTAAAACATCAATAGTTCTTTTTTTATGTTACAGTGGCTTCCTTTTGTCAAAGTGGATAAGATTGGGGCGTGTCTGGCGGTCAGAGGTCCAATGGCGGAAATTCTTCATTTCATAGCCACTACCTTGAATTTTAGGTAGGTTTTGTTAGAGAAACAATGCAACCAAAAGATACACAAATTAATGTATTTACATTATTTTAATACCGAAAGAGGATTTTATCAATGTTTATAATATATAGAAATTAATGTTACCTAATTTATTATTGAATTTTATATACTTTTACATTATAACTGGTAGAAGTGCAATAGTTCATTTAATATACTTTTACATTATAACTGGTAGAAGTGCAATAGTTCATTTAATATACTTTTACATTATAACTGGTACAAGTGCAATAGTTCATTTAATATACTTTGTTTCCGGAGATTGCTTAAAAGACAGAAAAATTAATAGATGTCCACGTAGATCAGATGGATACCTTTTCTAGCACAGCGATAAACTTGAAGGCTTGTAAGCTAAAGTTCAGGGCTAAATCCCTGCTGTGGGCACATCAATGGTAATTCATCGTGAAGTTTTGTATTTATCAAACAGATAAACAAACATTCCCAGTTTTCGATAAAAAAATATCTTCACAAACGTAATTAACATGTTATTGTCTTAGCACAAAGCAACACGATGGGCTATCTGAGCTATGTTCAACATGGAAATCGAACCCCAGGTTTCAACAGTAAAAGTTTGTGAACTTACCGCTTACCCACAGCTGGGACTGAGTGATATGTAAGTTACTCTTAATGAAGAAAAAAATATTGGCTATTCAACACGTGGTTACGTAAATTCAAAATTACTGGTCACAAAAAATGTGTTCGCTTTTGTTTTTAAATCTAACACTCGTAGCTTAGGTCTATTTTCCACATCTGTTGTTCTCTGTAAAGGGCCATCCACGAGTATCGAAACCCGATATTTAGCGTTTTGAGTCCCCTCAGACTCATTGTTGAGCTACTGGGTGGTTCCATTTCTTTACAATTGCTAAATAATCTGAAAAAATATAGCTGTAAGAAGAAAACTACGTAAACACGTACTTCAAACAGTTCAGCGCAGAGAGCCCTCAAGTAGCTTTGCGCGAAATTAAAAACAAAAGACTTTAACAGTTTGCATGCGCAGTGTTAAAACTAGATAAAAGATCCAATCTTGACGCTAGTAAATAAATGTGAAAATCATAAACTTTTATTGAAGAGAACAGCACATTAAATTATTGAAATAAGCTAGAAATCTGCTCAATGTTCAGCTTAGAAATGACATGTGACATCCATTCTTTGGTTTCTTTAATGTTGCTAACAACCCTTTCATTTTGTATTTTATTCGCTTTTGGCTCGGCATGGCTAGGTGGTTAGGACACTCGACTCGTAATATGAGGGTCGCGGGTTCGAATCTCCGTCACAGCAAACATGATCACCCTCCCAGCCGTGGAAGCATTATAATGTGATGGTCAATCCCACTTTGTAAAAGAGTAGCCCAAGAGTTGGCGGTGGGTGGTGATGACTAGCTGCCTTCTCTCTAAACTTACACTGCTGAATTAGGGACGGCTAGCGCAGATAGCCCTCGAGTAGCTTTGTGCGAAATTCAAAACTATTAACAAATTGTCTTGATAGGGTAAATCGCGAACATGCAATCCATCATCACGTAATAGTTCACAGAGATTAATTTTTTTGTAGAGAAATTACATAAACAACTCTGAAAAAAAATCTGTTTTTGTTCAGTCTGGACTCCAAGGTCCAACTAGTGACGACATGGTTCTCTGTGATGGTGTTCATTGATTCTAAAACCAAACTTTGGAATCAGTTCCATTTCATGCAAAACTTTCTGTTCATGGAATGATATAACCTATCACCAGTTCTGCGAAAAGCTTCGTTTGTCTGTGTTAAATGCATAATTACTATGATTACCTTACCAAACATGCCCGCTAAATAATGCCGCTCAATGTTCATTAACGTTTGAAACACGTCATCAACTGAAGCATCCGTTTCCAACCAAACTTGCAAAATGGTCTTCCGTGCTCTGCACATGACAGATATTTGTTATATTTGTCTTTGCTTTGCTCGTACATATCTCGGTTTGAGCTGTTTGCTTGGATAGTTTTTGTTTTAAATTTTACCTGTATTTACCATCTGATTTTCTTGCCAGCTGTTACGCGCACGCGCTATTCGCTACACTTCACCCACCAAGGAACGCTTCACTTGCACGTGTTCTCTTTAGATGTATTATACTTAGTTGGTTATAAAAAGCACCGCCACATAAACAAAATAATTATCACGTGTTATCGTCGAGATCACTACAAATCTTGAACTCTGTAATTCGTTATCATAATTATTTTGTAAACTTAATATATTGTTTTGTTTTTGAATTTCGCGCAAAGCTACACGAGGGCTATCTGCGCTACTCGTCCCTAATTTAGCAGGGTAAGTCTGGAGGGAAGGTAGCTAGTCATCGCCAACTATTGGGCTACTCTTTCATCAACGAATAGTGGGATTGACCGAACTTTATGACGCCCCCACAGCTGAAAGGACGAGTATGTTTGGTGCTACGGGGATTCGAACTCGCGACCCTCGGATTACGAGTCGAACGCCTTAACCCACCACGATTAATTTTCCCTATATACTGAACTAATACAATGAATTGAGCATAATTTTAACATAAATATTTCTATATCAAATATACCACACGTCTTAACTAAAACAATCGAGAACGTTGGTAAGTTTGAAGTGCTCATTAGAACTTATCTTCGTACAGGTATTTATAACCAGTCCTCTGTATTTTTGTGTTGTAGAGTTTGAAAGCTCTACCAAAAGAGATAAAAGATCGAAAAAATTTTAAACAGAAACTCTGGACGAAGACTGAATATAGGTTTGATTTTTGTTTCAGTTTTGTTATAACCAGAGCATCTTTTATACTGATCCAAGTGTCTCTATTTGTTTCAATAATAATTGGAACTAGGCTATAAAAGCTGCTTAATACATTCGTCTGACCACATCGAGAACAAACGTACCAACAAACAACGTGAGATTGTTTATATTTATTGATTCTGTTCATAATGTACGTAAGAGAATACGAAACCAATTTTTGATAATTATTCAAACACTTACAGACATTATGATGAAAAATGAGGTAAAATTTGATGAAAACTTTACCATCGTAAGTAGTTCAAACAGTGAACACTCTGTCAGAATAAATAAATACTCATTTGACAATACAGTCATGTGAAAAAGTTAGGACACCTTATGAAAGCTTGTGTATTTTTGTAACATTTTTGGATATATAGATATATACCCTCAATTTTAACAATACTGAGAGATTATAGGTACATAACTAAACAATTAAAACTGAAGAAAAGACTTTTCAAAATCTTCTGTAAATATAATTCTACAAAATGCATGTTTTAACTGAGGAAAAAGTTAGGACACCCTACCCCCTAATAGCTAGTGTTACCCCCTTTGCCTGAAACAACTGCAGTTAGACGCTTCTTGTAGCCATCTACCAGTCTCTGACATCGGTCTGAAGAAAGTTTGCCCCACTCCTCAAAGCAGAATTCTTTCAGCTGTGAGATGTTTAAGGGGTTTCTTACATGTACAGCCCGTTTCAAGTCACCCACAGCATCTCAATGGAATTAAGATGTGGACTTTGACTCGGACATTCCAGGACTCTCCACTTCTTAGTTTTCAGCCAGTCCTTGGTGGATTTACTGGTACGTTTTTGGTCATTGTCGTATTACAGGGTCCAGTTCTGCTTCAGCTTTAATTTTCATACAGATGGTCTCACATGATTCTCAAGTACCCTCTGATATACAGTAGAATTCATGGTGGATTCTATGATTGTGAACTGTCCAGGTCCTGCTGCAGCAAACCAGCCCCAAACCATGACACTTCCACCTCCATGCTTCAGAGTTGGTGTGAGGTTCTTTTCCTAGAATGCTGTATTTGGTTTACACCAAACATGTCCTCTGTTATGGTGTCTAGATAATTCAATTTTGGACTCATCTGTCCAAAAAACATTATTCCAGAAGTCCTGGTCTTTGTCTAAATTCTCTCTGGCAAACTTCAGCCTGTGAACTTCTTTTCGTATCGTTATTACGACCGGGGAATATTGTCAAATGTATCAGTACACAGCTGATAGTTTAATGCATTCTAATGAACTGTATGCAACCAGTGGCGTAAACTACAAAAGGATCCACACACCCGTCTGTACAAAAGGTAATTAGGCCACCTACATTTGCTTCACCATCTCACAATTGCGGAGACTCTAGGGGTGTAGGAACGTCCTTGATTGTTGTATAAAATTAGAGCAGGCCTTATCATAAATTACTCAAAACTCATTGGGAATATTGGGATTATGTCCGAAAATGTCGTTAACAATAGCGATACTCAATCGTGATAGATCTTAGGTTTCTTATGTAGAAACTATTTATTTGCAGTAGTTTGTTACATAGAAATGATTTAATTAACTTATGCGCAGATAACACTCGAAATAGTTTTTCACGAAATTCAAACAAACTTTAACTTATCAAGTAGTTTTTAAGTTTGGATCGCAAGAGTTAGTTTATATTTTATCAGAATTTTTATTAAGTTTCGTATTTAGACGATAAAGGTATAATAAAATTATGATAGTATCGAATCACCAAGTTTCATTTCGTCACGTGTCGCTCAGCTACACCATTATCCAGCCTGACGACCACCAGTGGGGGTCCAAGAAACCTGACGGTAGGTGGAGTGGAATGGTTGGTCTGCTGCACAGGAAGGTACGTCACAGTCTTCTACATGTTTAAACTGTTTCAAACTTTATGTTATGTTGTCAAGCACAAAATTACCGTTTAATCATAACATGTGTGGAACATTAGCGATTTAAAAAAAAACTCTTACCGTTTAAATCCGGGGTTCTATTCCTGACAGTGAACACTATGGATAGCATGACGTCACCTTTTCACTGAAAACGACAAAAATAGGGTGTCTTAATAATTTAATCAGTACAGCAGTCAGTCTACAGATTTACAACGCTAAAATCAGGGGTCCGATTTCCTTCGAAGGGCTCAGCAGATCGCCTGATGTGTCTCAGCTGTACAAACACACACACTATTTGTTTGTTTTTTGAATTTCGCGCGCAAATCTACACAAAAGCTATCTGCACCAGCTCTCCCTAATTCATCAGTGTAAAACTGGAGGAGGGGCAGGTAGTCATCATCACCCACCGCCAATTTTGAGCTACTCTATTACCAACGAGTACTGGGACTGACCGTAATATTATAATGCCGCCGCGGCTGAAAGGACGAGCATGTTTGTTGTGTCGGGGATTCGAACTCCCGATTCTCAGATTACGAGTCGATCGCCCTAACCACATGGCCATGCTGGGCTTTTATATTGTATTCTTAGAAGGTTAATTTTTGGTTTTATATCAAACGAACTTCAGGTAAAGATATCTCAGTTAAGTCGGATGACCAATTCTACAAAAGTTTATCTGCGTTTGTTTCAATTCAATTTATTTCTGTCGTTCTCTGTGCAGGGTTTCGTCTCTATTACGTATTACACTGGTGTAATGTCAGTGGCTAAGCTGCCTCACTTATCAAGTGGCGACTGACAGTTTGCAACATCTTCTGTTAAAATACCTTACTGTTACCACAAACGGTCAAAATCCACCAGTTGGCCAAACTAGAAACTCCCAAGACTGCTGACAAGTTGGAGTATCTGTCTAGTCTATTAGTTCAGGTTTCGATATGGTTATGTGTAGGAATCACTGAGTAGCTTTGACCACAAAACAACAAAGTTCTGAACATTCAAAAACCTTCAAGTGTTAATTAGCAAACAAAACGTTACTGAAATATTTTGATACATGTGGTAATTGGATAACGCCTTGTGTTGCGAAACGTTTGTTTCTTGTTTGTGATATTATAATAAGAGAAATCCTTATTAAGTTGTTAACAGACTGACTTTAAATATCACGACTGCTAATTCTATATTACATTGGGAACAGACTGTTTCGTGTTTGAATTACTGTGGTTAAAATATTATTAGGTTGTGAAAAGTGTTTTGTGTTTGATATATTGTTCTTGAATTAAGACTTTGACTCAGTGACATTATAACAACTATAAGAACCTTGTTTCAGTGACATCGTAACTACAATAAGGATCCTGACTCAGTGACATCGTAACCACAATAAGGATATTGACTTAGTGACATCGTAACTACAATAAGAACAGTGACTCAGTGACATCGTAACTACAATAAGGACATTGACTTAGTGACATCGTAACTACAATAAGAACAGTGACTCAGTGACATCGTAACTACAATAAGGACATTGACTTAGTGACATCGTAACTACAATAAGGACCTTGTCTCAGTGCCATCGTAACTACAATAAGAACCTTGACTCAGTGACATCGTAACTACAATAAGGACATTGTCTCAGTGCCATCGTAACTACAATAAAGATATTGACTTAGTGACATCGTAACTACAATAAGAACAGTGACTCAGTGACATCGTAACTACAATAAGGACATTGACTTAGTGACATCGTAACTATAACTTTAAGTTTCTCTCCAGGAGGCTGAGTTTCTTGTGACACCCGCTTCAGCAAACTTTCATAGACTTGAGGTAGCGGACTTTACAGTACCATTGATGGTTGACTCACAGTCCTGGTTGGTAGCTAGTCCAACTGAGGCCAACGATGCTTTCGGTTTCTTCTTTTCTTTGAACTGGCAGGTAAATACAAACCTCCTCTAAATTATGTTATGATTACATCCAGCTACTAGATTACAAACACAGAGTTGTTATTCATTTTACCCGAGACTGTGTTTATAAATACCAGTATAAGCTGTTCGATTTAACATAGAGGGCACTGCTTCATTCACCACTATGCAAAAACACTTTTCTTTTATAAACAACCTGAAGTGAAAAATTAACTTGTTCAGTCCGAATTCTTTAGAATGTATCTTCTATTAACTCCAGGTGTGGCTTACACTTCTGGCCAGCACGTGTTGTCTGTCAGTTGTCAGCTGGACTTTTGAATTTCTTAAAGAGAAACAACTCCCTAAAGAGAAGACCTCTGGAGTGTTAGAACAATGGTGGAACTTCTGTATTTGTATTTTACTACAAGGTAAGGATGACATAGTTTAGTATTCAACGCATCTTAGAATAATGGTGGAACTTCTGTTTTTGTATTTAAAGGAACAATGTTGTATTAAAGTAATTAAATATATTAGATTTCGTTAATTTAAAGGAAGTGTTAAATCACGTTTACTTTACGGGGAAAATATATTAATTTCTCACTTTCTGGAATAATTGTATTTCGGAGATTTCCATTTCCATATGTTTAAGTCCTGAATATTATCTGAGATCATTTTCCATGAATACTTTTTGTACAATGTCGTCTGGTGACGAGAATAGGTCTTCAAATTATGATAAAGTTTTCTTTTAATGAGCCTTTTGTTAAATTAATATTATTTGTGGTGATTACACTTCTTTGAAACTGACTACAACAGTCTGGATTTTAAGGGGTTTAACTCAAGTTATATTTCCTTGGCATACCAACAGGTTTCGAGCACGTGCCTTCACGTTCCTCACAACGGCTTCTGATCGCGGTTTGGTTGGTTGGCTGTTTCGTGACCATGACAGCATTCAGTGGTCAGTTAATTTCGAAACTAACACTACGAAAATCCACGGACAAGATCGATAGTTTGGAAGATCTCCTGGATCGACCACATATTACTCCAGTTATTGAAAGAGGAAGTTTCTTGGAGTCAGTCATAAAGGTCACTTTTTTTTTTTCTGTATTACATCAGATGTATTGCATCTTTGTTTGTTACTAAACTTCATCAAAGTTTTTTTTTTACACAACAAAACTGAAACTGCTTTAAAGCTATGTCGAAAACAGTTATATTAGGACAGTTTTACAAAGTTCGATCGACGCTCTGTATTTATAATATACCGCACTCTTATATTTCATTTTGTTCTAGAAAGCAAACCACGGGGCGTACAAACGACTCTGGGATGTTGTATCCACGAGCCCAGAGCATAGAAAACCAGTGAAAGAAATGACATCTGATGAAATGATTGATCAAATAGAAGCGAGGACTCACGCTGTTTCAGTTCAGACAACATCCATGAAGGCGATAATCCATAATCGATTTACCAGAAAGGGATCTTGTTCTCTCTACATGGCTAAAAAGAAATTTTTAACCAAAACTACGGTGGCAGTGATGAGAAAAGATCTACCAAAGGTTTTGAAGACTCGGATAAAGCAAAAGTTAGCAGATGTTTGAATAAGTTCAAATAATTTAGAGATATGTCTCAAAGTTCCGCTAGAGTCCGCTTTGGTTTGCTTGTTTGTTATTAAGCGCAAAACTACAAAGTGGTCTCTCTGTGCTGTGTCCACCACAGGTATAGAAAACCCAGTGTTTGGCCCGCTTTTGTAATAAACGTGCAGATATTCTTTTAAATGCTATATAATAATAGTTTTGTTTAAACGATTAGTTTTAGCTCAGTCAGTCACTCCCATTAGGGCCCGGCATGGCCAGGTGGGTTAAGGCACTCGACTCGTAATCTGAGGGTCGCGGGTTTGAATCCCCGTCACACCAAACATGCTCGCTCTCTCAGCCGTGGGGGCGTTATAATGTGACAGTTAATTATTTGGTAAAAGAGTAGCCCAAGAGTTGGCGGTGGGTGGTGGTAGCTAACTGCCTTTTCTCTTATGTAACTCTTTTAAATTAGGGACGGAGAACGCAGATAGCCCGCGAATAGTTTGACGCGAAATTCAACAAACAAACCAAATAATAGATATTAGTATAACGTTATTCATATTAAGACTAAACTTGTGTTTGTTTGAATCCTAACTCTTCCAATTTGTATCTTAACACCATGAACTATGGGGAATCTTCTAAGGGGGTTAAAATTGAACGTAACCTGTTAGATCCTGTTGGTTACTTACTCCCAGCATACTGAGTCAATCTCAAACAAGTTATTACCTTGAAGTACACGACTGCTGTTAAACTTCGATTGTTTTAACTTTGAACTTCCCTGTCATTTGATGGGTATTTCAGTTTGTAGTTAACACAATTAAGCTAACAATCTCTTGAACCTTTAAAAAGGTTGTGTTTACTAACCAACTGTTTCGGTTATGTGAAAACCAACGACCAGTGCTTTAAACGAGTAATTATTTTTTATCCGCGCAATTTTACAAAAACCTGTTTTTCAGAGACAACAACAAATGTCATGGTTTCAGTGGAGAAGTGATAAAAACGTTTATTTTTATGTTCTACAGAATCTCCATAGCGGTGGACAACGATCTGT
This sequence comes from Carcinoscorpius rotundicauda, assembly GCA_011833715.1. Lineage (NCBI taxonomy): Eukaryota > Metazoa > Arthropoda > Merostomata > Xiphosura > Limulidae > Carcinoscorpius > Carcinoscorpius rotundicauda. Next base: position 66,968,558 of record CM022400.1, read on the forward strand.
TTGGATATTGGGTCCACATGATGATGAGAAACTATGAGAGATGTGCCACGCCTCTTCCGTCCACTTTTCGTCCACTCGCGATTGAAGATCTTCGAGGTGCTTTCTACTGTCTGTCAACCGGATTAGGGTTATCAACGATCTTTTTTATTACAGAATCATGTGTTTACTTGAAAATATTAAAGCAACGAGCAAAGGCAGGAAGGGTTAAGTCTTACAAATAATCTCTGTTGAATGAGGTCTTCTGATAAACTCCTCATACCACCGTTAGATGGCGCACAATTTAGCTTTCGTAAACTAGATTTACCAATATCTTTATCGATAATTTTCGGGACTAAAAATAAGTTAATCATTTCGTAATCTCACACTGGAATAGCTTTTAGAAAGTTTTCGACTTTGATTGCCGTTAACGTAAATCACAGGTCACACAAATATAAAAATGTACAGCTCAAAGAATTCAAGTCTAATAAAAAATATTCAGCATTTTATGTAGATATCTTTGTAGGCTTCATGTATTAAAGAAATAAAGCCAAAGTTTAAACGTACACAGTAAATGACGCTGTTTTTGATATACTGATGACGTTTTAGTATGACGTCGAACGTGTAGTGTGTGAGACTGTTCCCAGTAATATTAAGTAAAACAATTGAAACGAAAATATTCTCATGCTAATAATATTTATTATGTTCTATTAAACGTTGACTTTACTCGTTTAATACATCTGTGTGTAAGTTTAATTTTTGTATGATACGAATTTTATAGCTTTGTGCGAAATATTTTAAAGTAGGTTCTTTACTTGTTTTGAATTTCGCGCAAAACAACACGAAGGCTGTTTGCGCTAGCCGTCTCTAATTTTGTAATGTAAGACTAAAGGAAATACAGCTAGTTATCACCACCCACCGCCAACTCTTAGGCTACTCTTTCATCACCGAATAGTGGTATTGACCGTCACGTTGTAACGTCCTCATGGACTGAAAGGACGAGCATGTTTGGTGTAACGGGGATTCGAACCCGCGACCCACGGATTACGAGTCGAGTGCCTTAACGACGTGACCGTGCTAGGCCAGGGTTCTTTATAATATCAAACTTAAAAATAACTAACCGTAATAATTTAAAGGTCAGTTAAAAACAAAAGACAAGAAAGTCGACAACCTGAGAGATTTCTGTTGTTGAAACGTTCTCCTTTACGAGAGCTTTCTGTTGTTGAAACGTTCTCTGTCAATGGAAATTTGAGAAGATTTATTTATTGTTCACCACAAGGACACATAATAGGCTATCCTGCTCTGTTCACTGAGGGTATCGAAACCTGATCTGCATCGTAAAAAAACTGAGACTTGTCACTGACCTACTGAAAGGAGAAATTAGAAATGGACAGGAAGCACTAATTGAGATAAATCGGCTGGAGACAGTCGTGTAGTCAGTAAAATAATAATCAATAAAGACGTAGTTGAAGAAAAATAACTTGGAGACTCAGCCTTACTACAAGTATCGTAAGGCATAAAATAAATGGAGTTAAAAGTTATTAACTAGAAAGAACTAAAATTATTTTAAAAAGTTAAAACACTAACAGTAAAAAAATATAAGAAACTAATGACAAAAACAAACACTTTTCTGTTTATATAACAAAATAGGAAGCAAAGTTTGCACATACATTGTTGTAAAACTAAACACGGAACAATAATCATTGTTAAATATTTAGCCTTGTTTCAATCTGTTGGTATTCAAATAAACGTTCTTATTGCTGTTTAGTAACACACTTAAAAGGATATGACAAATCAAAAACGACAACAATGTATATGTACGTTAAAGAAACATTACTTAAAATATATATATAACAAAAATAGTTTCAAAATTACAAAATTAAAATAATAAAATTTAGATAACATACTAATTTTGAATTAATTATTTACTGAATTTTCTCATTAATTGTTTTTTTCAAATAACATCGATAACAAAAAAGTCCCACAAAACGTTTAAAATTATTTTAAGGTATATGTTTAATATCTTAAGATATAAACGAACTACCGTATTTTCCGGTTAATAAGCCGAATCGCCGAATAAGCCAAGAACAATTTTCAGCTCTGAAAATGAGGGTTTTTTATTATTACCGCCCAATAAGCCGAGGCCATTTTTAAGAAGTGACAAGTTTCTTCAAAATGATTTCTTAGTCTCGTTTCAGCGTCAGCATGCATGTTGTGTGTGATCATTGGCGTTCTGTTGTGAAGCAGAACGTGTCGTACTGAGACAGAGATGAAATCAATATGTCATTCGTTATTGGCTCCACTCACTGTAATTAGGTAACCAATGAAATTCCAGAACTTTTACTCAGTAATTAAAATCACTAACCCAGGGTATAAATACCAGGGGTATGTAGTGGGAGTTTATCATTGTACCGTCAAAAGCCAAAGATGTCTATACCTGCAAAATAAAGAATGCGTTATGATACTGCTTTTAAACTGAAAGTAGTAGAGCTAGCCTTAAAAACCTCAAATATGAATGCCGCTCGCCACTACTGTGTGAATGAAAAACAGGTCCGTGAATGGAAGAAAGCAGAATGTGTGCTAAAAGAAATGTCGAAAACAAGTAAATGTAACCAGAAAAATCAACCGAAGTGGCCAAAACTGGAAGATGTAGCGACATGGTTGAATGAAAACCGGCAGAGTGGCCTGACTGTCACCCAGATCCGTATTTTTGCACTAAAGTGGGTTGGTCGAAATAAAGAAAATTCAAGAGACTTTAAGGCAGCCAACAGCTGGTGTACCCGCTTCATGAAGCGACACAACCTTGTACTTCGAGAGAAAACGAAGATCGAGCAGAAACTGCCAAGTGACTTGGATGATAAAATCACCTCGTTCCAGAAATTTATCATTCATCATCGCCAAAAACACAGCTACCCTCTACAAATGATTGGGAATATGGACGAGACTCCGATTTTTGTCGATATGGTTGGAAACGAAACCGTTAACAAAGCTGGCGAGAAAACCGTTCGGGTTAAGACAACGGGCCACGAGAAACAACGTTTCACTGTAGTCTTAACGTGCTTTGCTGATGGGACAAAATTACCGCCTATGGTAATTTTCAAAAGAAAAACATTTTCTAAGAAGAAGAAATTTCCGAAAGGAGTGATCGTCCATGTACAAGAAAACGGATGCATGGATGACGAAGGATGCATCAAGTGGATTAACGAAGTGTGGGCGCGTCGTCCTGGCGGACTGATGAAATCTAGATCTCTGCTCGTTTGGGATATGTCCCACCTTATATGTCCCATATAAGTCCCACCTATGTGAAAACGTTAAAGCCGCGATCAAGAGATGCAATACTGATATTGCAGTTATTCCCGGTGGCTGACATCTGTGATACAGCCCTTAGATGTGTTAAAATAAACATTTTAAAGACAGGCTCCGTCAATGCTGGAATGAGTGGATGGTTTCCGGCAATCAAAGTTTTACTGCTGCCGGAAATATGCGCGCTGCATCACTCGCTACCGTCTGTGAGTGGGTCGTGAAATCGTGGGACGATATTAGTGTTGAAACTGTAGAGAAGTCATTTAAAAAATGCAGCATCTCAAATGCAATGGATGGAACGGAAGATGATATGTTGTGGTTGGACGACGACGAGGAAGACAACATTCCACTCACTCAGCTAATAACACCAGAGAATGACCAGTACGACGACCAGGTCTCTACCAAGGATTGGAATCTATTATTTGGTGCTTCTGATGATGATGATGATGATGAATTTGATGGATTTTAATAAATTTCTGAGATTAAAGTGTGTATTTTTTATGAATACATTCTTAATGTATAGACCTTTTTCTATTAATAAATAAAGTTTATTCAACTGAAATAACTCTGCCGTAACTGTGAGATCAAAGGTATGATTTTTGGGCCGATTTTGGTCTTCGGTATTATTTGGTCCAAAGCTGGTGATCGGCCAATAAGCCGACCCCCAAAAATCAGGTCCAAAATTTAGGGCCAGAAATTCGGCTTATCAGGCGGAAAATACGGTAAGTGTTATTTGTGACACTTTTAAAGTTTTATCTCCTGGTACTTACGGCACGGTGTTAGCTGATTAAAAATGGATCGTAAATAAATAATTTTGTTTCTCATAGAACAAAAGATTTAGATGCACTGGGTGTGATTTATGGTTGTGAATCACATATTTGTATGTTAAGCGCAAAGTTACACAATAAACTATTGCGTGTTCTACCATCGCCGGTGTTGAATTCCGTTGTTTAACGCTATAATAAACTAGATTTGGTTTCATATTATTTTGAGCACTCTGTCACAAAATGACAGTTACTTCACCCATTTCGTGAAATAATCTTCGTGTTGCCACTATCTATCACGCAAGAGAAATATACAAATCAAAGGAACATCTTCCTAGTCGTATCACTTACTATCACTCGTTGTTCTTCCCAGAAGATACAGCTGTATTTACATAACATACCTCCAACAGGAAGGTATCGAATTACAATATAAAAGAAAGATCGTTTTCTTATTTCGGCCAGTTATCTCTATCAGTTTTCAGTCCCAACAGATGCAAGGATCTCCACACATAAATTGTTTACGTTCTCATGACTTCGAGCCCAACTTTGAGATCTGGGTTGTTACAATCTCTTGTCTGTATGAAGCAGAGTTTGTAACAATAATGTTCTCTTAGAAACACTTTATTTAGGGATGTTGTTTATTTGTCATGACCTGTATTCTGGGATGTGGCAGCCTTTTTTAAGACCAGAGAAAAGTTATTTTTCTTCACCCATGAGGGGAGGCTCAGTTTTCCAAAGCTTGCTTTATGAACCACTCCCAACTTTCTGAATTCTGAATGTTCATGATATCGAAGAGCTCACTGGTGTAATAAAAGACTCCATTGAAGATATAACAAAGAATAAAATTATTTGAAATGTTTTTGTCGGTAATTTTTAAGCAATAGTCTCAGAGACTTGTTTGTTTGAATTTCGAGCAAAGCTCCACGAGGGCTATCTGCGCTAGTTGTCCTTAATTTAGTAGTGTAAGACTAGAGGGAAGGCAGCTAGTCATCACCACCCACCGCTAACTCTTAAGATACTCTTTTATCAACGAATAGTGAGATTGACCGTAACATTATAACTACTACACAGCTTAAAGGGCGATCATGTTTGGTGTGACGGGGAATCAAACCCGTGACTCTCAGATCACAAGTCGGGCGCCTTAACCCACCTGGCCATGCCGGGCCTTAACTTTCACGATACCTACCTACTTCTTAATATTGAATTGATTTATTGGTTACCCAAACAATACGTGACGTAAACCACGAGACGGTAATAATTATATTTTTTTTTATTTGTGGTCAATAAAGGAAACGTGTATCCAGTTTTACGTCACACATCAACAGCTCCCCGCTAGTACAGCGGTAAGTCTATGGATTTACAACGCTAAAATCAGGGGTTCGATTCACCTCGGTTGGCTCAGCAGATGACCTGATGTAAATTTGCTAGAAGAAAATACACACACACACACACTCTCAAAACTTTGGTCCAGGGTTCGAGTCCCTCTTCGGGGAGAGTGTATGTTTTGGCCCGGCATGGCCAGGTTGGTTAAGGAATTCGACTTGTAATCTGAGGGCCGCGGGTTTGAATCCCCGTCACACCAAACATGTATGGGGGTGTTATAATGTAACGGTGAATTTCGCTACTCATTGGTAAAAGAGCAGTCCAAGAGTTGGCGATGGATGATGATGGCTAATTGCCTTCCCTCTTGTCTTACATTGCTAAATTAGGGAGGGCTAGCGCAGATAGCCCTCGAGTAGCTTTGCACGAAATTAGAAAAAAAAACAGCATCTGCTATTCTACACCTCCGAAACTCCTCTATTTGTGCATCTCAAGATATTTAGTCGATATTCGATTTCTATCCATCTTTTGGCTAGCATCTCGGGTGTGACAGTAGCTTCTACCTGGATGAATGATCCATTCACGTAGCGACTCCAAATTAGTCCACAGTAGCTTCTACCTGGATGGATGATCCGTTCACGTAGCGACTCCAAATTAGTCCACAGTAGCTTCTACATGGATAAATGATCCATTCACGTAGCGACTCCAAATTAGTCCACAGTAGCTTCTACATGGATGGATGACCCATTCACGTAGCGACTCCAAATTAGTCCACAGTAGCTTCTACATGGATGAATGATCCATTCACGTAGCGACTCCAAATTAGTTACTATTTCTCCTGCTGATGACATCAGTCACATAAATCCAGATATCTGGTCATCGTGCCTCACACAGCTACTTTCACGTGCAACGTGCTTCCTACTTCTGCTGGTGCCACTGTTTGACAGAACCATCAGTTAGAGTGTGCTTTTTCATGTAAGTTTGGTATATATGATGGTACTACGTCTTGGCCAATCCTGTGTAGTTTTGTTTTTCTAGTTTCTTTCAGTTTATTTTAGATGAAGAGAATTACCAAGGTAGTTTAAATAACTTTCCTGATTCTGATGTATAGAAGACTGTAGCCTGCTAATTGGCCTTTAGACACGCTCTCATAGAGAGACAATAGCCGTTACGTCACACTAGTAATAGACAGCCGTCTTTTCTATCGGCGAATCCGGTAATATAGTTTAAGACTTCCATGGCCTTACCCCAGAACGAATATCAGTTGCGGCGCCAGGGGGTTCTTGAGCCCCCCAATATTGTTACCTACATATATTCATAAAATATGGAAAACACAATCGTCGTTGTTGCTTAACAATTAACATCAAAGAGACAGATCTGTAAAATTCAAAGTGTTCATTAAGATGAAAGACAGTTAGCCTTACTTTTCCTCAGAGTGTATTAACTTCACATGGGATAATTCGTTTCTGCTATGTGAACTGTGTCTTTATGTTATGTTTCTTTTGATTTGTAGCTTTACTCTTAATGGTATATTAAATGTTCAATCCAAGCTAATCTTGATTTTCTTTATTATGTTTTACCTTGGGTGGAGTTTAGGTGAGCTTCCTCTTTTACATATACACACATTTTCATAAACAGATTATTTCTAATTTGCAATAATCAGAATATTAGTTTCCAATGAAAACTGCATTGAAAACGCAGTTCAAAAAAGCACACCTTTCTGAAATGTACCTTGGTATTTATATTATTATAATTTACCATCTATATTTCATATTGATGGCATTTTGGGAAGCCCCTCCACAGTTTACCTCAGCCCCCCCCCCCCAAGTAAATATCCTGGTGCCGCCATTGATGAATATATCTTCAGATTATTCAGATTACGTATGGGAAACTTAATACATTCTCTTGTTGTTCTCCTCTTGTTTCATAACCGTGTTTGTCCTCCGACAGCTTTTGTAAATAAAGACTGTTACAAGTATAATGTGAACTTTTTTTTCGTTGAAGGAAAATATGTCCATTGGAAACATTACAGTCTTTAAGATTCCTTGTTTGTAGTACAATAGTTAATTTTATGTTCATTAGCACACAGCCTTCCCTGTCACCAGAAACAGTAATGAAGTATTTGACGATCATGCATTACATGTAATTACATTTATTGTACCAATAACTGCACACAATTTGTCATTTAACCACCATAAACCTCACATTTGCCACATTTTTCACACATCTTGTACTAGAAGAAAGACGTTAGCAAACAGCACACTTATACTCTCCCATCAAATAGTTAGATCTAACGGTCACCACATTTATAATCCACTTACAACCCGAAAGTTCCGAGTCCAACTTTGAAGTAATGAGTCGCGAACCTTAGACCCTCAAAGTTCACACACTGGAACATTTTAGGTCTTCAAGGGGCCACTCTAGACTCCATTTTCAATAGAAATTAACTCATCTAACCATACGGAAATACGAAATGATTCTTTTACTCCAAGGGTTATCTGAAAGCAACTCCACAGGTGCGCGCAAAGTTTAATAAGAGTCGAGCTCCAACACGACTGGTGAGGAAGAGTGACTCCAGAAACGAATCATCATCGAGATTCTTGTCGAAAGGATGTCGGAGAGACAAAGAGTATCAAGATAAGAGACAAGAAACCAGCAAGGTCCTCTGGACTTAAACAAATAGGAAGCTCGGAGGAAGCAGAGATAACTACCTATGAGCTACAACAGTTTCAGTTTCTTCTGAAAATATTAAAAATATTATGTTCAAATGAAGGGTACAAATCACAGTTTCTGAGATAATCAGAAAGTAAGGCATCCACACCAATCAAGTACAATAAATAGAAACAGGAAGTTAACTGGGAAATTACTAAAGACGAAATAGGGGCAGTAGACACGTGTGGTCTTCCACAGGGGCAGTCAGCAGTTAGATGCGTGTGATCTTCCAGAGGAGCAGTTAGATGCGTGTGATCTTCCAGAGGAGCAGTTAGATACGTGTGGTCTTCCACAGGAAAGATGCTATGTTACAAGGCGGATTTTTTAAAAGGAGGAAGTAAAAAAGAAAAATAACCATTAAAACAGGAGAAAAAAAAGCAAGATGAGGAGACACAAGGATATAAAGGTTCAAGGTCTTGACCATAGATGGCAGAGTACGAGCCTTTAGGAAGTTGTAGCAACACCAAGCTGGAAGGGAATATCAGGCAAAACAAGAAATAAAAACAAACGATACTTCGGAGATGCACATAACGAACCAGAAAGAAACAAACGGAATAAAAGAATACGGTATACAAGAGTTATAGTGCAGGAAAGGACCTAGGATGGTTGTCCGATCCTAATCTGGGATGGAGGAACCAGAAAGAGAGACAGTGGGAATAGCTAAAGTAGGCTAAAAAGAAACAGGAGAAGCTGACAGGCACTGTTTGTCAGAGCAAATGAAAAACCACACCAGGAGGCACTGTTTTCGTGTTGCCAAAATTATTAGCGAGAAAGAAATTACCCGTCAGTAGCAAATAAAAAACTGGCCCAGCATTGGCAGGTCGTTAGAGTGCTCGACTCGGAGTCTGAAGGTCGCAGATTTGAATCCCCGTCACACCAAACATGTTTGCCCAATTCAGTCATAGGGGAATTGTATGTTACAACCAATCCTGCTATTCATTGGTAAAAGAGTAGCCCAAGAGTTGGCAGTTGGTGGTGATGACTAGCTGTCTTCCCCTTGTTTTACAAAACTAAATTACGGACGGCTAGCACAGAATAGCCTGCGTGTAGCTTTTTTCGAAATTCAAAACAAACAAGCAAATAAAATTCCATTTCAAAAAGGATCTGTGCAGTACATAACCTCTGTGTTAATACGATTGACCAAGGCAAAGAAAACTTTTACTATTGTGGGCATATGGAAATATTTCGCATTAATGTTCTTTATCTCCTATTTGAAAACAACGTGTGTGACAGAAAATGACAGCTAGTCAAGCAGAATAAAAATTTACTTCGAAATATCTTCGGCTTTCTCCTCCTGTGAAGTTAGGCCCGAAATTAAAAAAAAACAAAAAAACACAAGTATTGCTCTACATTTTGAAGAAAGGCAAGGTACTCGAAAAATTTAAGGATCTGGACGATAGAGGGTTTGGCATTGGCATTTTTTAATAATACATTCTTAATTCTTAGCTTGTTCATCTACCCCAAAAAAGTGAACCTACAGTTCACATTTATAGTAATTTATAGTAATAATGAACACGAATGAATACATACAAAAAATGAATAACATCCTATCAGACACGAACAAATTTAAACCAATACACACAAATCCAACAAAGACACATGAGACGCAACTAAACAAATTACTACTACAAATAAAAAAAGCCAACACAATTTCACAAACACTTTATTCCTACCTACGTAAAACCGACTCACGCACACCGCAAATATACGGCATCCCCAAACCTCATAAACCAGATTGTCCATTACGACCAATAATGTCAACATATGAATCGTTTAACTACAATCTGGTTAAATACATAGCATGGCATTCTCCAAATATGCAACATCAGCCAGCTCATTCATCAAAGACTCTCTTTTAATTTCAAGTCCAATCTAAATCAACTTAATCATAAAGCCTTAATGGCAGTTTCGATGTTATATCCCTCTTCACAGAAGTTCCAACAACAGAAGCCTGCAAGATAGCCTTAGAACTCTATATTCGAGACCCTAACCCGATCATAGACATTCCCAGTAACCAGTTAGCAACCCTCATAGAATTCACCACAATAAAGACAAACTTCATGTTCAACAACCAAAACTATATACAAACAAATGGCCTAAGCATGGGCAACCCAGTATCGCCAGTTCTAGCCAATATTTTTATGACACAAATTGAAACACAAGCAATTAATACAGCATTACATCCCACCACTATACTGGTACAGATATGTAGATGACACGATTGCGGGATTCGAATCTACAGAACACATACTTAACTTTTTCACTCACATTAACTCTATACATCCCAACATTAACTTCACATGTGAACAGGAAGAAAGCAATCAAATATCATTTCTCAACCTCAAAATTATAAGAACCGACACACAATTCAAAACAGAAATCCACCGAAAAATCACCCATACTGGACTATACATTCCTTGGGACTCAGCACATGAAACAAAACAAAAACTCAACATACTAAGAAACCAGATAAACACAGCCATAAAACTATGCTCACCAGATAAAATTAACGCTGAATTAGATAAAATAAAACAACACTTCATCAACATTAATAAGTTTCCTCCACAAACCGTAGAAAACATTATACGCACACACCTAGACAGAAAGCAAAATCAACCAACAAAAGTAAATATATCTCACGAATCAAAAAATCACGAAATCATATACTGCTGTATACCATATATTCCTGACATCAGCAAACAAATAACCAACATTTGGCAAAACTAGTAACAAAATATAACATTCCAGTTAACACTAAATTTATTCAAAAACCAGGGCACAAACTAGGTCTATACTATGTAAGAACTACACTGACAAACACCACACCAACATTATTTATAAAATACAATGTGATAACTGCCACGACTTCTATATAGGAGAAACAAGTAGAAAAATGGAAACCAGATTCAAAGAACATAAAAAGTCACCTTCACACGTTTTCGAACACTGCAAGTCAAATGGACACAACATAACCATAGAAAACACTAAAATACTAAATAAAGAAACAAACAAACGAAAAATTAAAGAAGCCTTACTTATACAACAACTCAAACCCAAAATAAACCAATATAAAGGAACACCATTATACCTATATTAATATTATAGACAAAATTATATATTCAAACCGCGCCCTCTACATTGCAACACTCAATTATACAACCCCTCCCAAACACGTGGTCAGCTTCCGACCAGTAACCCTTTCTTTGTGAACCTGACGATGACCGAAGAAGGTCGAAACGTTGTTCGCTCTTCTATTTGAAGTGTTTTCTGGGCCCAGAACAGCCGTTTTTGCATATAAAAGTTCTCAACAAGTGGGTTTCTCGACATCACTGATCACTGAACCTACAGTGATCATGCTTGTAGGGATCTGATGTAGTAGATTTCTGCAATAAATTTTATCCACAAAATGACTAGACGCGAATTTTCAGAGATATTTGTATTTGGGATAAGGTAGAAAACATTTGGGTTCTAATATTGGACTTTAGATCTTTAGTTCAGCATGTTAACCCACCTGCTAATTCACGATGTGCCCTCTGGCGGCTTAGTGGTAAGTCACGTTTCGATAATTATGATGAACAGAACACATGTGGCTGATTGAGTTGGTCTGTGCTTTTAAAAAGAAATTTTCATTTAGTTTTTTTCAGAATATGTTTTCATAACTCAGATATGTTTGTTTATTAATCCTTATAAAGAGAAAACTATCACAAAATATTACTTTTAAGTCTATATTTCAAAACAGTAACGAAAAATGTTATTTAAGACTACACGTAAGCTAGCAGATGTTCACATCTTTAGTTTTATAAAAACAAAAATATCGCCCAAACATTTCGGCTCCATCATTTATTTGTATAAGTGAACAGTTCAGACGCACGACTCTTCACAAACAAACAAACATATAACTATTAACTAACAATGAAAACATTACTTCATTAGCAAAAGACAAATATTGTTTCTTAGTATCAAAAAAATGTATTGAACGAGAAAAGTCACGCACACGACACGTCAGTAAATTAGGCCCGTTTTAAATCAATAGCACTTACTGAAGTTGTTATAGATTCATCGTCATGTTTATAAAGATTACAGGAGCTGAGAGTTGAAATCATATAATATGGATTCTTCTCCTCTGTTTTTATTAACTTTTACGTCTCTGAAATGCAATCACGAAACTCACCACTCATTTAAATATGAAATTATAACATTATCTTCTGAAACACCAATGCTATAAAAGTAAATACTGTTCGATGAAATTTTGGAGAAACATAACAAGCAGAGTTTCCGTTTATCTCAATAGACGTTACTCGCTCCAAGGGCCTATGGCTATTAACATGCGGCTGCATATTAGAAATATTGTCGAGGTTTTCAGATGTTGATACTTTAACTCCAAGTAAAGAGTTTTCTCCGACTTCAGTACGTTTGTACGGGTAGATTTCTATTGAATTTTCTCTTTGAACTGAAGCCTTAAAAGTCACTAACGGCGAGGTCGACGTATCAAGGCACCGGAAGTCATCAAATTTTATGTCTAACACGCGCAGAGTCTCTCGGTTGTTCTCTTGGGTACATTGCATTTGGTGAAGTTCCTTCCTGAAAATAAGATATTTAGCAAGGCTGGCATATTCCTTTACCCAGTTTAGTCGACAGTCGCACTTGAGTTGATTGTCTGAAAAAGTATATACACGTTATACATACATATGTACATTATATATACATATATTACCTATACCAAATTTTACATAGCATTTTTGCACTTCTGACTTGATTATATACACACACTTTACTTACTAACGTATATCCTTCATTATTTTACTTGTCTGTGCCAACTGTCCATAATTTTAAGGTTATATACATGTCCCAAAAGTTGGCGGTGGGTGGTGATGTCTAGTTACCTTTCCTCTAGTCTTACACTGCGAAATTAGAGACGGTTAGCGCAGATAGCACTCGTCTAGTTTTGCGCGAAATTCAAAACAAACCAAACCAGCAGCATACCTCTATTAAAGCATGGGTAACTGTATGTAATGAAACAATCAAAACCAAACTACAAACAATACAAAACACACTTCTGACAACAGCATACAGAGTTCCGAGAGCAACATCATCTAAATTCATCCACAATTACTCGAATATACCAACAATATCAGATAGACTCCTAAATATTACAATTAGGTATTTTAATAAAAATTGGATGAAAAATGATTTGTTATGCGAACTAGATAGGTACCTTATACATGATGAAGAAAATCCTAAATACCTCTCCCCAATTAACATATATATTAAACATAAAGAAAAATAAATTAAAGTGAAATATGTATGTATATGAACTTTAAATCCAGTATTTATAGTTTACATATTTATGTATTTTAAAATAATAATAAGATAAAAAAAAAAATTGCCACCAGCAAGCTTGACTACTGTGAATAAGAGACTATAAATGGACATTGCCCTGAAAAGGACCTAACATAACGAACAGTTAGGGAAAATATGTTCAGGAAGGAGGAAGAGGTCAAAGTGAACCTGACCCTCCAGGGCAAAATACCCAAATACCATCGATCAAGGAACCTCTATTAACAATGTGTTTCACGTCGAACTTAACTCACAAGAATGTAGTTGTATACAAGACTATATCCGCTGAGAATCGTTTATTTATAACTAATTCCTTGCTACACCCTACTTGACAACACATCTCCACCTCGTGACTAATTTTACCGCTTTTCTCACAAAGCTACACATGAACGCGATCGCCAGTTTAAGTTAATATGCTAATTCTGTTCCATCACACCACGCGAGTATTCGACAGAGTTAGAATATTTTATTATTGTGTGCTTATGGCACGTGATTTGAATTTCTGTGGGACTGTTCGTGACTTGTAACGTGGATAAAAATAGCGAAATAATCACACGGTAGAGCCCAATGACGCCGATCGAGGACACTTCCTTCCTAACCAATTACTTAACGAAGCTTCCAAAAACCATTCATTTTTAACGCTTTTCGGCTCTTATTTCTGAACCAAGAGTAAATATTTTACCAAACGAAAGTGACTACTGTGATATACGGTTTTTGTTTAATTTCGTTCAAAGCTACTCGAGATTTAACCGTACAAGTCGTTCCTAACTTTTAAGCGTTAAACCAGAAAGGAGGCAGCTGGCGAACATCACCCTCCGCCAACTTTTGTTCTACTCTTTACCAACGGAAAGTGGAATTGGTGACACATTATAACCATCATATTCAAAACGCTACCATTTCTCGGCCCCAGGACCCGCACTTTGCAATTCGAGTGTCACATCCACTAAATCTCTTATAATTATCAATGGGGCTTCATATGTTGTACAGTTAGCACTATCTCAAAACACGGGCAACATTCCCTGGAGTCATGAACGTACACCTAATTAATGGACAATTGTTACACTTTGTGCACATGTCCGTCACCGTTCATCCGCTTATAAGACTCGTATCTTCTCTTTTGTGCATACATCTCGCAGAGAAGCTTGAATATCGATTGGATTTAGAGAAAATAAAAGGCCTTCTAGGTTAGGGAAACCGAGGCCTATCCGTGAGTGATAAATCCTTCATCTAAACGGAGTTTCCTTCCAACATTAATACTCGTCCAGCGTTCATTGTTCACACTTACATTCTAATGGTACAATAGTTCTCTTAAAGCCACATTTCTTATAAATACTCGACCATCGTTCAAAATAAACAACAAATTAATTAAACTCGGTACCAAGAAATACTCTGGGTATAAAAACTTCCTTCCCGGTGGGCTTTATGTAGCAGAAATAAAAATGCCGAAATTTATGACCGATTTACGTCTGTGTCAGTGATTGAATTCAACTAAAAATAGGAATTGCCAATGAAAAGAGGATACGACTGTTTTGAATTTCGCGCAAAGCTGCACGAGGGATATCTGCGCTATTTGTCCCTAACTTAGCAGTGTAAGACTAGAGGGAGGGCAGCTAGTCATCACCGCCAAATCTTGGAGTACTCTTTTACCAACGAACAGTGGGATTGACCGAAGGAAAGAAAGAATTGGACTTTTGGAGATGAATAAACCGAATGTGACCAACACTTGGTTTCAGTGATTCATAAACACACACGCACAGTGGTCTACAACCATTTTTCCCTGCTTTAAACCTTAATAACTATGGCAATACCATTACTTAATTTTTAGCATCTTTTAGCCAACCTAAAACAATTTTTATTTGCATTTTTTTGTTTTGTTTTTCTCACTCCAGTTAGTAGTTTTACTCCGTTAAATTTCAACCGTGCAAAAAAAGGCTCAAGGTGTCGTTAGGCTTACGGAGATGGCTGTGATGCGGAAACGAAGTAAGGGGAAATGTTAAGGATATATATCGTGTATGAAACACCAAGGACCCAAAGAGCAGGACAACTGATACCATCGCCACATTAACTGTGGATATGTTGGAACGTAAACTGAAATCGAATATTGGTAAGACGTGATCATAGTAACCAACAGTGCACACATAGAAGTTTAGTGCAAAGGCACTAAAAACTGGTAGCAACTAACAGTGCACACATAAAAGTTTAGTGTCATGTCACTGAAAACTGGTAGCAACTAACAGTGCACACATAAAAGTTTAGTGTCATGTCACTGAAAACTGGTAGCAACTAACAGTGCACACAAAAGTTTAGTGTCATGTCACTAAAAACTGGTAGTAACTAACAGTGCACACATAGAAGTTTCGTGTCATGTCACTAAAAAACTGAGTTAGACCACAAGATGTTAAAAATACATGATCTAAAAATGTATTTCTTTAATTATTTGACCTTAAAATGGAAAAAAACTAATTCTGGGCCGCCCTATATATCATACACGCACGCCCTTGAATATTCTTTATTTAGAATATTCACACAAAAAACTACACAAGTACCATCTCGGCATAGCTTTCAGTATTCGAGAGCGAACTAATTAAAAGGCCACTCTTGTTTCGTTTAAGAAGGAGATTAGAATATCACACTTTTTTAAGCTATCCGGGTATGGTCCACGTTCCAAGAAACCTCGAGGTAACATCAGAGCATGCCAATTACTAGGTCACGCCAAAGTTTCTGTTACCTGTGTTTTTCATTCATATTTTAATTATGAGCTTTGCGAGATGTGATTTGGGATTTTTGGATCGATGTCAGATACATGACGGAATTAATATTATTGTTACGTCACTGATCTTAAACATATCTCTAACTGGAAGTCGGTTTTCACAGTTTAGTGCACGTGACTGTTTGAGGCCATGTTGCTGAGGTGAAAACTACCCACTCTTACCCCCTGCCCTCAGCTACTTTATACGCTATCATACAAGCTGTCTTAATCAATTATCCGAAAGCTAGTTGGCTGTAAATTACGTGTTGGGGTCGTTCTAAATACTTCACAGCAGTCCACAGTAGCGTTCCAGTTGTCGCAACTTGTGTTGAAAGACATCACATAAATACGTTTGAACATAAACCAGTGGAAACTGAACCAATTAACCTTTTTTTTCTTGTGCTGTCTGGATCCTCAAAAAATATTCAATAGCTAATCACGTAATGAATCATCCAACAAATTAATCGCCAACTCTGAACGAGCTGTTTATGAGTAACAAAACGCCACCTTTCGGAAAGTTTTATTAAATTAATAAAGAAAAGGAAAACAACGAAACACGCGCGCGCACTCTCGAGCGTTTTGTTAGTTGTGTAAACAGGTGAAAATACGTAATTGTTTTGATTATATGTAATTTAAAAGACGTATCGGTTTGGATTTTTACACTAACTTTCATCACCATTACAAAATGCTCATTTCGTGATGACGAGAAACCTACTTGAAGCAAAAATGTATTTTCAAGACGGCTAGTATTAGTATTAAAACTTTAATTAAAGTTCAGACAATTAGCAGACCATCTTTGTTAACCTGAAGATGACTTAAGGAGGTAAAAACTTTGTTCTGTACTTGAATTAAAATAAAGTTTTAATAGCGATACCAGTCGTCTCCAGAATATATGTTTATTTAACTCCCTCTACATTTTTAACAATTTATAATATTAGTGTTATTCACTTTTAAAAACACCTGTCGACTTTCCCCCTCGTGATAAACACGAGTTACCTTTTCCTACTTATGACAGCTGCACTAATTGTTTTACAGTTAATTTTGGTCAGAAACACAAGATTAGAGATCCTTTTTATTTTCTCTTTTTAATCGTTGTATTGACTTTCTTCAACTTTGATTTCAACCTTTTCAATTTGAAGACGTGTTTTACCACCATAGCTAACCAGAGGAACATCTTTGAATGGAATGGTAACCGAGTAGCTGAAAAACCAACTTCAAACTATGCACACCATTATACAACTACAGGCCTTTTTTGCACTCGAACGATTCACTTACGACGCCATCGCCCCCTGCTCGGTTGATTCTAATTTTGTATGTGTGAATGAAATAAAATATTTATTTTTATTTTCATTAAGATCATTATGGATAAGTGTGTGAATAAATAACTTTTTATAACGCGCAATAATTGTAATTTTCTGTTTGTTTTTGTTTTGAATTTCGCGCAAAGCTACACGAAGGCCATCTGCGCTAACCGTCCCTAATTTAGCAGTGTAAGACTGGAGGAAAGGCAGCTAGTCATCACCACCCATCGCCAACTCTTGGGCTACTCTTTTACCCACGAATAGTGGGATTGATCGTCACATTATAACGCCCCACGGCTGAAAAGGTGAGCATGTTTTGGTGCGACCGAGTATCGAACCCGGGACCCTCGGATTACAAGCCTTACGCACCTGACCATGCTGGAGCAGTGTTCGTGGGAAAAGCGTACGAATTTTCTTCATAGCTCTCTCCAACTGAACGAAATGGTGACGTCAGAAACGTACTTAGTTTTCGTAAGTGTTTGGAGTATTTGTACATAGCTCTTGGCTTTAATATTACACTAAAACAATATTATGAACATTGTCATTCGGCAGCAAAAATCTCAGATTTTAAATAAATGTGAAAGTTCATAACGCGGTTCAGCAATGCTGTTTTATGTTTAAAATCTGTGAATATTTGTGTCACTGTGCAAAGCGCAGTTTTACGGCCCTAATATCAAAATTAATTTTACATCCACTAATAAAAAGTTTGGTGGTTAAGATAACAAAGTGCAATAATTGATAACAAGTGAAACCTACAGAATGTATACAGTCATAAGTGTAACATCTCCAGTTGGTTATACCAAATAATCGTTTGTTTGAAGTCCAGCAAAAACTGCAAAATGGGATATCTGTGATCTGCTCACCACGGGTTTTAAAACCCGGTTTCTAGCGTTGCAAGCCCACAGATGTACCCGCGGTGACATTGATGGACTCCAAAAACACACGTAACAATATTTCATCCACCATCCACAACTCAGTTGGTTCTAACAATGCAAGGAACAATGTCAAATTTGTAGACAACATTAACTCTGTTCAACAGGTTTTAGTATAACATAACATAGTTAACTTTTCAGTTGACTGGAAAGTCACAACATTTCACCTGTTGTCAAGGTAACAGGGAAGTTGTCTCCAACTGGCTCTGATGCACAAACAGACTAGAGCAAGAATATTTAACCAATCACCACTGCAACGTCACAACTACACCAGTTAGCTCCAACATTTAATATGCTGACGCCAGTATTTGACAAATGTCACAACAGGATTATTAGAGCTGGTCTACAGTAAATATAATTTGTAAATAACTGTGTATTTATCTTCAGAAATTTAGGGTTAACTCGGTGTCCTTTGACTATCGAATTACTTTTAAGATGTGAGATAGGACGAGATTTTAAATCGAGCACATTTTTAAGCAGCGAAAATAATTTCTCAAAATTACGCCTTTTACTAAATGCTCATTAAAGAAAGAACTTGTGCGCGCGTATTTTCAACCGACAAACGGAGAAAATCAGACATCTTATAATATACTTGGAGCCGAAGTAAAGGGGGAAACTCAACTGATTCTAAGTATTATAAGGGTTAATCTAAGTATTATGGGTTAATCGCACTTTGCTTAAAGCCTTAAACAGTTTGTTTTATCATGCAACTTGTTTGGTAGAAGAACACATATCGAAAACTCTAATCGAATTACGCAGTTTAACCGCTAGTTTTAACGCATCCATAGCCCCAAAGTGCGATTTTGTAGCAGGTGAACGTGAGACAAATATTTGGATTCACAGCCTATCGTGCCAGTTACTTGACCACATCCGGCAGGTGGCGGTTAATATAAAAATTAAAAAGTAACAACGGCAGCTGCCAACCAAGTTGATCATTCCAGTCAAAAGTAGGGCGCGTGTTATAATTATGTGATCCATTATTTCTGAACTACAAAATGGACAGCTTGTACATGTCTACCACTAAAATAAAGCCTCGAAATTTAACCTTTTAACCAGTCGATGTTATCAGTGAGCCACTGAATACGAAACTAACACACATGCGCATAGAACATCAATATTTTGGTTTAAATAGATTCTATCTGCATGCTGGCCCGGCATGGCCAAGTGTGTTAAGGCGTTCGACTCGTAATCCGAGGGTTGCGGGTTCGAATCCCCAGTCGTACCAAACATACTTGCCCTCCCAGCCGTGGGGGCGTTATAATGTGACTGTCAGTCCAACTATTCGTTGGTAAAAGAGTAGCCCAAAAGTTGGCGGTGGGTGGTGATGACTAGTTGCCTTCCCTCTGGTCTTACACTGCTAAATTAGGGACGGCTAGCACAGATAGCCCTCGAGTAGCTTTGTGCGAAATTCAAAACAAACAAATCTACACGCTTGCATTGGTTGAAGTTAAACGTTTGTAATATCCGTATCCAAAGTGTATAATTTCTTACGAATTAGGCACTTAAATTACCAATATTGACCAGTAAGTAAATAAAACAAGAATCTCATCTTTTCTACTTGCTGAGACATCACTGTATTTATTGACTCGAACAGTGGCTCCGCTCATCTCTATTCATATATGGTAACACTTGCTTACTTGTCTTTTGTGTGTAAATAACCAATCGAAAGCTCAGGATGTCTCAGCCTCGGTAGACTAATTCTTTTCATGCTAGATTCGAAGCGGTAAAATAAGCCGTTAGGAGGTTTGAAATACAACTTAGTTACTACGTTTGATAAATTATATTGGAATTCTGTGGCATTAACATAGTGGTCTTTAATTTTTGATGGTTTCAAAATGTACATATAAAACCATAGAAAATAATAGTTTCACATCCTTCAATTCTAAAATTTCATAAGGCAAGCACAACCTACGGCAAGCAACAAATGAGTACATGGCTCTCAACTAAAACAGATAATTGTTTATTATATTTCTTCATTATTGTTATACATTTAAGTAAAATACGTTTACGAATTTATTTATAAATAGTAATAATGTATATACATATAATATATTATGGGTGAAATGTGACTGTATTCTAGAAAATATTAGTCCTCTGAAACACAGCCAAGGCAGGTCACTTTCTAAAGGCTAGTTTTATATTGTTAGACACGTACGCCCCTTCATTGCAATTTTTATAATGTTAGCCAGGCACGGCTTAAAGTTCAATATACACACACAAACACACACAGGTATAATTGTGTGAGACTTAAACTATTCTGTTTAAACATATGTTTGTGTTGTAATTTGTACTCATTCTAGAAAGAAAAAAGCATAATTTACATTTCCTAATTTTTATAATGGTTACAAAGTCGGTCGAATCGACCCAACCCATACAGGGATGCAGTAGTGAAAACAACAGATAATACATAGTTTTAACTTTTCTTAAGACACGTTCGATAACTATGTGGACATTATTTGGGTTTCATATATGAAATTTGAAAATGTTCAGATGCTTAAAAGTATTTTCTAATCTTAGAATCTAAATTAATTTTTTATGTTGGATAGGCAACATTAGAAAAGTAAAAAGGTACGATAAAAACATTAAGATATCTTAAAACTTAATAAGAATGGTATTTTGCAAAATTTTATAAAGATGCACATGCATTTTATAAATCATGGTTGACACAACAGTGCAAGGCCTCAAATTTTTGTCTCGCTTAATGGTTTAATTCCAACACTAAATAACGACGCACTATTTGTTGTTCAGTCTAACGTTACCACATGAACCGACTGTTCCGTGCCTACCACAAGGAATTAACCTCAAATTTTAGAGTTACAAGCTCATACAGTTATCACTGACAGTTCTAGTTGAATATCACACGAGAGTATTTCAGAAAAAAATACATTTCTCTTAAACACTCTCAGGGAGAAACACTAATTATGAAAAGATTGGGTAATTTCTGGTTTTAGCGATTGGAGATGAGGTCTAATTATTTATAAGATTCCTACGGCGTGTGTGTTCCAACTGTTGATTTGACATTACATAACAGTTTCGGACGTAAACGGAAACAATTTATTTGAATATTAAAAAACTGAAGACGAAGCATCGAAATCTGATTTTTTTTAGAGTTATGAGCCACTAAAAGGTGAAGAGTTATACACAAGGTTTTATTCAATCAAGTGTGTGTGTGTGTGTGTGTGTGTGTGTGTGCCAAAGCCACATCCGGATATCTGCTGAATAAACAACATATAAATTTATGTCAAGATTATAAATACCCTTTAACAGAAGCAGTAATACGCACATTATAATATATTAAAAGTATCGTTAAAAATTGCTCGTATTCATTGTGTTAGCTGAATCAAGAACAAACCTTTTTAAAGAATAGAATAGAACACGGAATCTAATTAACAAGTCCAAATATCCTTTTTTTAAATTGACTTGTTTGTACCTCATTCAACTGTGGGAAAATATCACTCCTGCCAACCGTTTTGTTGTCATTTATTCATCACCGAAACTCCAGTTTTTCCAATTACAATATTAAACAAGAACCTCCCTTTCTGTGATAATCTGTACACTCCAGTTAACCACGATGTAATAAGAACATGTCCATTAGTTATCAGCTTTATTATTCAGTACTGACTAAGTCCTGACAACAGCTGGTGTTCAGTAAATGTATCTTATACACGTGCGCCACTTTCTCCAGACGCACTGATTCAACCTTTGATTAGACGTGTAATACAGAGTTAGGTGAGAGCGACAACTATTATATAAACACACGTTTCATGTATCACAGACGTTACAACTTGCAAATATTTTGTCTGTCACACAAGCTTTTCAGTTGACAAATTATAATTTAGACTTGGAAATATTGTCTTATGGTTCATTTAGAACATTAGAGTAAAAACTACCATCTAATAAATTCATTTGTTATGTAATCATGATAGGTAACTTATAACGCTTACTGTGTTACGATGGGTATAGAATTACATTAAATATACAACTAGTTATTGTTTGGACGTTACACAATTAAGTATTCACTTGTTACCGAAACAGATAAAGCTGCGGAATTATCACACGCCACGGTACAGTGAAGTAATTATTTTACACACTAGGATAAAGTGGTGTAACTAATTAGTTTACAAACACCACGGTTCAATGGTGTAGCAACAGTTACTTCACACATCAAGGTGTAATAATAAATCAGAATCAATACGAGATGTAACTTCAGTATTTTCTGCGATCCTGTTTGTTTTACATACAAGCTAATCTTTATCTATTGTTAGAAAACCACTCGGGTTTAATGTGGCCCAGTAATGACGTCAGGCTGAGATTTCTTGTAACATTATAAAACGGTTTTGATCATTTAACGAGTTGGACAAATACTGAGTACAAGTTTAAATATGCTAACATTTCATTGTGCGTCACTGGTTAGGCCACATTTAGAATAGTGTGTTCAGGGAAGGGTTAACAGAATGATGCTTAGGATGGAGGGGCCAAAATCTCTCGAATTTCTTTTCTGTTGTAAAGATAATTGATGAATAATAATTTTTATACTTAACAGTGAGAACACCAAGACTAAGGGACGGATATATAAATTTTGACATGGTTGGAGTCGTTTTTAGATCAGACAGTTTCATTTTTCTAACAGGGTGGTTTGGGTTTTGGAATGGGTTGCCGTCAGATGTTACATGAGCAGTAGATTTATGCAGGTTTAAACAAATGCTTGATAGGTATATGAATGATAAGAGTTGACTTTAAGCTGTTGACTGCCAAGTGTTTCAGCTGCTACAATACGACTCTAATGCTACTTCATTTTGTAACTTTTTTTCGTGACGCCATTTTGGATCGAAAGTAAAACAATTTGTAAGTAGGTCAAAAGCGTGTATGGTGCTGACATCTAGCGTTGAAGTTAAGTATTATTGAAAACGAATTAACTCGTCCGTGGCACTGTGTCACCGATCGGCTTGGACGAGTTATCTCGTCTACGGCACTGAACAGGTAAAAGGCTAACAACGATTATGGTTTCACCCTTGTTTGCGTGTGCATGTTTGCAGCAATAATTCTCAAAAACGGCTGAAAGGATTTGCAAGAAAGTTGGATTATGTTTGGATTATAATCCATTAGAAGTGATTACTTTTTTGAAGGGTCAAGGGCACAGAAAGATCAGAAAAATGAAAAATAAACATCACCTGTTAAGACTGGGGCCAATTCTTCACACTGTTTTTGCTCTATAATTCACACAAAATTAATTCGATTTTGATGAAAGACATAAAATGAAATATCATACTAAAAACGTCCCGTTGATAACGACGAACATACTTATGTTTCAGAGTCGAATCTGACTAATGCTGTGGTTTTGTATTTCTAATTACACCTAATACACAAATACAGCGATTCAACTTAACCGTGGGTCAAGGTCAAGTGAAGGACAAACTTTTTCGAAAACATCGCAATCAGTTTGACATACCAGTTGAATCACACGTTCAGCAATCTATTACTGGATTCACAGAGAGGCATATAAAACAAATTTGCACCACAGTATTGTTACTTTCAAATAAAGGTGATTAGAAATCATTAGTTTTAACCTGTATGAAACTACAATCACAGTAAAGCCTAAATAGGTACTGTTGAAGCATAGTGCCTTACAAAATTATTTCCCTAAAGATTCTCAAATTTAAAATGTCATTTCGACAAAGAAGAGTAAATATAATACTCAGTGTGGTACTATCATAATATCATCCTCTACAAAGGGTAAATATAATACTCACTGTGATACTATCATAGTATCATCCTCTACAAAGGATAAATGTAATACTCAGTGTGGTACTATCACAGTATCATCCTCTAAAGAGTAAATATAATACTCGGTGTGGTACTATCACAGTATCATCCCCTACAAAGAGTAAATATAATACTCAGTGTGGTACTACCATAGTATCATCCTGTTCAAAGAGTAAATATAATACTCACTGTGGTTCTATCATGGTATCATCCTCTTCAAAGAGTAAATATAATACTCAGTGTGGTACTATCATAATATCATCCACAACAATATTATTGTATCGTGGTTCCATTAATATTGAGTTTTATTGTTAGTTTTAAAAGCTATGCTGAGATTTATTAATTGAGATCTATTGCACTAACCCTAAATCACTGGTTTCCAGAAAGACCTCCACTCCATCCTAATGTCAGTATTAAAAGATACTGAAATGTCTCGAGTGGCAGGTGTTTAAAAGACCGCATGAGAAACTAGGTTTACTCACTTCTGAAGTACATGATGAAATGGTCGTCAGTGGCACGAGACAGGTCTTCTATCACGTTTCTCTGGATAGTCTCCAGTTTATTATTTGACAACTCCAGCATCATGACATTGGGGGCGCCAATGAAGGCATGAGCGGGAAGCGTCCTCAAGCGATTTCGGTTGAGGTGGAGACTGGTCAAGGAAAGAAGACCGTGAAAAGCGTTGGGTGCGATTTCCGAGATCCTGTTTTCCTTTAGATCAAGCTCGTGTAATCTGGGCGCTCCACTAAAAACGTGGTTGTCCAATTTCAGTAGGCGGTTCTTATACAGGTCCAAACGTCGGAGATTTTTCAAACCGTTAAAGGTGTAAGGAGTAAGATGTCGAATCTTATTATGCCACAGTTCCAGTTCCATCAGGTTGGACAGGTGGACGAAAAAGTTATCGTTTATCCAAGATATGTTATTTCTGTCCAGCATTAAGAACGTTAGTCGTGGCAAATCGTAAAACGCTTCTGCTCTCAATTCTTCAATGACGTTATCACTGATGACGATACTGGTTAACCGAGGCAAATGCGAAACTGCGTGTTTGCGAAGGTTCCGAATTTCGTCGTTTTCCAAATCGATTCGACTGAGATGTTCCAAATGGACAAAAGAATTGGAAGGGAGTTCCGATATGGAACACTGCTTAATGTTCAGTTCCTCGAGTCGTGGTGTTCTGAGAAAAGCTTCTATCGGCACAAACTCCAGGAAACTGGAGGCAGGCTGGGAAGTAACTGTCAGACTGGTTAGCCTACTTTGACGAGCAAAACCTTTCCAAACGTCATCGTCTGGTCTCAGAGGACCAATCACAAAACAAGAAATTCGGCGCGCTTCGTCAACTCCATCTAAGTCACAACTACAGTACATGGACTTATTGGCTGTTAACATGTTACACAGTGCCACGTGTGACGTCACATCTTGACTGCAAACAACTAACACCATCAACACTAATCCAATAACAGAGTTCAGCATTATCACGTGGTCCGAAGTTCCAAGTCAACAGATGCTCCTGGGAGGTTGGAAAAAAATAACCATTGTTACATAATTTGATAGCAACTATTTCCTTTCCATTTATCATCACAGTTCAAGATTGGTCTTAGAGATTTAACCTGAGGCACCGGAAAACATACAACGGTTAAATACAACAAGGACTAATGCACACGAGTCACGAACTCGGTGAAATACAACAAATAACAACATCCCGACACGTCAAGTTGGAAGTGTCCTTTAAGTATCACATCTCTGCAAAAGACTAAGGTTTGGGTTTGCTAACAGCCGCTTGGCTGACTGTCAGGACGTTAAACTACCGGCAAAACATTCAGAGAATTTAAAAACTGAACGGTCAATTGGCTACCTCGAACTTAATATTAATTTACAAAATCATCAATGCGTCTTTCCTGGTGGTCGTTATGAATGGTATTACTAATAATATGAAGAGATGTTTAGCTATAAATTAAAAACTACACGAGTAATTTAAAAAAATGTAACTAGAAACAAAAAATAAAGTGTCTTCTGGGCATGTTGCTTGTTGTTGTTTTGTTTAGGTTTGAATTTCACGAGGGATATCTGGGTTAGCCGTCCCTAATTTTTGCAGTGTAAGACTAGAGAAAAGGCAGCTAGTCATCACCAACCTACCGGAAACTCTTGGGCTGCTTTTTTGCCAACGAATAGTGGGATTGGTCGTAACATTATAACGCCCCCACTGCTGACAGAGCAAGTATGTTTGGTGTGACGGAGATTCAAGTCTGAGTTTTCTTATAGCAAGGCCACATCGGGCTATCTGCTGAGTCCACGAGGGGAATCGAATCCCTGATTTTAGCGTTGTAAATCGATAGACTTACCGCTGTACCATCGGGGTACACGGGAATTCGAACCCGAGACCCTCGAATTGCGAGTCGAATGCCTTAACCACCTGGCCATGCCGGGCCTGTTGTTTTAAGTATGCTGCTTAGTCGATATGGGATTGTTTTATATACAACCAACTTCTAAATACAATGAAGTACAACTGTATTAATTATTTATCTATTATCGGCTCGTAACTCCTGCAATTTATTTTTAAAGGAACACATTTATGTGACAAAGATAAGAGGTAGAGATAGCATCGTTTACACTAGAATTAATGTTCTTTTAAATTGCTATTTGTTATTAACAATACTTATAAAAATAGATATTTATTTCAAGCTACGATGAGATTGGTTGACACCATTATTTTGTTTTTTTATTATTGAATAAAATATCAGGTCATCCCATTAGTAATGTCCGAAAATTTCATACAGAAAGTACATAAAATATCAGGTCATCCCATTAGTAATGTCCGAAAATTTCATACAGAAAGTACATCATCATTTCTTGTCTTTAATGATTAAAACATGCAGTAGGACGAGCATAAAAAATGTTCAGACAAACAGAAACTAACCAAACTCCAATTCTTCAGATTATTAATCAAATAAACCCTTATGATGATGGATGTGTCTGAGGAGAACATTAAGCATATAATGTTTTATGAGTTTAAAAAGACAACAGTGCAGCAGAAACTACACGAAACATTCAAGGTATTTATGGTGCGGAGTCTCTCAATTAAAAAAAAATGCCAAAGGTGGTTTCTTAAGTTCAGATCAGGTCACTACAGTTTAAGTGATACACCTTGTTCAGGTCATCCTGTTGAGTTTAATGATGACTTGCTGCTGGCTGCACTTGATGAAGATTGTGCTGTAACAGTTGAAGAACTAGTACAGATGGTTATGTAAACCAATTAAACAGTTGACCGTCATTTGCAACAGCTTGGAAAGGTGTCAAAACTTGAAAAATGAGTCCCCATGACTTGACAGAAGCCAAGCTTAGATCAAGAGTAAACATTTGCAGTAATCTGCACTCTTGTTAACGTAACTCACCTTTTTTGGACAGGTTAGTGACTGGAGACGAAAAATGGATGTTTTATAAAAATGTTAAGTATCGCAGACAAAGACTCAGTGCAGATAAACTGGCTAAAGCACAGTCGGAATGGATCTCCACCCAAGGAAAGTCTTGTTAAATGTTTGATGTTAGTGTAAAGATCACATCAGACTTCTATTGTCAACGGTTAGAGCTCTTGAATGCTGCACTGAAATAAAAGAGGCCTGCTTTGATCAGTTGTAAAGGTGTTGTGTTACACCAGGATAATGCACGGCCCCATACAGCAAGGATCACATCTGTAAAGACTGGAGAGTTAGACTGGGAAAAACTTCCACATACAACTTGTTCTCCAGATCTTGCCCCATCTGATTATCATCTATTCCAATGTTTGCAGAACTGTCTTGATGGAAAAGAACGTGGAACACATGAAGATGTAAAAACTACCCTCTTTACATCATTTTCCTCCAAACCCCAAGAAGTTTACAGAAGTGACATTCAGAAGTTTGTGAATCATTGGCAGGAAGTAATAATAATGGAACATACATTATTAATTAAATAACATTAAAAGTATTTGAAATTCACTCTTTTTTTTTAAACCTAAAATCAGACATTACTTAAGGGGTGACTTGATAATTAAAAATCAGACATTACTTTAGGGATGACCTGATAATTAAAAATCAGATATTACTTAAGGAGTGACCTGATAAAGCAAAAAAAATTAAACAATCAAACATTTTACTGTGATGTTTACAGATGATTCACAGAACTTGTGACTCAGTCATTACAAAGATATTGTTATAAAAGGAAACTGTTTACTGATATAAAATTCTGATGACCTATTAAGGAGATATTTATAATACTATTTCGATGAACAATCCAAGCCATCCTTACATGGACCAACTCCGTGATAAGAGAAACTGCTTTAAAAAAATACAAAAGTGATAACATAAGGTGTCACACTAAAATTGACAACCGTATAATTATACGACCCCAAAAGTGAAAGTGAAGACTATATAATAATGTGTCAATCGTGTTACCTGGAATATCCAATGGCAACCAGACATTTTAGGTTGGCTGTGATACAAACACCACCAACGTGGAGAAGATATTGTTAAGATATAAAACAAGTAATAATGTAAAGAGTAAACATGTAATAATGTTCACTGGTGATATTTACACACAACACAAAAAGTAACCGTAAATAACGAATTAATATAAATCAGACACAGTGCCCTTCTTTCAATATCTAGTAGTTTTAAACTGGTTGCAAAACTTAAACATGTCCTCTTACGTAATAGGCAGGTAATTCTGGGAAAATACAAACACGATACCTATGTTTGTTTAGATGTATTTTCACACACAAACATACTTTACTATTTCACGACATATGCCAAATGTAACTTATGTTTGTCTGTTTTGGAATTTCGCGCAACGCTACACGAGGGCTATTTGCGCAAGCCGTCCCGAATTTAGCGGTTTAAGACTAGAGGGAAGGCAGCTAGTCATCACTGCGTACCGCCGACTCTAGGGCTACTCTTTTACAAACGAATAGTATGATTAAACGTCACAATATACGCCCCCACGGTTGAAAGAGCGACCATTTTTGGTGCGACGGAGATTCGAACCCGCGATCCTAAGATTACGAAATGAAGGCTTTAACCCACCTGGCTATGCAGGGCTGTAACTCACCACCCGTGGAATTCAACTTCCAGACGGTAACTGGCTTTTCGAATATCACGCAGCATCTGGCACTAGAGATAACTGTTAAACTTACATCATCGTAACGTGATGCTGTAATTTGAGTTCCACGTATTTTATACCAGCACATGTGTGTGCGTTCGTTTTACAATAGAATTGTGTGCATTTGTACATCTATCGTCCGTTCCACGATGGAACTCGCGTGTCTTCTCTAATCTGTTAATCGGTATTAAGTATAGAGTTTCGAGTTTTTGACATGAACAATTCAAAGTGTAAATGATGTAATTTTGATATAGTCCTAAAGGAGAAAATTTAAAATTACAAAACAATTATCAGTAATAAATAAGATTTTCTTTTCACTTCTCAGAAAGTCTTAAATTTTTAACGTTTAATAACTTTTGACTAAAAGGTCAGGGGGTGTGTTATACATCGTGTTGTATCGATGTCCGTGATTCACTTAGGTGCTGGACAAACGGATTCTATGAAAAACATTGGCTGATGTGTTATCGTATTATTTAAGATAAACTGTATTTCAGGCCGGGAGCAATCCATAGTAACAACAGCGATATCATATTATTCTATTATTCAAGTGCTGTTCACTTAACCGAGTTTAGTTTTTCAGTTCAGTTGATAGCTCGAAGTTCTGAAACAAACATGGATAACGTATATAACTAAACTCTTATTACGCACTTAATTATCTATAGATAAAAATGAAACTGTTAAAATTACAAACAGTGAACTACATATGACGGGTTAAGAATTGGCGAAAATGCTCTGGAATATGTTACCCATCGAAACATTTTATGGGTCCGAGATGCGAGTTCCATTAAACGTTTCTTGTCTCGTGAAATATATTACTGTATACTACCAATTAGCAACTTGATTACATACATTTATTACTTTTAGGAGCCACAACATTTTATTTCGTACTTAGCACTTAAACTCTGTCTGTCGCATGCACTCAATGTAAAAAAACTTTAAAAAACAAAATCGACGAGTCAACGTATTTTCTTAGTACGAGATGTACTTCTACGGGGACCCCCAAAAGTATTCCGTTTCAAAAATAAATAAAACTAAAATTAATAGTAATGAATATATACGTAATTTTTACTTCTTGGTTTTATAGGTCATACGTCATGCTTTGTTGTAACCTTCAGAATGCGTAATTCTTCTCGTGATTCACGGTATGCGCACGTTTTACTGATGTAACTTCAGTACAAGTTACAATATTTTGTGTCTCTAAAGTAAAGTTATTTTAATGCCTACTGACGGAATGACAGACAATGCGAGAGATTAAAATAAGCGATTCCACCAGACTTGTTTTCAGGGAAAATACCCGGATAATTAGAACTGTCCAAGACGTCGCCTGTAGTTACAGGCAGTGTGAATTTATGTTTTTGATCTGCTGCGTTTGTTCTTCCACTCGAATTAATATTCGAAATTAAGTTTGTTTGTACGGTTGTACAAATTGGACATTACTGAATTAAAAAGGTTAAAATAATGACCACATTTATGAAAGGTTCCTATGTGTTCAAATTAAAAAAACAAACAAATCAGACTCACCAGGAAAACCTTTTTAAGTAACTTATTTTAGTGAATAATTCACGGTGGGTAACCCAGGATCAGAAAAACGAGTTTATTTAAGCTAACAGACACTAATGAGGTTAATATAAAATATTTGTTCAGTGACAGACTTACTTTGTGACAAAGTAACATTTATAATGTAATCCACTTTTTACATCTCACTACATAGCTACATAACAAACCTGCGTGTCCTTATCAGTACAGTTTCAAGGATAGTCACTACATAATAGACCTGTGTGTCCTTATCAGTACAGTTTCAAGGATAGTCACTACATAATAGACCTGCATGTCCTTATCAGTACACTTTCAAGGACAGTCACTACATAATAGACCTGTATGTCCTTATCAGTGCAGTTTCAAGGACAGTCACTACATAATAGACCTGTGCGTCCTTATCAGTGCAGTTTCAAGGACAGTCACTACATAATAGACCTGTGCGTCCTTATCAGTGCAGTTTCAAGGACAGTCACTACATAATAGACCTGTGCGTCCTTATCAGTGCAGTTTCAAGGACAGTCACTACATAATAGACCTGTGCGTCCTTATCAGTGTAGTTTCAAGGACAGTCACTACATAATAGACCTGTGCGTCCTTATCAGTGCAGTTTTAAGGACAGTCACTACATAATAGACCTGTGCGTCCTTATCAGTGCAGTTTCAAGGACAGTCACTACATAATAGACATGTGTCCTTATCAGTGCAGTTTCAAGGACAGTCACTACATAATAGACATGTGTGTCCTTATCAGTGAAGTTTCAAGGACAGTCACTACATAATAGACATGTGTGTCCTTATCAGTGAAGTTTCAAAGGACAGTCACTACATAATAGACCTGTGCGTCCTTATCAGTGCAGTTTTAAGGACAGTCACTACATAATAGACCTGTGTGTCCTTGTCAGTGCAGTTTTAAGGACAGTCACTACATAATAGACCTGTGTGTCCTTGTCAGTGCAGTTTCCAGGACAGTCACTACATAATAGACCTGTGTGTCCTTATCAGTGCAGTTTCAAAGGACAGTCACTACATAATAGACCTGTGTGTCCTTATCAGTGCAGTTTCAAGGACAGTCACTACATAATAGACCTGTGTGTCCTTATCAGTGCAGTTTCAAGGACAGTCACTACATAATAGACCTGTGTGTCCTTATCAGTACAGTTTCAAAGGACAGTCACTACATAATAGACCTGTGTGTCCTTATCAGTACAGTTTTAAGGACAGTCACTACATAATAGACCTGTGCGTCCTTATCAGTGCAGTTTTAAGGACAGTCACTACATAATAGACCTGTGTGTCCTTGTCAGTGCAGTTTTAAGGACAGTCACTACATAATAGACCTGTGTGTCCTTGTCAGTGCAGTTTCCAGGACAGTCACTACATAATAGACCTGTGTGTCCTTATCAGTGCAGTTTCAAAGGACAGTCACTACATAATAGACCTGTGTGTCCTTATCAGTGCAGTTTCAAGGACAGTCACTACATAATAGACCTGTGTGTCCTTATCAGTGCAGTTTCAAGGACAGTCACTACATAATAGACCTGTGTGTCCTTATCAGTACAGTTTCAAAGGACAGTCACTACATAATAGACCTGTGTGTCCTTATCAGTACAGTTTTAAGGACAGTCACTACATAATAGACCTGTGTGTCCTTATCAGTGCAGTTTCAAGGACAGTCACTACATAATAGACCTGTGTCCTTATCAGTACAGTTTCAATTATAGTCACAACATAATAGACCCGTGTGTCTTTGTCAGTACTGTTTCAAAGACAGTCACTACATAATAGACCTGTGTGTCCTTATCAGTACAGTTTCAAGGGCAGTCACTACATAATAGACCTGTGTGTCCTTATCAGTACAGTTTCAAGGATAGTCACTACATAGATATGGAATAGAAGTATTGATATATTAATATAATATTAGAGATATTCAGATAATTGTGCTTATAGATACACACAGTATCGCAAACACGTGTCTACCGTCATTAAATTAGGGCTTCTACGTCGCGCTTAACAGAAACGTACACGGATTTAATTGGAAACCTCACCCAGACTACATACGAGCAGACGATTGAAACTCGACGCTAACACTAACTAGGCGTCATTTTGGCAACTTAAACTGCAGAAGGAAAATTAGATGTGTTGTAAGCAATATTATTTATTAATTAAAGAACCATATATACGAAATTACTTTCACTAAATGAAATAAAAATATAAAATTTGATTACGTCTTCCAAATACTCACAATATCACCCGAAATATTTTGCTTAACAAACGCAATTTGCTAAAAGAATGTGACGATTTTGCGAGAGTTTGGACTAATATATCACATCATACGTTTACTGACAAAAGGGTTGTTTTAAGTTAGTGAGCACTTTTGGAAAGAGGTTTACATCGCTTGTTATTTTCAGCTTCCACGACAAAAAGATATTTTTGTAGGTTGAACACGACTATATCACAACAATTCTATTTTAAGGAGCGAATTTGAATTTGTTTGGGAATTTTGAATCTCGCACAAAGCTACTCGAGGATTATCTGTGCTAGCTGTCCCTAATTTAGTAGTGTAAGACCAGAGGGAAGGCAGCTAGTCATCACCACCCACCGCCAACTCTTGGGCTACTCTTTTACTAACAAAATAGCGGGATTGACCATCACAATACAACGCATCTACGGCTGAAAGGGCAAGCATTTTTGGTGCTATGGGAATTCGGGCCCACGACCCTCGGATTACGAGGCTGCGCCGGGTCTTAAGGAGTGAAAAACATAGCTTTTACAAAGTTTACCGGATCTACCTTTCTGCATTATAACACGTTTTTAGGACAGCATTTCACACGTGACAAATTTGGTTATTGTGAAGCAGGACTACATTGTGGGCTATCATACTGTGCCCACAAGAAGGATCGAAACCCAGTGTTCAAGGTTACAAGTCCGAAGACTTTCCACTGTGCCACAGGGGTAAGTCTGCTATTGAGTCTAAAGTGTTTTTTGTTTTTTTTACCAGATACAATGGCTATTTTATAACCGCACGTGGAAAAAGGTAGCCCCCCTCTCTCTCCGTACACATACAACCAGAGAGGACCCAATATCTTTATTATATTGAAATTCAGCAATGAGTAACAAAGTTCACATTTCTTCTTATAACCAATGTTCTGAATCCTCTTTGTTTGTTCATTCTGTTAAGTTTGTTTCCATTGTATTACTAGTGATAAAATTACGTTCTTTCAATACCAACTGCATAAAACCCGGCATGGCCAAGCGTGTCAAGGCTCCGAGGGTCGTGGGTTCGAATCTCGGTTGCACCAAACATGCTCGCTCTTTCAGCCATGGCGGTGTTATAAAGGTACGGTCAGTCCCACTGTTCGTTGGTAAAAGAGTAGCCCAAGAGTTGGCGGTGGGTGGTGATGACTAGATACCTTCCCTCTAGTCTTACACTGCTAAATTAGGGACGTCTAGCGCGGATAGCCCTCGAGTAGCTTCGCGCGAAATTCAAAACAAACAAACGAAACCAACCGCACATATAAGGGAGACGTTGCGTTGTCTGTGTTTTAGTCGTAAAAACTGACATTCACATAGGGAATATTTTTTAACACCGTGAAGATATGTGATAACTTACCAGTGTCGTGTTTCCGTTAACTAATGAGGTGTTAAAGTATAATTTTTGTTGATATTGTCTGAACATAAACACTTCAAGAGTTGCTCGTATATAAACAAGACAATTAAACACTAATAGATGAGTCTGTCACAAAAGATGCTCAGGGTTTTGACTTTTCGTGTTGTTTAGTCTACACAGGAAGTTTTGAAAGTATCACCACAGGAATTATTTGATGTATTTATTCGCTCAGTATTGTGTATATGGCAAAACATCTCGTTGCGTAGTTATGTTGAAAATATAAAGGAAAGTCGAAACACGTTGTTGTAAAATTATCTTAACTAAACAACATTATGAATGTCTATTTTTAACCAATGGTCACTATTCCTGCATCGTAATGCTACCTAAAGGCTCGTTCTTTTTTGTTTTTGAATTTCGTACAAAGCTACTCGAGGGCTATCAATGCTAGCCGTCCCTAATTTAGCAGT
Organism: Carcinoscorpius rotundicauda; assembly: GCA_011833715.1. Taxonomy (NCBI): domain Eukaryota; kingdom Metazoa; phylum Arthropoda; class Merostomata; order Xiphosura; family Limulidae; genus Carcinoscorpius; species Carcinoscorpius rotundicauda. The sequence goes on from CM022400.1 coordinate 67,003,457, forward strand.
GTAAGACTAGAGGGAAGGCAGCTCGTTATCGCCACCCACCGCCAACTCTTGGGCTACTCTTTTACCAACGAATAGTGGGATTGACCGTAACATTATAACGCCCCCACGGCCGAAAGAGCGAACATGTTCGGCGCGAGGGGATGCGAAACCGCGACCCTCAGATTACGAGTCGCACGCCAAGGCTAGTTCCACTACACTGTGTAGTCTTACCCAATCTAGGCGTTACACAATGGTGATCTCAAAGACACAAAGGTGACCCTAACCTCTAATAGTGCGGAAGTTCTGTAAATCCAGATTGCACTGTTTGAACACTGAAGATGGGTTGAGGCGTTCGACTCGTAATCTGAGTCGCTGGTTCGACTCCCCGTCACACCAAACATGCTCGCCATTCAGCCGTGTATGCGTTATAATGTGACTGTCAATCCCAGTATTCGTTGCTAAAAAGAGTAGCCCAAAAGTTGGCGGTGGGTGGTGATGACTAACTGCCTTCCCTCTCGTCTTACACTGCAAAATTAGGGACGGCTAGCGCAGATATTCCTCGCGTAGCTTTACGCGAAATTTAACAAAACAAACAAGCAGTCAGTTTAACTGGGGAAACTAGTTTCAGGGTATTATTAACAGTTAATGGTTACAAATAATAATTCTTGTGTGGATGATTTATTATCGTGTATAAAATTAGCTTTCTTACAGACATTAAATATTCCTTAAAAATCCTTAAACGCAGGTTGAAGTAGAAATTACTAGCTAATGATAGATAAAGAATAAATACGACAGTTGGAGCCTCGTATTTTGAACTTCGTTTCCTTGTCGACTGAAACACTGCATTAAAACCAATAATGTTTGTTTGTTTGTTTTGGAACTTCGCACAAAGCTAAAAACCAATAATAATAAGCAAACAAGAAATCATTTTTCAAAAAAGTAGTAAATGTACGATGGCTAACACCTAGAAATGATGCAAATACCAACACCACTACAAGTAGGTGCACAGGCGGCTGGTATCATAGACTGGCTGCCCTCCTTCTGATTAACAGTTATAAATTATGGATGACTGGTTATTTCTGAACCTCATAGGTGGAAGATCTGATAGTTAGGTTAATCGTCGAACAATTTTTGTTGTTTTTTAAGTCTCAGAGTTTTGTTTGTTTAAATTTTGAGCAAAGCACACGAAGGCTATCTGCGCTCGCCGTCCCTAATTTAGCAATATAAGACAAGAGAAAAGGTAGCTATTCATCACCACCCACCGCCAACTCTTGGGCTACTCTTACCAACGAGTAGTGGGATTGACTGTCACATTATAACATCCCCACGACTGAAAGGTCGAGCATGTTTTGTGCTATGGGGATTCGAGCCCACGACCCTCGGATTACGAGTTGAGCGCCTTAACCACCTGGTCATGCCGGGGCCTGTCGTCGTATGAAATACCTTTAAGACTGAAAACGTCAAATACTTAAAATTACATTGGCGTATGTGTGTGTGTTTATTGTTGTTAATAACAGAAAAAAACTCGAATATTTTTGTTGTTTTCATACACTTCACTCACCCTCCCACCCACCCACTCCTAACAGTCTTCAAGGTCATTAGGAAGCGTGTTCCCTCTCTGCTTCATTTTTACGTTTTAACTTTCTTTTTAATTTAGACCAAAAAATATATAAATTGAACCGGTTCCCACCGAAAGTGGGGCCTCAACTTTATGATTCTACAGCCATAAACGGAAACAAAGTCTTACACAAAATATTAAATTCCAAACCGTAAAATATTAACAGGGGCGCCGACGCACGAGCTTAATTTCTGTAGTGCATACTGGTGTAAAGAAAATATATTAATTTAAAAAATCAACGACCTCATAACAACAAAAATGTTGTTCGGTCTGTGTTATATTGATGTTCCTAAAGCTGTAAAGCGGAAGATTGGGTGTCTAATTAAATGAAAATAAAAATTTTAGTGTTGTGACATCGTTTATTTCTGGTATTAAAATCAGGAATTATTCATTTACAGTTCGAAACAAAACAGTTAGTAGTGGCACTTTTATAAATTCATCATAAAAGTGATCGCGGGTAGATCGAATTCATTTGACACTTGTGTTGTAAACTATGTAAACATAATTAACTGAAGATTTCGAGAAACTGTTTTAAAGGACCTATTTCAAATTCATATGACAGAACAAAATATTGATGAAATTACTAGTTTCGAGATTTTTATATAATAACTGAATTATCACTTTCCTTTGACACTTTTTTTCAGCATTACCATTAGGCTAAAAGTAATCATAACTAGATTCTACTTGTTTACGTAAGTGTTAAGCCTAAAATTATTCAAATTAATTATACTTTTCATAATATATCGGTATGAAAATAATTATACTTGTTTACATAAGTGTTAAGCCTAAATATTATTCAAATTAATTACACTTTTCATAATATATCAGTATAAAAATAATTCTAACTAAATTCTACTTGTTTACATTAGCGTTAAGCCTAAAATTATTCAAATTAATTGTACTTTTTATAATATATCGGTATAAAAAATAATTATTTTTAATTATTTTAAATTTACATTTAAAACTCTGCTGCTTGTTAATAACAGTTATAATTGTCTCTTTTAAACATCTAATCCATCATACATTCATAATAGATTCAACAATCTTTTCCTCTTCCATCCAGCATTTTAATCTTTATCAAATATCTAAATACATTAGTGGCAATTTATAATATACCAGTTAATAAATACTTTTGTAATTGTATTTTCAAATTTCGCTTGAGATGGTATTAATGTATTTCTAAATGTTCGAATATTGTAATTATAAACAGAAATGGTTTCTATTTTTTTGTCTTCTAAGGATAAGACCACAAGTTAATCTCACTATAACAAAAATTAAAAATAAATTCGATTGTAGCAATATTATAAAGAGGCCATATTTAATTTTTAATAAAACACTGTTTTATATCAAAGAATATGAAAACGAAATATGTTTTTGTTGTCAATTGAAATAATAAGTAATAAAACACCACCGTCTTTATCACATTCATCTCAGTAATAATTCTATAAAGTTGCTCGCCCGTAATCGCTAGTGGTTAAAATATTGATAAATTTAAATCATCGTTTACACAGTTAAAAAAACAACAACAAAAACTGATTACATAAACGTAGATATTGGTATATTTTATCGCTTATAATTACATCTTTACAAACGTTTCTGCTAACACTACCATACCTATGTTATGATCAACACTGAGCCACGTCCGTCTTGTCAATGTTTCAGCGTACTTCGAATCTGCAATGAATAGACTTGTGACAATCAGCGAACCCGAATGAAACGTCACGTGGCCACGCGGATCAGGTATACATGAAAGGATGATTTCGAGAACAGTGGTCCGACGTGAATTGTCCCTTGATGTGACACTTCTGTTTTGAGGGCAGGATTTTTTTTTTTTCACTACAAGGTCACAAAATACGTTTAATGATTACGGAAAAAAAAAGATCCGTGTTTTCTATCACTGTTATCTGTTAGCTCGCAAGCCCCATCTAGAGGCCATAATGTGAAACACATGATCGTTTCGAACATTTAAATTATCAGAAATATTCTCTAGAGTTATTTGATTTTCATAATATAATTTTTCTGTTAATTCACCCGTAGCCTTCAGATTACAAGTCGAGCGCTCTGACCACCTGGTTATGCTGGGCCGCCTTTGAGAGAAACAAGTGTTCAGAGTTTTGAGCATACTTATTAGGATTTTTAAAATATATTAATCGTAATTTTTGAAGCTTTGGCGATAATGTTACAGGAAACAACGACATCTAGATAATAATTTTTTTTTGTGTATATTTCATCAAACTTGTCGGTGGACATAGAAACACTAAAATCCGGGATAAGATTTCCCACGACGGACGGAGCAGTTGATCCGATGTGGCTTTAAAATAAAACAAACAATTCATCCAACACTCGACATTGAAGCTTTATTATTTCTAGCGCTACAAGAACACACAAACACAATCTTAAAACATGAAAAGCTGCTTCCCTTATGTGGAATTGTAAACACAAAAATAAAAACACCCATTAAAGTCGCAACTCATAAAATATAAAACTGCAAGTTAGAAGAAATCCCCGAAAAGACCCAATAAACCTTCTTGAAACGTTTGGTGAAAATATGTCAACAAGATGGTAAAAAACGTGAAACACCCATAAAAACCCAAAATACAAAACTGAACATTTCTATATTCCTTTCCCTGCACCTGATCAGCCCCCAAACCAATTCTGATGAAGATTTATCTACACCCTATGAAGCAGTTACATGAACAAACAACAGACAGCACTATTATATTTACATAGATAAGTAGTTACATGGACAAACAATAGACAGCACTGTTATGTCTACACAGATAAGTAGTTACGGGGACAAACAATAGACAGCACTGTTATATTTACATAGATAAGTAGTTACGTAGACAAACAATAGACAGCACTGTTATGTCTACACAGATAAGTAGTTACATGAACAAACAATAGAGAGCACTGTTATGTCTACACAGATAAGTAGTTACATGAACAAACAACAGACAGCACTATTATATTTACATAGATAAGTAGTTACGTAGACAAACAATAGACAGCACTGTTATGTCTACACAGATAAGTAGTTACATGAACAAACAATAGAGAGCACTGTTATATTTACATAGATAAGTAGTTTCGTGGACAAACAATAGAGAGCACTGTTATATTTACATAGATAAGTAGTTACGTGGATAAACAATAGACAGCACTGTTATGTCTACATAGATAAATAGTTACGTGGACAAACAATAGACAGCACTGTTATGTCTACATAGACTCTTACTGTTTTAATTCTGTCATGAAGATTTAATATTTCTTCACTGATCTTTCATTTCGGAAGAAGTCAGATTACTGATCACAGATTCTGTTCCAATAAACTGACACCAACTGAAGCAACACAGATCAAAACTTGAAAACAGAACATTTCTTCTACTGTGAAACAACTTTAAAAAATTCAAAAAATTATAAAGTTATAATTGTTACGCATGAAGACTGCACTACGTTACACTTACATATCTAATAATTTAGTACAGTTTGAATAGTCGATTTCTTTTCATGTCAACGATAGTTCATAAAATCTCACTATAGATGGCAGCACGTATATGAAAAAAACATCTACAGTGTTCCCTCGTGTATCGCGGTAGATGTGTTCCAAAACCCCCGCGAAAGGAGATTTTCCGCGAAGTGGATCGCCGATTTTTACGTATATATTTATGTGCATTTAGACTTTTAAAACCCTCTCTGTACAACTATTTAACCTTCCCATTACAATACTGTTCATTATTGCTGAAATAATAAGAACAATTATTAAGATATTAAGCCCTAAAATTAAAAAATTACATATCTTCAGCAGGTGGTGTCTTTTCGGGGGACACCACTTCCTCTTCTGTGGAAGGTGAATCGGCAATTTCTTCGCCGGTCGTTACAACTTCAGGAACAGTACTTGCCACCGGTACCCTTTCTTTCTTGCTCGGCTGGAAAAACATTGTTATTGGCAGTTGTTTTCTCTGCCTCTTTAGCCTATCGAAAATCATTTCATAAGGAGTCATCAGTTCTTCTATTTTATTGCAAAATTGTACTGATCGAACCATATCGTTGTCCCATTCCTGTGAGCACTCCTTCACTTCGTTAATTAGTTTCATTAGTTTACCTAACCGCTCTAACGACCATCCACTTTGCTCGATTGTTTCCTCGGCTTCTTTCGGTGTTTCGTCTTCGTCGTCTTCCTCGGCAGCAGACTTCGTCAGTGCTTCTAAGTCTTGGTCAGCGAGTGGTTCGGATTCTAAGTCAATCAGTTCATCTACGTCTTCCTTCGTCATATTGGCAAATCCTTCACCTTTGATTAACGAAGCTAATTGCACAGCTTTTTGAACAGCCGAGTGTTGGATTTCTTCAGGCGTGAATCCCTTGTCGTCGTACACAACCTCAGGCCACAACTTCTTCCAGCTTGCATTAACGGTGCAGGGCTTCATCTCTTGTAATGCCTTATGAACATTTTGAAGACATGTAGCAATGGTGAAAGACAATCAAAATGGGTAGCTTTCATTTCTGCACTAATCATAGCCCGTCTTGCACATCTCTACGCCATGAAGCTGATCTCGCGTAGCCTTCGCAGACGCACAATGCGTACATCTATAGCCTTTCCAGTTGGTTCTGTTTCCATTTTTACGCTGTTATAAACTCAAATATATGTTTATATCTCAAAATATACCTGTTTTTTTCTTTACACTATTAATTATATTTATTTTTAATATTTTAATGGTATTTAATGCTATATTTTAGATTTAATGTTTATTATTTTATATATATATATATGGGGGGGGGTCGGCCGAGCCCGCGAAGTGGCGAGGGAACACTATATGTTTTGATTTGTTTTTGAATTTCGTGCAAAGTTACACGAGGCCTATCTGCGCTAACCGTCCCTAATTTAACAGTGTATGACTAGAGGGAAGGCAGTTAGTCATCACTACCCACTGCCAACTCCTGGGCTACGTTGGTCTTTTCCCAACGAATAGTGGGATTATAATGCTGAAGGGGCGAACATGTTTGGTGTGACGGGGATTCGAACCCGCGCCCCTCTGCTTACGAGTCGTGTGCCTTAACCACTTGGCCACGCCGGGCCTTCATAATATGAGGAGCCCAAAATGTGTACCCAATTCATTAACTAGAGCAGAAACGACAGTAAGCTGAAGCAGGAAAAGCCCCAAAACGTTTAATTACACATATTATTCGATAAAATCTACCAAAATTACTTTAAAAACTTGAATTAGTTTAGTTTTACTTTGTTCTCGAATAACAAGTAGATCGATTTTCTTTCTCCAGTCTAAACAGTGTTATTTAAAAAAACTTTTAACTTTCATTGGATTACTTGATTATTGTGGAACTCTAACGTATTCCTGATAAAGTCTTGTGAGAAATTACGTAGCAAAAATTAAAATATTGTTCAGGTATACTGTATCTAAATGTTGTTCCTAAATCTTAAGTAGAACATCCTTATAAAGGAAGTATCATTAGTGAACAACCACTGTCTTTTATCAATATTGAGTAGAAAGTCCTTATGAAAGAAGTATCATTAGTGGACAACCACTGTCTTTTATCAATATTGAGTAGAACGTCCTTATAAAATAAGTATCATTAGTGGATAACCACTGTCTTTTATCAATATTGAGTAGAAAGTCCTTATAAAATAAATATCATTAGTGGATAACCACTGTCTATTATCAATATTGAGGAGAACGTCCTTATGAAATAAGTATCATTGGTGGATAAACACTGTCTTTTATTAATATTTAGTAGAACGTCCTTACAAAATAAATATCATTAGTGAATAACCACTGTCTATTATCAATATTGAGGAGAACGTCCTTATGAAATAAGTATCATTGGTGGATAAACACTGTCTTTTATTAATATTGAGTAGAAAGTCCTATGAAAGAAGTATCATCAGTGGATAACCACTGTCTTTTTAGGTCAAATAATTGAATACTGAACAACACTAGTGTCATTTATGAGAACCTTCAGCATGTTAAGTTTAACTTTGTACCTAATTTCAGCAACTACCTTTAATACCCAAAGTAAATGTCCTTCATCTGATGGTTCAGAGGTATGTCTGAGGTCACATACTGCTATAATCAAGTATTCATTATTTCTGAATGTGCACGGCATATGTAACCCATAGTGTAGCTTCGTGTTTAACAAACTCGAAGTTTGCCTAAATTTATATTGTAAAACCGATAATTTGTTTTCATTTTCGTTTCGCAGATAAACTGAATAGAATAATCACATATTCTTCCATTTGAGATATATTCTGAATTAGTACAAAATGACTTGATAACAGTTACGTTGTTGAAGGTATTTCGTGTCATTTTCTTCTCTCAGAATTTGTTTTTTATACCAATAACGCTTGTTTTAGTTGTTTTTAAAGTTATTTGTCAAGAGTCGTGATATATATATATATATATCCCACCCAAACAAGTAAAATACGGTGGTAGTATAAATGATACGTACTGTAAATATTGTTTCAAAATTCGCTGTAATTGTTTGAAAACAGTACAGGAAGAAATACATTATTGTCTTACAGTGGAGGTTTACTTATCTTACTGTATGACAGATACTGTTTGTTTTAAAGTACTTTCAAACTACATATTGAAAGTGGAAAGGTGATTTCAAACGATCTACGTTCACTATCTCATAAACAACAGATCTGTTTCTGCTGTTTAAGTAGAGTCAACGGCTGTTCTGCAAAGCTCGACCATTTTACCAGAACATCTGTTGTTTCCTTGACTATATTTACTAAGCCTAAAGACAAATAGAATTGGTACAAAGCTTCATCACTTTCACTTGGTACAAAGCTTCATCACTTTCACTTGGTACAAAGCTTCATCACTTTCACGGACTTAAACACATTGATTATTTTACCGTATTTCCGCTCACCAAAAACAATTCTTGTGTTTAATATTTTTAACTTTGACGAAACTTTATGACACCTCAGTAGCTGTTCACAATGGGTGGTAACTTATTATAAACATTCTTTAGCTGCTCATATGGATGGTAACTTATTATAAACATTCTTTAGCTGCTCATATGGATGGTAACTTATTATAAACTTTCTTTAGCTGTTCACAATGGGTGGTAACTTATTACAAACATTCTTTACCTGTTCAGATGGGTGGAAACTTATTATAAACATTCTTTAGCTGTTCAGATGGGTGGAAACTTATTATAAACATTCTTTAGCTGTTCAGATGGGTGGTAACGTATTATAAACATTCTTTACCTGTTCAGGTGGGTGACAACTTATTATAAACATTCTTTAGCTGTTAAGATAGATGGTAACTTATTTTCAACATCCTTAAGCGATTCAAATGGATGGTAAGAAATAAGGTGTTGGTAACAATCTGAAGTGTCCTAAATAACTCTTGTCAAAGATCTATCTTTAAAGAATCTGGAATCACTGGACGGGAGACAGTTTGTCTTGATAGAGTATGTTACACATGTTCATTGGTACTAAAGGCCTGATGAGTATGTTACACATGTTCATTGGTACTAAAGGCCTGATGAGTATGTTACACATGTTCATTGGTACTAAAGGCCTGATGAGTATGTTATACATGTTCATTGGTACTGAAGGCCTAATGAGTATGTTATACATGTTCATTGGTACTAAAGGCCTGATGAGTATGTTATACATGTTCATTGGTACTGAAGGCCTGATGAGTATGTTATACATGTTCATTGGTACTAAAGGCCTAATGAGTATGTTATACATGTTCATTGGTACTGAAGGCCTGATGAGTATGTTATACATGTTCATTGGTACTAAAGGCCTGATGAGTATGTTATACATGTTCATTGGTACTGAAGGCCTGATGAGTATGTTACACATGTTCATTGGTACTGAAGGCCTGATGAGTATGTTATGCACATTCATTGGTACTGAAGGCCCGATGAGTATGTTACACACGTTCATTGGTACTGAAGGCCTGATGAGTATGTTACACACGTTCATTGGTACTGAAGGCCTGATGAGTATGTTACACATGTTCATTGGTACTGAAGGCCTAATGAGTGTGTTATACATGTTCATCAATACTGAACTTCAATAACTTTTTACCATGACAGTAATCAGTCAAGTGTTAACGTCATTTGTGACAGTTGGAAGCCTCGTGGACAATAATTCCCCACGCAACTTTTACACTGGTGAGTCTCCCCATCTCAGCCACAAGAAACCCATTCACTTCTTAACTTAATCCTCTGTCTTCTTACATAATTTCTCAGAACCGCACAAAACATGGCACCCTGCTCATGCGAAGGAGTGAACTTACACTCCAGCCCAACACGACTTGTCTTTACATTTTTCCCCACCGGAAGTTCTAAATAACACAATGGCATATATAATACTGATAACAATGTATTAATTAGGCTTAACGATAGTGTAACATATACCTCCTGCTGATAATAATGTATTAATTAGGCCTAAAAATACTACAACATATACCTTCTGCTAATAACAATATATTAATTAGACCTAACTATGCAATGACATATATCTCCTGCTGGTAACAATATATTAATTTAGCCTAACAATACTATAACATACACTACCTGCTGATAACAATATATTAATTAAGCCTAACGATACTATGACATATACCTCATGCTGATAACAATGCATTAATTAGGCCTAACAATACTATAACATATACCGCCTGCTAATAACAGCGTATTAATCAGGCCTAATGAAATTCAGTAATCATACAAGTTATATAAGCAACAGATGTGTTTAAAAGAAAACAATGTTTAGCAATATAAACGATTACGACACTTATAAATAACCTCAAACTGTTTATTTATTTAAAGACCAGCAAAGATAAACGTTCCGGAACTCTACAGGTCCCATCTTCAGTATCTAAAGCAAAAAATACATCGGTTTACGTCATTCATTCTTCTAATCTATTCTCTTGCTCAGTTTCCAAGTGTTTTGTCTTTACTTTAACCATTGTTAAAAGTAGAATAGTAATTTTAAAGATGTCCGAGAATCGATATAAGTTGTTGATATTTTGGTTTAGATATCTAAGATGGAGTCTCTAGAGTTCCGAAACGTTTATATCTTTAAAATAATTAAACAAGTTTGTTCGTCATTAGTGTCGTAATTGTTCTTTATTATCAAGTTATATGAAGATTACAAACTGAACACAGCTGAGTATTATATATTTAGCTGGAAAGTGGCTCTACCTGAAAACTAAAACAATTGTTATATTCCAAAGCACGTGCGAGCATAAGAAACAAATTAGTTTCGAAAAAGAAAACGAATAATTGAAGCGAAAAGTTTGAGTTACTTTTACCAAGACTAGATAGCAGACGAATAAAACATTCAACTCGAAAAAGTGAAAACGTACTAAAAATTAAAAAAAGTAAAGACAAAACACTTGGAAACTGAGAAAGAGAGTATGTGTGTTTGTGAGTTTTTCTTATAGCAAACATACATCGGGCTATCTGCTGTGTCCAGCGATGGGAATCGAACGTCTGATTTTTAACGTTGTAAGTCCGTAGACTTAAAACTGTCCAGGTGGGAAACTCAGTGCAGAGAAAATACAAATATTAAACTCAAACTGTGATTGATAATTACACTGAGCCTTTCTCATATTCGGATTATGAGTTTTAGTTGCTATCTTATTAAGACATTAGTATAAAAGATTCACCCTATTCGATTGATACTGGCATAGCGCAGCCTGGTGGTTAGAGAGATTGAATCGTATCCGTTTGGTCCGGGATCTAAACTCCTCACCCATTTCAGCCGTGATGGCGGTGCGCGGTGTTGATTATATGCCTTCCTTCTGTCGCTTCAAAATTAGAGATGGACAACGCAAAACTCTCGAGTAATTTAATGCGACATTCAAAAATAAATAAATTATTTGACCGTCCAAGCGTTTATAGTTCTAAACATTTCGGACACCGTCTGTGCAAAAATGTGTGCACATAGGTAACAATCCAATAATTACAAGATTAAAACACAAGATAAAGTCCTGTCCTTTTATGTAATGATAGTTAACAATCCAATCATTGCAAGGTTAAAACACAAGATAAAGTCCTATCCTTTTATGTAATGATAGGTAACAATGTTCGTTTAAAAGTCGTTTTTAAATCCAGATAACATTGCAATAAATCAATATTTCTAACTGTAATATATTTTTAGTAGTTTATACAAAGACCTCACTTTTGGGAAGGTAAAACCACTAACACTTATAGAATCCGTTTTTATTCGTCATTCTTTATTTTTGTTACGACGCATGTCTATTCCTAGTTCCCAGAATTCAATGCCAGTCGTATACAATTTAGAAGTTTTGACAAGATGGATGTTAAAAATACCAGGAGCACGCGCCACCTATACGGCTGTCTTAACCGAATAATAGGATTGGCTGCTCCTATTATATTGTCTCTAGCGAAAAGTAGTATATATTAAACGGCATATAGAGGCTCGAGTCTTGGACCTTCCAATCGGCAGCTTCGAATGCTAAGTACTTGGCCACGCCCAGCTATATTATCATATGAAATAGTAGATATGAAGACAGCAATACTGAAATATGAACACCCTTTCTATTTCATTTGATTTTACGCTAAATTTAACCAAAAAAACTTGAAATTTCCAGATGTCGTCACGAGTTTTATCTGTACGTTTATTCTTTTACACAGTTTATATATAAATTATGGTTAGATTGTTATTGTAACTTGAACATGTGGATATTTCTTGATCGATTACCGTAGGGAACAATATGGCAAATAATCAGTAATGTTTTGTGTTTTTTTTTATGTTCCAGTGCTCCGTGTAACGCAACACTATGCAAAATGATTCGGTGTTTCTTTTCGCACTGTGTTTATGTGAGATGCTCTCTTCATCAGGCCTGCCAATTGTTATTGGTCCAATCGCATTGGGTTTCTTTTCAACTTAGCCAATAGCAGATACTTTTCAAATATCGCAGGCGTTACCAGACGAATATTACGGGGAAACGGAGGCGTGATCGTATGGAAATTAGGAACATCATAGTGACACGTTTGAAGCACTACCTTCACACCCACAGCGAGCGCAAGCTGTCGGATCGCGTGCGAGATTTCAAGGCGCGTGCGGCACGTTCGAAGGATCTGACATGTGTTCTCACTGGACAGTTGATGAAGAAGCGTCACGAGGGCATCGTTAACCGTGTTCACAGCCATTGTCAGCAGAACTAATTAAGTTTTATTGGCTGCTTACGAAATGAAAAGAATCAGCCGATTGGAACGAAAGGAGAAGTTAGCTTGAACAGGGTCTTCAGTTGTTCAGTTTATCACGAACGTTCCGGAGTTGAAAGGTATCCATCCGGAAGCACTAGGATCTCTAATTCTGAGGTAATTCTTGTAAATTTATCTCATATATATAGATAGATTAATAAATCAACTATTTTAATGTGTTACTTAGCACTAATAAAAACGGTTATTCATATTTTCTATATTCCACTGAACCCTAAAATTATCTTATTTCTATATAATTCACTGTGAATGAGGTTCCCATTTTGCAGGAAATAGAATAATTATATGTTTTCCATCTGTTATCAGCGGTAATAAGTGGGACTATCTGTATAATTAACTGTATTTCTGTGTACATATCTCGCGTGACTCACAGGTTATTAGAAATCCTGTAACCAAAACAACCAGTTTGATACACAAATAGTTTATTTAAAAAATGTGTTTTAAAGACCTGTGGGCTGGCTGACCTCGGTATTGTAGGGTTAACAATGTTTCTCATTGGTAGAAATAACTAATATTTCAATATCTTGTGTAATGTTATTTGTGTCGAAAATAACTCATGTTTTTCTAAAACTACGCGTTATAACTTAAGACGTTAATGCATTATCCACTGGAACAGAACTTCAGCTAAATAGAACCAGCAGGTTCCACTTGTATATGGAAACAGTCTTTCGTAAGTCTCGGTTCTTGTTTCTAATATTGAATGTTTCTATTTACTTTTGTAATTCCACAAATGGACTAGACAGTTTGTTTTTTTGTTTTAATTTTGTGCTGAATGTTATTTACTTACGTTTAGTTATTAACGAATGTTTGATTGTCCACATACTGGTAAAGTTAATCTCATCAGCAACCATATCCATAGTGATGTAAGGTTACTTATTTCAACAGTAACCACGACTGTAGTGATGTAAGGTTACTTATTTCAACAGTAACCACGACTGTAGTGATGTAAACTTACTTACTTCAACAGTAACCACGACTATAGTGATGTAAACTTTCTTACTTCAACAGTAACCACGACTGTAGTGATGTAAACTTACTTACTTCAACAGTAACCACGACTATAGTGATGTAAACTTACTTCAACAGTAACCACGACTATAGTGATGTAAACTTACTTACTTCAACAGTAACCATAACTGTAGTGATGTAAACTTACTTAATTCAACAGTAGCCACAACTGTAGTGATGTAAGCTTACTTATTTCAAGAGTAACCATGACTACAGTGGTGAAAGTTGATACATTTCTAAATAAACTATGACGGTAAAGGTTGTTTTTTAGGCCTACCTTATCCAAACATCTTTAAACCGAAATATTCTCTAAATACTTCAAATTATTTTACAATATCGGATGCTAACACACTTCTTGATTGTAATAAAGTTTTTACGTTCTCTGACGTAACCCAGTCTAATTTAAATTACAACCTGGTTAAGTAACTTAGTGGTTTCACATAATCTGCGTAGCATTTTTTTGTTTTTGTTTTTCTTTTAACCAATGGCGAGCTTTAATTCATTTTCAAATTTGTAGGCCTAAATTTTTTGATTCCCCTCGGTGTTTTCAGCCTAATGTGGTTTTGCTGTTAGAAAACACACACAAACCTGGAGTTTTGTTCTAAAGCAACCAGATTTTCTACGTTTTATACAAAGAAAAGAAAACACATTTAAAACGCTGATAAGTAAAAGGAAGAAAATATTAATTTATTTCAATAGATATTTCGTCCACAAACAACGTTTTTCAGAGTTAAAAGTTGGTTTGTTTAGCATTCGTTTGCCATGCTATTAATGATAACTGTACTGACTAGGTAGTGTAATCAAAACATCCAGACACTTATCAGACGACTAGGTTGAAAACTAAATAAACGTTAGAGTTCGGAACGAAGCGTGCCATGAGAAGCGAGTAAGCGCCTGAAATTAGGCACAAGTCTACACAAAGAGCTATCTGTGTTTGCTTAGCATGGGTATCGAAACCCGGTTTCTAGCGTTGTAAGTCCGTATATACACCACTGTGCCAACTAGGGAGGGCGTAAGCATAAAGATAATCCTTTCAAATAAAGGTAAATTGTTGATGTTTTAAGGGAATCTTATGGTACATCCCCCAAACACACACACACACATACCCTATGGTACATTTATTATTTATCATTTCTACAATTCTTTACCTTATTACCTTTAACGTTTGTCACCATATTCAATTTTCGTGAAAAAAGGACAAATAGGATATTTAAATACGACAAACGTGTGTTAAGCCTACTTTCTCCGTCGTGTGTAAAGCCTACTTTTCTTTTCCTTCGTGATTAGTTTCTGCTTTGATACTCAGATTTTTAGCTGTGTCAAGACGACTCATGGAACGTCTCTGAGATTTCTTTTTCTTTCATTTCTCAAGTACAAATTTTATGCTCTTATCTATTGACCATAATTCAGATGTAATTACACCCGCGGCTATTGAGGATTACCTCTCGTTTTATCTTATAGATCGACTTCACTTATTTCAACGAAACACCCGCCAGTTAAAAGTTGTTGTCAAAGCGTGCAAACTGATAGCTCAGCACCAACTTTAAAACAGTTATCTCTGAAGTACAAGCATAATTACATAATTGGTTTACATTTTTTAAATAAGATATATTTTAATTAGTTAATTATTTAACTTCCAATTACCGCAAAAACTACTCATTTCGAAGGTAGTTTAAAAAATCACCTGGTAACGAGGATAACTAATCAGATATACTTTTACCACGTCCTTACTTATAGTGATTAGAATGCACTCATCACGAGTTAGGTGGCATCACTGCTGACGATATTTTCGGTCGTAAATCCAGTAATATGTCCCGAGAATCGGCCATCTTAAATATCTAAGTCAGGCCTAATTACGTTTATTAAGATCATAATGCAAAACAATTTGCATAGTTACAATATGTGTGTGTGTGTGCTTACTTATAGAAAAGCAACATCGGGGTATCTGCTGAGTCCACCGAGTAGAATCGAACCCCTGATTTTAGCGTTGTAAATCTCTAGACCTAACGCTGTACCAGCGGGGGATTTATAATGATAAAGAAGTTAATTAAAAGTAAGAAAATTGGCTAATTGCACATGCTAATCAATCCTGTTAATGACATCAGTAATAAAGATATGACAGATATAAACATCTGATTTGTTTGTAGGAGAATAACAAAAATGCATTGTAGTTTAAGGTCTATTTTGTTTCACACATTGTTGATATATCATTTAAAACAGTCAAGAAAGGTATCGGTGGAACACTTCTGTATATCTGTTTCGTTTTTATTTGTTTTAATTTCGAGTAAAAGCTACACGAGGGCTATCTTCGCTAGCCGTCCATGATGTAACAGTGTAAGACTAGAGGGAAGCCAGTTATTCATCACTACCCACCGCCAACTCTTGGGTTACTTACTCTTTTATTAATGCATAGTCGGATTGACCGTCACAGGATTTCGAACCTGCGACCCTACGATTACGAATCGAGCGCCCTAACCACCTGGCCATGCAGGGCCCTATATCAGTCTTCAAAACACTATTTATGTTTGTTTACTGTAGCAAAGCCACATTAAGCTTTCTGCTGTGTTCACTTCGGAGGGTCGAAAGCCGGATCTTAGCGTTTTAAGTCCATAAAATTCACCGTTGTATGTTGGAAGATATTCCTATTGCTTCCACTTATTTCAATGTACTGAGATCATGAATTTCTGAAGATAAGGGTGGAAGACAACATAAATCTTAAGAACAGAACACAACACTTATTCAAAACTGTTTTAGATTTTTTAGCTGTTATTTACGTATGATATGCGGGCACATCATACGTTTTTTATCTTCTCTAATAATATGGAAATCATTAGAATTTTCGGTTATTTAGTGACCGCATTGTCTTCTGGTGGTTACAATTGGTCCAGAAAAAAAATTAACACAACTTTGTTCTGGTTGCTTTGTTTTTGCTCTCTCTAGTTGGTTACATCTTATTTGTCTTTGATAATATTTCAGCATTGTATGTAAAATTCGAGTCACACGGATTTGTGCTGGAATTTCCTTTGCTGGACTGAGTTTTCAGCTATGATGTCGTTTCTCCGGATAAAGAAAGCGAGTTTACACTCTAGATTCCAGCACGATTTTTAGTTCATTTCTATAGGAGAAAGATCTCTTTGAATATCACAGTGTTTACATTGGCTTACAGACGAAACACATTGTAGTGGAGGAACAAATGTTACACATTGTTTTCCATTATTCTTGTTTATGGAATAAAGATTTTATTAATTTCTAATAAACTGTCCAGACTCGTTAATTCCACACCAACACAAGAAAACTCAGACAGGTTTTCCCTTTTGAACACTCAGGTAAATACTCAGGGTGGACCTTGTTATCTGTAATATAAAAACAGCTCCAGCAGGATAACTGACACTATATCTAACCTGTCGTTATCTGTAATATAGAAACAGTTCCAGCAGGATAAATGACACTATATCTAACTTGTTGTTATCTGTAATATAGAAACAGCTCCAGCAGGATAACTGACACTATATCTAACCTGTCGTTATCTGTAATATAGAAACAGCTCCAGCAGGATAACTGACACTATATCTAACCTGTCGTTATCTGTAATATAGAAACAGCTCCAGCAGGATAACTGACACTATATCTAACCTGTCGTTATCTGTAATATAGAGACAGCTCCAGCAGGATAACTGACACTATATCTAACCTGTTGTTATCTGTAATATAGAAACAGCTCCAGCAGGATAACTGACACTATATCTAACCTGTCGTTATCTGTAATATAGAGACAGCTCCAGCAGGATAACTGACACTACATCTAACCTCTTGTTATCTGTAATATAGAAACAGCTCCAGCAGGATAACTCACACTATATCTAACCTGTCGTTATCTGTAATATAGAGACAGCTCCAGCAGGATAACTGACACTATATCTAATCTGTTGTTATCTGTAATATAGAGACAGCTCTAGCAGGATAACTGACACTATATCTAACCTGTCGTTATCTGTAATATAGAAACAGCTCCAGCAGGATAACTGACACTATATCTAACCTGTCGTTATCTGTAATATAGAAACAGCTCCAGCAGGATAACTGACACTATATCTAACCTGTCGTTATCTGTAATATAGAAACAGCTCCGGCAGGATAACTGACACTATATCTAACCTGTCATTATCTGTAATATAGAAACAGCTCCAGCAGGATAACTGACACTACATCTAACGTGTTGTTTTCCGTAATATAGAAACAGCTCCAGCAGGATAACTGACATTACATCTAACGTGTTGTTTTCCGTAATATAGAAACAGCTCCAGCAGGATAATTGGCACTATATTAGGGCATTGGATCAATTTAACAACTGAATACCAATTGGCCCGTTTTTCTGCAATATTTGCAAAACAAAGCACTAAAGAGACCTTCCACGGTCCTAGAAACTGCACTTTTATATTTCATTCGAATCACAAAATGTTTTCTCTCACCTCACAACATGCTTCTAGTTCTCTTGTATTTTGTTTTCAACAGGACCAAACTTACGTTTAGAGGATATCTGGGTAACTTCAACCATAAATGTGCTGTTTTCAAGTGTGAAACTAGAAAAACGTGGAGGGTAACTTTTGTTTTTAACATATCGCCACGTTCCCTCCCAAACACGCACTGAAACTTCGAAAACGTTAACAGTTAAAAACTCTCGAAAATAAAAACTATATTTTCTCTTCTGAGTACTTGAAAAGTCGTAGATTGTGGAGTAATATGTAGTTCAAGTTTCAATAATCCCTGGTTCGAATCCCGTCACCGAACACTTTCGCCCTTTCATTCGTGGTAGTGTTATAATGTGACGGTCAATCCAACTATTCATTATTAAAAAAGGTAACCCAAGAGTTGGCGGAGCACGGTGGTGAGTTGTTGCTTGCCATCTCGCTACTCTATCACTGCTAAATTAGAGACGGCTGGCGCAAACAGCCCTCGTGTAGATTGGGCGAAATTCAAATCAAACAAAGGTGAAGAACGGCCCGTTGTTTTTCAGTGATGTCATAACTGTGAATGTTTGACGTCCCTTCTGAAACACAGAATATAAAAATTCACATTTAATGAGAAATATTTGTAGTTGTACAAACTTAAAGATGCCCTAACATCGTCGTAAATATCATAAAATGTGTTTCCAAACAGATTGATTACGTTTCTGTAAAAGTGAAAACTCAATAAAGCCATTAACTTCTTTAAAAAAACATTTTCCAGTGTATTAACACAACCACCAGGATACTTTGAAGTGTATTTTGTGTATAACCTACGATCATTATGGGAAGGGCCCGATATGACCAGGTGATTAGGGCGCTCAACTTGTAATCTGAGGGTCACAGGCTCGAGTCCCTCTTACACTAAATATGCTCGTCCTTTCAGCCGTGGGGGCGTTATAATGTACGGTTAATACCACTATTCGTTGGTAAAAAGATTAGCCCAAGAGTTGGCGGTGGGTGGTGATGACCAGCTACCTTCCCTCTAGTCTTACACTGCTGAATTAGGGACGGCTAGCTCGTGTAGCTTTGCGCGAAAATCAAAAACCAGCAAACATACACTGTAGGAATCCTCAGCTTAGCCTGACTAGTGTGTGAAATGTTCACAACATAGCTTGAACATTGAGACTAGATGGCGCTTTCCATTTAGCACCGATACATCACTAATTATAAAACTCATCATTTTATTAGCTCATCTTGTAAGTAAATCATAGCTAGTACAAACAATGAACACCAGGAGACCTGCGTCACAAAGAATAACACAATATACTTTTACGGGTAGTCCATCTTGTAAGTAAAACACAGCCAGTACAAACAATGAACACCAGGAGGCCTGCGCCACAAAGAATAGCATAGTATACTTTTATGGGTAGTTCCTGTCGTTTCATATTGGTAAAGCAGGTATCGAATAGCCAAGATTTCAAAATAGGGAAAACCACGAAAGTGAATTATTTGTAATGCACTACACTAAAGTATACAAACAAACACTTGCTTATTCTCTTATTACCTTACATTTCAACCACAGGCAGGCCATCAAGTAATGTGAAATAATTCGTGTTGAACAGTTTCCTTTGAAGTGTTCCTGTGTTCTTATCGTGAAAAGCTGAGCACAGTGTTGAAAAAGTTGTTTATAAAACTACACAGAACGAGATAGCTGTCCATAAGACACAGTTTAATATGTGAACTTGGTGCCTAAAGCTTCTTCTAAAAGAAGATAAAATCATTTTACATGAGTTTTAAAGCATCACGTCTTCATTATTTGTTTGCATAGAGTGTAACGGCGTTTCGCTCGTTTGTCGTTTTTCTTCTAAACAGACAGAGAATATCGTTTCGTGAGTTTGCAACATACGTGGTTTTGAACCTCCCTGACACATCGACAAACCGTATCTGGGATTATAACTGGATATTTTTTTCTAAGCGCATCTATTTTTCGAGTAAGTGTTCCATAGTTCGATATGTAGGTATATATACGTTCACACACACACACATTACTCCTTTTAAGCCCCTGTACTGTACGAGAAACGTTCGAACAAGTATGCCCCATTTCTGTGTATCGGTAAACACTCTTGAAAGGTAAACAGAAGATGATATCTGATGTTAAAGCTGGCGATCAGTATGATTGGCATAATTGGATAGTAGATGTCTTGCCTGGAGGAAGACCTGGACTCCAAACCGAACTCTGGTGAAGAAAAACAAAGTCCATTCTCGATAATTTAATATTGTTGTAAATATATTATGCGCCATCTAGTGGCGAAAAACGATGAGAAGAGAGCGAGAGAAAAGAAAGAAAAGATAATTAGATTATATTTCTGCAAACTTGAATCCCCTCTATCTCAATGTTTATGTTGTATAAAGTTAAAGGAAGGCTGTCAGCGGATGCTTAAACAGCATTGAGATTTTGAAGAAAGTGACACTGGTCAGAAAAGTGTAGAAGATGATGGTTTATAAGCCATACGAAGTAGCATATAATTTTGTATACGATTTTCAACAAATTGTAAAGAGTGGCGCACGCGTCTGTTGATCGATTGTTAACAAGTCATACGACGTGACACATTCGTCTCATTTACGTAAGGGTTAACAAACTGTAGGATGTTACACACGTGTCTCTTTTATTTATGATGGTCAACAAAACTTAAAACGTGACACATCACGTTATAATGGTTTAAAATAAGACATGATACATTCGACCCATGTGACAGTTAAACAACTACAGGATGTAACTTATGCGTCTAATGTTGCTGGTTAACAAATCGTAGAAAATGACACATACTTTTCCACACAATGTTAACAAACTGTAAAGTGTGACACACTCGTCTTGCGCTGATGGACAACAGACTTATTGAAAAAAAGCATATTTAGTTAACGTGATTAACAGAGTGTAAAATGTGACAAACACGTTAAGTCGCGACCTTTTATAAGTTGTAGGGTGTGACACATTCGTCTTATTGTGACTGAGAGACAGAATTAATCGCTACAAGAGACACACATCTCTCAGCTAATAGTGTGTATTTTAAACCATACCAGAAACTGTTTTAAATTTTAACACATACCGGCTAACTGGAAATAAAATAATATGACAAAAACACAACGAAATATATCTCCACACAAAACAACGTGTCTCCTATGACGTCAACGTATAAAGGGTTAAATAGGAACCATTTTCTACTGTTTGAAGTTTAAGAATATTACAGCCCATGTTACTCACTCGTTACTTTGTTATTTTGAAGTTATGGACATTCTTACGTAATTCAAGTTTATACTGCCCATACAAGACTATTATAGTAAAACGTTTAAAACGAACTTTTTACATCTGTCTTTTACTGGGAAGTAAACGGATAACGATACATATTGAGAGAATGTAACGAAACATAATTTAAATGTTTTCAACACAGTACAACACCGACAATAATGTAGTTTGTCATCAAACAACGGTCACCGTGTTTACTTGTTAGTTTAAATGTTTTTAACACAATACAACACCGACAGTAATGTAGTTTGTGATTAAGCAACTCTAACTGTGTTGACTTCTTAATTTAAATGTTTACAACACAATACTACACCGACAATAATGTAGTTTGTGATCACACAACTCTTACTGTGTTTACTTGTTAGTTTAAATGTTTACAACACAATACTACACCGACAATAAAGTTTTTTTGATTTGTTTCAGAATTTATTCCCCTCATTTTCCGATATATAAGGTTAAAAGTGACTGTATGTGCTCCTTTCATAACTCAAAATAAAGAATTCTGATGCATTGGATGTAATATGAAATATTATTATAAGAAATCTTATTACTCTGAACATTCACAGTGTAATAATAATAATACACCTTTACCCTATATTCCCTGACCGAAACAGGCTCAAACTTAAAGTCTTGGAGGCGTTATAATGCACCTATAAATCCCACTATTCGTAAGCAAAAAGGGAAACCCAAGAAGAGTTGGCGATGAGTGACGATGACTAACTCCCTTCTCTCTAGTTTCACACTGCTAAATTAGGTACGGCTATCGCAGTTAGCCCTCATGTAGCGAAATTCAAGACAAAGAAAACAAATTTACCTTGTATTGTTGGCGCAACATGATTTGAATCTATTTTCTGTGTTATGTAGCTATCGTATTAAACCTTTAAACTGGTTTGGTTTAGTTTGAATTTCGTGCAAAGCTACTCGAGGGCTATCAGTGCTAGCCGTCCCTAATTTAGCAATGTAAGACTAGAGGGAAGGTAGCTAGTCATCATCACCCACCACCAACTCTTGGGCTACTCTTTTACCAACGAATAGTGGGATTGACCGTCACATTATAACGCCCCAAGGCTGAAAGGGCGAGCATGTTTGGTGCGACGGGGATTCGAACCTGTGACTCTCAGATTATGAGTGGAGTGCCTTAATCACCTGGCCACGCAGGGGCCTTTTAGACATTTAACGACATAATAAATTCTTATTCATTCTCTGAACACAATTTTTTTTTGAAAACATTCACTTAAGATTCTCATTTTCTTAGAGTTAAGATCAAGATGTGAGTGATGAGAAATGGTTAATTGTTGTATTTATGGCACAGTTATTGGAGTTGTCTTCCGCCATCTTTACTTTTGAGCTACTGACAGGCATATGGACAGTCAATCATTAGCAAAAACCGTAACATCTTTGAGCGATCAGCTGCTGCTCTTGTAATAACATAACACAACGTTCTAGGACAACATGGAACTTATCGGTCCAACTTGGCTTTTCTATTCGTTAAACTAAATGTAAACTATTGATAAATGAATTTAAAGGTAACTTAAGGCCAACCCTTATAATTCATATACTCTTCAAGGTTTATCTTAAACTCGTTTAAATCTACTGCCTTCTTAATATCCAAAGGTAACTCATTCTAAAGGACAACCACCCTTTTAGAAAATTAAACTGGCCTATCTGATAATGAGTCCAACCATGTCAAAATTTATATATCTGTCCTATAGTCCTACTGTTCTCACTGTTAAATATAAAAATTATTATTCATTAACACCATGAATTATCTTTATGATATTAAACATTTCAATCAGTTCTCCCGAGTTCTTCTTGTTTCAAGAGAGAAAAGTTTGAGAGATTTCATCCTCTCTTCATATGACAACCCCTCCACCCCAGACACCCTTTCAGTAACCCTTCCCTGAACCCTTCCAATTTAACGTCTTTTTTAAGGTGAGAAACTCAAGACTAAACACAATATCCCAAATGTGGCCTATACAATGAAATTATAACCTATTTCAGGCACAAATCTAGTAACTCTTCTCTGAACACTTTCCAGTAGTTCAATGAATAGAATTTTGTGGTGTCGCATATAGTGAAACCCAGAGTTTTACCACAAGACCAATTCGTCCAGGTGTTGTCAAAGATTACGTTTTGTATGTCAATCACACCTGTACCTCGATATATGTTTTGTTATGAGTTGGCGTTAACATTAAAAAAAAACCATTGTTACTAATGGTAGTTATATTGGCTGTTTAATTTGTAACTCAATTTTTAAACAGTGGAACAGTCTAAAGTGTACTTTACACTGGTGACAGTTCAACTGTTTTTGCAACATTCGAAGAGGTTTTTATATTATCGCTTTCAATTATGTTTCTGACTTCCTAATTTTACTGTCTTCATATCTCCCTAAGGGTTTGTATATATTGTTGTCGCCATGTCACCCCCTTCAACTTTGTTTCTGTCTCAAATGTAATCTGCTGTTTAACACCCAGAGAGATTTTATATACTGTGTCTTTAACGTATCGTTACTTACTTAACGGGGACTAGCGCGTGATTAGCGCTAGTGTTTAAAGTTAAAAATATTTCCAACTTACACTGGATGTTTGAGAAATATTCACTCAGCCGTGTTTTATCGGCACACACGAGGAGTGTGCGACAAGAACGACTATTCGTTTCCGTTCAAGTAATCACGCAACCTATGCCATTTCTGCGGCCACGAGCGTGTCTCAGCGACTGTACTAACGAGAGAGGAACAAAGCAGGGCGCACGAGAGAAGAACCGTGCTTTGTAGTGAGGGACTTCATCAACTCGTGTTCTCATTCTGTTTACATAATAGACCCACTGGTGGCAAATTGACCCGCCAAAAGCTGCAATTTTTCTTCGTCGCGTGGCGCGTGCTTGTGAAGTATTGCATATTAAGAGGACGCTCGCGTATTAAGCAGATTATGCGACTGCACGTGCCATCTGTCACACCCAAAGTTTTCATATTCTGTTTCGAAGGTTTTAGTTTAGGAGCTATGAACGAGCGAGTTTTGGAAGAAGGAATCGCACCTTAAGCCTAAAACTATTTTAGGTGTCCTCACGTTGGGGCAGCGATAAGTCTACGGAATTACAAAGCTAAAATCTGGAGCTCAGTTTCACACTGTGGACTCAGCAGGTAACCTAATATGGCTTTGTTCTGAAACAGAACGTGGTTAACGAAACTGGGTCATTTGTTATTGCTGTTTTTTTTCATTTATTATAACCTTAATGAAATTTAAAACCCAGTGACAGTCAAACTACTATAAAAACAGTTTGGTTTGATGCCTGGTTATTAAAATACACAAAAGAATTGGGAAAATGCAGTACGTTGTATGAAAAATAAAACTGTTGTATACAGTACGTGGTTTTTATCGTCAAATGAAACATTATTATTTACATATTGTGTTCAAGCCACAGCGAACTCACAGTTGCTATTGTTACCATAATCTCCAACCAGGGGTCTTCAGCCTTCATTAAGCTTAACAGTACTACGGTAGGCTGGAACTCGGTGTACCAACATCACGGTAGATTACATCAACAACACATTCGACAAATGTGCTCTCTTCAGGGGTCGATTTCATGGCTGAATGGACGATCCACGTGCATCATTTCATTTCGTAACACGAGGTCGGACATACAAGGCTGCGCTCGGCTAGATACGCCAATATACAGAGCTAATAGTGTTCTGAAAAAAAAATTGGTTTTCATCTAACTTCAGGAAAACATTTCATTCAAGTTCTGCTTTAACGGAACACTACGGAACGTTTTTCGTAACTTTAATCAAATGTATACGTCACGTTATACACTCCATGATGTCTTTGAAACGATGGAATATTTGTTTGTTTTGTTTGTTTCTTTACAGCGGTATATCTGCGGACTTACAACGCTAAAACCGGGTTTCGATACTCGTGGTGGGCAGAGCACAGATAGCCCATTGTGTAGCTTTGTGCTTAATTCAAAACAATAACAAAACAATTGTTTCTTTAATTTCGCGCAAAGCTACTCGAGGGCTATCTGCGCTAGCCGTCTCTAATTTAGCACTGTAAGACTAGAAAGAAAGCAGCTAGTCATCATCACCCACCGCCAACTCTTGGGCTACTCTTTTACCAACGAATAGTGGGATTGATAGTCACATTATAACGTCCCCACGGTTGAAAGGGCGAGATTGTTTGGTGCGACGGGGATTCGAACCCGCGATCCTCAGATTACGAGTTAGACTTTAGCAATATAATAAATAATAAAACGTCTGTTACTTTTTTTCCCGTTGACACCTCGCTTGTTTCTAAAAGAGTAAAACCACACTGCTCTGTGTCTACCGCGGGGAACGAACCTCAGACTTTAGCGTTGTAATTCCGTATATTTACCGCTCTTCCCCGTGCTTGAAAACAGCTATCTTGTTCATTGGGAGAATATAATTATAAAATGGAACACAAATATGTTTTCGTTGTATTTCGAAGAAATGGCCCTCACCCCGTAACTCAACGGTAAGTTAGCAGGCTTAAGATGGTAAAAATTGGGTTTCGATTCCCGTGGTGGGCATAGCATAGCAATTCCATTCTGTTACTTTAGGCTTAAAAATAGCAAACGTAACATAAAAATTACTAAGTTTGTTTTACGAATCTGTTATATCTTGTCTTGTAAACATTTTTGATACAGAAGGGCCTTATTTTTGGCAGGAAAAAACACACGAGAGAAAGTTACCGAGTTTCAAGGTAAAATTCAGAACGAAACAAGAAAGTGGATAAAAAAAAGACACGTTAACAACAAATACGTAAGTTTAAACATGGACAATGATAGGTAGTTTAAACTGTGATTCTCTGAGAGACTTAAACCTTGGTCCTTTGACAGAATCATATCTTGTTACTCAAGTAGACCCAAATTCTAATTCTTTGAAAGACATAAATCATGACCTTTTGAAAGACACAAATAATGACCCTTTGAGAGACTCAAATCATGATTCTAAAAATGGATTTTAATATGAATAATATTAAATATATTATTATATTTTAATATAATCAGTATATTAAACAGTATGAAGGTTTTTTTCTTTGCTGAAATTTAATATTTCTGATAAAAGATGCATCGGGAGTGACGTAACAGTTTGCAATGTTCTGGACAGGAAGTGCGTCGTACTAATGTGAAAGATGAAACAAATCTGTCAAATAAACGAACGTATACGGACATTTAAAGAATCTATAAATCAGGTTTAGGTACTGAACAAATGAAAATCAAGTAATTTATATCTATTTTTATTTAAAATGTGTTATTTTCAACATTATCTCTTTTTAACTTCTACTGTAATTGATGCTAAGTTGAGAAGTACAAAGCATCGATTTTGAAAAAAACAATTCTTAAACAACGAATAACAGCCACTAAATAGTTGACGTATTCGTACAATATATAAATATATCAAATACAAAAGAAAACGAATAAATTGTATAATGAAATAACTCTTTTTTTAAACACATCAGAACACATTATTTTTCTTTTACGTGTACCGACCAGCATTCAAGCTGCCATCCATTTTGAGTACATCTCCAACAGTGCTGGCTGACACGCAACCCACATTTGTACTGGTTACTTCACAGTAGTTGTCATAAATTGACAATTATATCATCGAGTATTTCCAAACATTAATTTTAAAAAGCACTCTGTTTAGTGTTGACCATGCAACTGTTTTAAGTCTGGTGCCAATTTCAGCTGATTGGCTTGAATGTCTTTCTTAAACCGTGTTTTTCTGTCAGAAGCTACACGCAAATTGAGGTCATTTTGAACTAAGCACATCTTACTTTTCCAGTGTTAACATTCAAACTTGTACTTATGGCTCAAAATCTGTACTGGATTGTCATGTCTTGTATAATTATTGTAATATATTTCAAAAAACTTTCAGGTTACTGTCTGCAAACAATATTAGTTTCACATACGCTCTTCAAAGTTTCCATATCGCGAAACGATGGCTGAAATAAAAATGATTCATTATTATCTGGAGGGTAGTTTTTCTTTCAAACTTTATTAATAAAATAATTGATCATGGGACGACCAATCACAATAGAAGCCAACAGCACGCGTCTTTACACTGGTGCATTTTGCTATCATAAGGGAGAAATCCCATAATGTTTGCAATTTATATCTGATATGTTCACTATCTTCGAAATTATGTCCACTATCATAAGTATTTCTGCTCATGACCAGGTGGATAGGGAGCTCGATTCGCAATCTAAAGGTCGCAAGTTCGAATCCCCGACACAACCAAACGTGCTCGAACTTTCAGCCGTGGGGACGTTATAATGTGACGGTCAATCCCACTATTCTTTGGTACAAAAGTAACACAAGGTGTTGGCGGTTGGTGGTGATGATTACCTGCCTTCTTTCTAGTCTTACACTGCTAAATTACGAACGGCTAGCGCACATAGCCCTCGTGTAGATTTGCGCGAAATTTAAAACAAACAAAATTTCTGTTTATAATGTCCGAAAAAATATTTTCATTTACTATCGTAATCAGTGCTGTTGGTAAAATAAACAGAATAAACAATAACACAACAGAATAAACAGCAAGTAATTGGAAAACCACATCACACAGAAATGCCATCATCTTTGTTGGTCCTAGCTTAAGGTTAAACAATGAACTACGCAAAATGTGCCTAAAGCAGAGATGGAACCAAGAGTTTTTCGCGTGTTAAGACCTGAAGCTTAACCCTAAACAACAGAGGAAGTAATATTTCTACGAATGTCGCACATCGGAAAGGAAAACAAACAAGCAAAAAATAAGAAAACTCTCAACACGCAAGCCCGGATGGCCAAGCGTGTTAGGGCTGCGACTCGTAATCTGAAGGTTGCGGGTTCGCATCCCCGTCGCGCTAAACATGCTCGCCCTTTCTGCCGTGGGAGCGTTATAATGTGACGGTCAATCCCACTATTCGTTGGTAAAAGAGTAACCCAAGAGTTGGCGGTGGGTGGTGATGACTAGCTGCCTTCCCTCTAGTCTTACACTGCTAAATTAGGGACGGCTAGCACAGATAGCACTCGAGTAGCTTTGTGCGAAATTAAAAAAACAAACAAACAATACTCTTAGCACGTATCGAATTTTATGTCTCGTATTCCAAAATTTACATATATATAAAAATATACTTAGATAAAAAAAAATTACATACATGAGACTGGCGTTATTTCTGAAACAGTAAAGAGCCTCTTTATTGGAGACCCATCCGTTACTATGGCAACGCTTGTGTTGCTCCGAATAGTCGTCCAGCCTCAACGCAGTGCTTATCAAGATTACCCTATTTCTAAAGCAGTCTTTGACTATATTTATCTGTGTTAAGCAAAGAGAAGGAAATAACTAGCCTTTTGAACAATTCGTTGTTCGTAACTACAAAATATATTTCGCATTTTGTCAAAAACCCAAAATGTAAGCAATGTTTTCTTATCCTTAATCTTTGGCAATCGTATAAAAAAATGTAAGTTGGATAAATAACAACGTGTGTATTTACATAATGAACAACAGTCCTCACTGAAAACACGGAACGTTTTAACGGCTTCCCGTTCTTTTCGTTTTTATTTGCAGTTACAGAGAAGTGGAAACCGTTGAAACCTGTGGAGTGGTTTCAGTAAGAACTGCGGAAAAGTTTCGGTAAAAAAAGAATGGAAATAACTTTTATCGTGTAAACTCATAACCGTTGTGTATTATTTAGTGATTTAGAAGTTTGTTTCACTGCTAGTGTCAGACATATTGCGCAAGGTTACATAAGGACTATCTGCGTTAGTTGTCCCTAATTGTGAGCTGATGGACAAGACAGAATACATTCAGTCAATGAGACGAATAGATAAGTTATTGGCTACTACTCTCTGATCGAGTGATGAAATTTAACCGTAACAATTATACGCTACCCATTCTTCCTTGCAGCATCTGACCTTGTGACAACGAGTCGCGAGCGATAAAACCCTCCGTTCACAGAGCACGACGCTAGTTACTGAGTCACGCCCGACCCTATGTGTAAGGTATTATAAATCAAAACGAAACAAAGCTCCATAATAACTTCGTAACAACAGTATTTGACATTTTTCTCAAAGCGAATTGACCTTTAACCTCTTTACATAACGGAGAGTGAGCTGTGGTGAGTTACAGCATATCATTGTTATAAGAGAGTTTAGGAGGTAAGAGGTAGAAGATATATCTTAGACCCTGGTGTGAGAACAACAAAGACTGAAATATCACGATATTTCTTGATCTAGCTGGATTAGGCTTAGGTAAACATAATGATTCTGCAAAACTTGAAATGCTCCATAACAAGTTGATCAGATTCACGTTGCAAGGAAACGCGAAACAATTAACTTTATGTTTGTTCTTTTCAAATCGTCTTGGCATCATGAAACAAAAACAAAATTGACGGTTTTAAAATTCCTTAGTACTCGTGCGAACTTACGATTATTTTGAGAATCGACTGTTATGTAACACATATTATTACATTAAATAATCGTGAGGTTTTTTTAATTTACAGTATTAACATGAGTTAAAAATTATGTTAAGCGCACTGCTGCACAGTGCACTATCTTTGCTATGCTTACAACAGGGCTCGAACCCCGGATTTAAGTACTGTAAGCCTTTAAGATTATCGGTGAACCAAAATTCTTAATTTTGATTTGATTGTTAATATTTTTGATTTAACATCTAAGAAATATCTAGCTGACAAATCAAGGAACTGACAAATCTGATGTTAAACATAATCGAAAGTAATGAAAGACTTCCAATACGAAAATTTTAGAGCTATTAGTTGAAAAATGAACATTCATTCGACGGATTTCGTTCTCTTAAATCTTGTTTCGTTCTGCCAGCGAAGGGTCTAACTCCTCTGAACGGATTCAGTTTATGGTAAATATTGTATTGTATTATTATCTAATGTCAGTGTTACTGAATTACCAGTTTCCATTAATAGGGTCACAACACAAAATAGGTTTATTTGTTTTTGAAATTTCGCTCAAAGCTACGCGAGAGCTATCTGCAATAGCCGTCCCTAATTTAGTAGAGTAAGACCAGATGGAAGGCAGCTAGTCATTGTAAACCACCGTCAACTCCTGGACTACTCTTTTACCAATGAATAGTGGGATTGACCGCTACGTTATAACGCCCCCACGGCTGAAAGGACGAGCATGTTTGGTGTGACGGGAATTCGAACCCGCGACACTCGTATTACGAGTCGAGTTCCTTAACCACCTGGCCAAGCCAGGCCTAAATATTTGGAAAATTAATTACTTATATTAATTTTAATTGTCTAAATAAAACAAGTTTGTTTATTTTTATAAGAATGACATAAACATTTACTGTCTGCAACTAAAACCGCTAGGTTTCCTGGACGAGAACTTATTTTGGAATTTTGCACAAAGCTACCCGAGAGTTATCTGTGCTAGCCGTCCCTAATTTAGCCAATTCTTGGGCTACTCTTTTATCAACGAATAGTAGGACTGACCGTAACATTATAACGCCCCTACGGATGAAAGGGCGAGCATGTTTGGTACAACGAGGATTCGAAGCCGCGATCATCGGATTACGAGTTAAATGCCTTAACTCACCTGGCCATGCTGGGGCCCTTTAGAGATAAATGGATTGCAACTCTTGGGCTACTCTTTTACCAGCGAAAAGTGGGATTGACCGAACTTTATAACGCCCCCACAGCTGGGAGGGCGAGCATGTTTAGCGCGACCTACAGATCACGAAGCTCACGCCTTAACGCGCTAGGCCATGCCGGGCCTTTAGTTTTTTTGTTTTTAAATGGCCGTAATTATTTATAAGATTAATAATAATAATATTAGTAGGCATAATTAATTATTAATTAATACTCTTCACCGTTACTTATTACATTATTTCAACTTAGAACTTTTACAATAAAGAATATTATAGATTATTTGTTAGGACATGTAAGACGTTTCGATTACTGTTGCAATCATTTTCATACAGTAACAGCTTTGTACTTGAGAGTGTTTGTGTTTTTCGTATAGCAAAGCCACAAAGGGCTATCTGCTCAGCCCACCGTTGTAAATCCGGAGACATACCGCTGTACTAGCGGGGGGCAGGTTTCCTGGATAAGATGTTTCTTGACCACAGCTTTATGAGATTCAAATACTTTGTTCTGGTATCAACTTTCATATTACGAGTTGAGCGCCCTCACTTCTAACCCATGCTGGGCTGCTACAAAATAGAACAGAAACGTGCTTACATCACTGCTATGTGGGCTCATATGGAAATTAAGATAGTACTTCATAATGATGGGTTCTGTGAAAGACCAACTGGTCAGGAAGCAACGTTCGTAGAATCGGAAATAATGGGAGACCAACTGCTCAGGACACAACTTACATAGAAGGAGGGCTAGTGAAAAAACCAACTAGTCATAAAACAACGTTCATAGAATGAGGACTAATGGAACATCAACTGGTCAGGGAACTACGTTCCTAGAATGAGGACTAGTACAAGACCAACTGGTCAGGAAACAACATTTATACAAGGAGGACTAGTGAAAAACCAACTGGTCAGGAACCAACGTTCGTGCAAGGAGAACTAATGGAAGACCAACTGGTCAGGAAACAATGTTCGTGCAAGGAGGACGAATAGAAGTCCAACTAGCTGCTGGGTCACAAGAAGAATCGTTGAAAATGCATAGACTTAAAATTATGACTTACCTTTTATTTTTAAGCTATAGTTATCCATGAATACAGCACTTGTACTATGTGGCTACCTGCTGCAGGTTTAAATATGAATACGGCACTTGTACTGTCTGGCTACCTGCTGCAGGTTTAAATATGAATACGGCACTTGTACTATGTGGCTATCTGCTGCAGGTTTAAATATGAACACGGCACTTGTACTATGTGGCTACCTGCTGCAGGTTTAAATATGAACACAGAACTTGTACTATGTGGCTACCTGCTGCAGGTTTAAATATGAACACAGAACTTGCACTATGTGGCTACCTGCTGCAGGTTTAAATATGAATACGGCACTTGTGTTACAGCTACGTTTCACAATAATTTCGTGCATAAATGCAATTATAAGAACTTGTGAAACGAATGTAAGTGATAACGTAACATTATATTAGTGTTGCCCCCCAGTGGCTCAGCGGTATGTCTGCGGACTTACACGCTAAAATCCGGGTTTCGATACCCGTGGTGGGCAGAGCACAGATAGCCCATTGTGTAGCTTTGTGCTTAATTCAAAACAACAACAACATATTAGTGTTACATTTTACCAGCTCTTATTTAAATCATTAAAAGTCGCAGTTAGATGTAAGATTAGAGAAATTTGAAACAGTCAGATAGTAAGTCCCTCAAATCTAAGTAGATTCCAATAAAAGGCGAAGATTGTGTTTCAATAGAATTCTATTCGTCTATTTCGAATTTATATTGTATTCATATGAAATGGCATAGATGTCTTGGTGGATGTAATTTATCCGTTATAGAATGAAAATACAGTTTCTCTTAAATGAACTTCTGTCTCAGATCGCCAAACATGCTCGCCCTTTCAGCCGTGGGGACGTTATAACGTAACGGTCAATCCCACTATTCGTTGGTAAAAGAGTAGCCCAAGAGTTGGCAGTGGCTGGGGATAACTAGCTGCCTTCCCTCTCGTCTTACACGGCTTAATTAGGGACGGCCAGCACAGATAGCCCTCGTGTAGCTTTGTGCGAAATTCTAAAACAAACAAACCGTCTCAGATTGTACGGTGTTTCATCAGCAACACGTACGTATTATATAATGAATTATTGTGTTGTGTTTCAAAGTTCCCAATGTACCAAAGTTCTGTATTTGAAATACACTATAGTCTTCTGGTAAAAACTTGTCAGCCGGAAATGATGGGAGATTTTGTGGAATCTTTAGTTGAAACAGCGTCAAAGCGCCAACTTTGATTTGGATGACTTTTACACGAAGCGCAAAGCAGTGAATGACGGTGGTCGGCTTTATAACACCTCAACCCAAACATGACAATGCTAATTGCAGTTCTTATGGAAGAGGCTTAACAGCCTACGGAATGACAACAGTTAGTTTTAACATCTTCTATTATACTGAGGCACTAGCCTTGAAAACAATAGTAAACCTGCAACTCACAAAAGAAAAATATACACTTCACTTTTCCTATTTCCGCATTTATACTGATGAAGGGATTTTTGTTACAGGCCTAACTAAGTGTATATATAACATTATATTACGCTTCTCGGCGATGACTTTGTGTCAGATCTGTTGGTTATTCCAACGGAAATCTGCAGAGCATACGATACTTGTTTACAACTTCCGAAAGAAAGTTTAGTTTTGTCAAAACTGTAGTGCTCGTTGTGTGTTTGAAACATACATGTAACTTATATGGTGCTTGTTGTGTGTTTGAAATAAACATGTAACTTAAATAGTGATCGTTGTGTGTTTGAAGTATACAAGTAACTTATATAACGTTCGCTGTGTGTTTTAAACATACAAGAAACTTTCTTGGATTATAGACATACGGACTTGAGACAAACAGTTAAACGTCAAGAAACGACCGAACAAGTGTTAATTAAATCCCAACGGGTGAACAACAGAAGCTGACACCACAACAGATGTTCACTAACCCTAATACATTGAACATTGAAACCAGAAGTCGCAAATTAATCTCTAACACATTGATTAACGAAATCCAACCTCGCACACAGATGTTTATTAATATCTGACGCGTTAACCAAAGAACCTGACGTCACAACAGATGTTCGTAAAATTCAAGTACGTCGAACAACGAAGCCTGATTTTATAACAGGTGTTCATTAAGCCGTAACAGGTCGAACGAAGACAACGAAAGTCGCAACAACTATATATTTAACTAAAATCAATACAGTAAACTATAAATTAACAGGTTTCGTCTCCAGTAAACAGTCCTCAACAATTGTGTTCTACGTCTCGTCAATTTACCTTTGTGACGCACAGAGAGCCACGAGTTAATGATGATTCTTTGTTGTTGTTTTGAATTAAGCACAAAGCTGCACGAGGGCTATCTGTGCTTTGCCCACCACGGGTATCGAAACCCGGATTTTAGCGTGTAAGTCCGCAGACATGCCGCTGAGCCACTGGGAAGCTAAATGATGATTCACGAGCTCATAACGTGAAATCAGAAACGACAGATTGCACGTGACAACGTTCGGTAGAGGTTTTATCTCTTTGGGACCGTTTCAAACTTTAATGTTAGCCGAACATTACACAATATGAAGGAAAGTTTCTTTGAATACAAAGATAACTTAAAGAGCTCGATTGCTGCTGTTATGTTCCGGTTGATCACATATTTCTTACAACATCTGCTTCAGAGGTTGGCGTGTCGTTTTATCTATATTTGCTAATCAAGTCATGGCCCGGTATGGCCAGGTGGGTAAGGCACTCAATTCGTAATCTGAGGGTCGCGGGTTCGAATCCCCGTCACACCAAACATGGTCAACATTTCAGCCGTGGAGGAATTATAATGTTACAGTCAATCCCACTATTCGTTGGTAAAAGAGTAGTTCAAGAGTTGGCGGTGAGTGGTGATGTCTTGCTGCCTTCTCTCCAGCCTTACACTGCTAAATTAGGGATGGCTAGCGCGTATAGCCCTCGTGTAGCTAAGCGCGAAATTAAAAACAAACAAACAAACATAGGTTGGTATAAGCACGTGCCGTGTGACGTGATGGAGCCTCCATAACAAACAGAATGATTAATCGCTTGACTGTTTTTAATAATACAAACTTTAAAAGCTAGTCTTTAAACCCCTCTTTTCTAAGGCCCGACATGGCCAGGTGGTTAAGGCACTCGGCTCGTAATCTGATAGTCACAGGTTCAAATCTCCGTCACACCAAATATATTCGCCCTTGCAGCCGTGGTGGCGTTATAATGCTACGGGTAATCCCACTATTCGTGGGTAAAAGAGTAGCCCAAGAGTTGGCAGTGGGTAGCGATGACTAGCTGCCTTCCCTCTAGTCTTACACTACTAAATTAGAGACGGCTAGAAGTCATAATCTAGGGCTAAATGTTAAACTGTTGGTAAAGTTGCTTTTAAAATTTTTAGCTGAATGTTGTAGGTGACAGCACCAACTGATGATGGCCACCGTTTAAGGATTAAGGAAAGGTTGAGTGTGTACAAATGTGACTTTGAAGACGTTATGACTAAGTGTGTATCAGGAACTTTGGCGGAAGCACATTATGTTAAATTTGTAAGAATAAAATTATTTGTATCCCTACATACAAGCTGGTAAACTGTAACACTCATAGGGTGTGGATGATTCGGGGCGTGCAGTATGTAGTACCAGTTATCCATCTGATCTGTGACGCTAACACCCATAGGGTGTGGATGATTTGGGGCGTGCAGTATGTAGTATCAATTACCTACATCATAGCTTCTTTACAGAACAGTGGATGAAGCAAAAACTGTTTGAAGAACTTTAGAGAAATGAGAGTGAATACTTATAATATGACTCTTTACATAATACAGAGTATCCCAATACACTTAAGTATTTGGATACTGGTTACCTTTCTGAGTGGTTTGGATTTAGAAGTGGTTTAGATATAAGTGTGTGTAAGCGCTTAATCTGTTTCCTCTCTTACTGTGGTTACACAATAACCAATAATGTGTAGTTTTCAGTAATTGTAAATACAGCTCCTTCTGATAATGCAAGTTTTCAAAGCTTAGCCTTTGTGATTGTAACTTTAGAAACAAATTATTCATCATCGAAATGCAAGTTCGAACAGGTGTAAATTTGGCCACCATACAGTTGTACGTATATATGTATATTTTTAACATTATTGTCAGATGAATGTTATATTTCTTCAAATAAATAAAGCAATCTACGAGGAAAACAATGAACTCTGCTTCGTACGATGTTACAATGTCTTTATTTGGAGGGTCCGGCATGGTCAAGCGTGTCAAGGAGTTCCAATCGTAATCCGGTCAATCCCACTATTCGTCGGTAAAAGAGTAGTTCAAGAGTTGAAAGTTAGCGCAGATAGCCCTCGTGTAGCTTTGCGCGAAATTAAAAAAAACAACAACAACCTTATTTGCACTCGTGAATCGTACTTGTTAAGCCTCGTTTAAATTCACATGTGGATTGTTTTTTTTCTCAGTTTCGCTCAAAGCTACACGAGAACTACATACGCTAGCCGTTCTTAATTCAGAAGTTTAAGATAAGAGGGAAGGCAGCTCGTCATCAGCTAGCTTGAGCAACTCTTTAACCAACGAATAGTGGAATTGTCCGTGACATTATAACGTCTCCACGGCTGAAAGGGCGAGCATGTTTGGTGCGACCTGGTTTCGAAACCGCGACCCTCGAATTACGAGTCGAACGCCTTAACACGCTTGGCCATGCCGGGCCCAAAATTACATCTCAAAGCCTGGTAGGAGATTATGAACGTAACTTTGGGTTTTGGAAGACAAAACTTTAACATGATTCGCTGCTATGAACAGAGCGAAACTAGTCCAATGTGTGGTTTTGCGCTAAAATAAATAGTTCGGGCTAAAGAGAAGACAATAGCATAGCCTATTTGAAATAAACCTTTCTGGAAACGAAAAACAGAAGATGTTACGAAGGTTTTCTTGTAATAGTTGTTCGATTCGGTCTGACATCCGAACGTGAAACTAAATCGATAAAAGATAAAAAAGAAAAGAAAACTCTTTTCTCTATCACCTCTCGTTGGGACAGTTGTAAGTCTTCGGAGTTACAACACCGAAATTCGGGGTTTGATACCAACGGTGTACAGCAGATAGCCCCTTCTGCCTTTGCTATAAGAAAACACGCACCTTCATCTATTTTAACGCCTCCTAGTCGCCCAGCGGATTGTTTGTTTGTTTGTTTTTGAATTCCGCACAAAGCTACTCGAGGGCTATCTGCGCAAGCCGTCCCTAATTTAGCAGTGTAAGACTAGAGGGAAGGCAGCTAGTCATCACCACCCACCGCCAACTCTTTGGCTACTCTCTTACCGACGAATAGTGGGATTGACTGTAACATTGTAGCGTCCCCACGGCTGAAAGGGCTAACCTGCGACCCTCAGATTACGAATTGCACGCGTTAACGCGCTTGGCCATGCCGAGCCCAGCCCAGCGGAATGTCTGTGGATTTACAATATTAGAAACCGGATTCCGACACTCGGGACAGACAGAAAGCCCATCGTGTAGTTTTGTGTTTTGCCAAAAACAAATCTTTTTTTATATTTGGATTCAAAATTTTTAAAACTGCCTTTTGTGAAAATCTTCCGCCGGTTTCTAGATTTTGTTATGGAAATCACGATTTGGTTTGTGGGTGTAATTACACAGGTAGAGCTTTAATATGTTTTGCGTAGCTTTGAGCTTAATTAAAAAAAACAACAAACACGAAGTTTACCAACTGAATAACTCAGAAGCAAGGCGTAGTATCGTATTAGTATTAACAATGCCAAGTATTCGTCAAAACGTAAGTTCGCTGTGGTGAGTAAAAGATACAATATAAGCACATGTGCTTGCTGATTTAGCTGACTTTGTGTCTAATTTGTATCGTTTTCATGTCTCTCTACATGATGGGTTATTACTATTATTTTGGCGTTTGGTTTGAAATTTTCTATTTCCCAGCCATGAAGGCCCGACATGGCCAGGTGGGTTAAGGCGTTCGACTCGTTATCTCAGGGTCGCGGATTTGAATACTCGTCGCACTAAACATGCTCGCCCTTTCAACCGTGGGGGCGTTGTTATGTGACCACCAATCCCACTATTCGTTGGTAAAAGAGTAGCCTAAGAGTTGGCGGTGTGTAGTGATAACTAGCTGCCTTCCCTCTGGTCTTACACTGCTAAATTAGGGACGGCTAGTGCAAATAGCCCTTGAGAAGCCTTGTGCGAAATTCAAAACAAACAAACAAGCCAGCCACGATTATGATTTCTTGTATTTAGATCTCAACCCTAGTGCTTCTCGGTCGAAGTAGTCCCAAAGTGACATTTTTCTACTAGTATTGTTTGGTTAAAATATACCATCACAAACTAAGAGAACTAGCAATAGGAACCAATAAAAACTCACGAAATCTCGTGTAGATTATGTTTGGTATTAAGTTAGGACATGCCTGGGCCTGAATGCTATAGTACTCTCTCGACAGGAACTTTATCATAAGATTCCCAGAAAAAAAAAAATCTGTGCCTTCAATAGCTGTGGAGTGTAATCACAGCCGTACATCGGTACTGAGGTTTTCGACCTGCACGATGCATCAAGCACTCGCTATCTAATTGACCAGGTCAAACAGAGTCGCTTGTGGGTTCAGTTATAACTTTTTTCAAATTTTAAACTACTCAAGAGAAGATAACAGCACCTGCCGCCATATTGGTTTTGTTTTGAAAGAGAAAGAGCGTTTTCAGTGACGTCACGTCACGAACCTCATGCTCTGCGATATCTTAGCCATTTGCACACACCGAGCTCAAAGTTTGTTTTAAACAAACTAAAAATAAACAGTTCAAGTTCCACTGACGTATTGCATCGATTCTTCTCTTAGGATTCCGTTGTCAGTTTAATTTTGTGAATTACAAACTGTTATAATGTTAATTTTGTGAATTACAAACTGTTATGGCGTTAATTTTGTGAATTACAAACTGTTATGACGTTAATTTTGTAAATTACAAACTGTTATAACGTTAATTTTGTGAATTACAAAATGATATATTTCTACTTAGTTACATCTACCAACCCATAACAATAAAAACTAATAAATTATATTTGTCATGAGACACCATGTTAGGCTTAGTATATTTTTGACAATAAATTCTTAATATAGTTCCCTAGGAATATTGAAGAATTAAAAAGCGTACATAACAGTGGCATTCAAACCAAAATATTTATCATATCTACTGCCGAACTCTTCCGGCCATATTTAAGGGTCTCCATCAAGAGTTTATTGTTAAAACAATCTAATAACACTAACTTAATGTCTTATCACAAGTGTAATTAATTGTGGTCTTACTTCGTCAGCTTATAAAAGGGGTTCACACGACAACAATAAACGAAAATGAACTGACAGATATCACGTGGGCCAAACTATACGTATATGTCTAGCAGTGTAAAGCATTTATTTATAAATTATACATATACATATATCTAAAATAATTGTTTTTAAATTTAAAATTAACATGTTACTTTTCTACGTCTGGCAATCATCGGTAATGAAGTTTTCATTTATAAGGAAACACTTGTTGGTTTCAGATCACTGGACTGAAGGAAGACTCTAGTGTTTTGTTTTGTCCAATACTGATTATAAGGATACATTCCATTACGTTTAGTTCAATCAAATAAACATGTTAAACCAACGTTGTTTGATTTTTTTTTTTGGAAAAGGATCCAAAAACAGGGGGCGAATTTCCAGTTATACTTTGATCTTATTTTGACAACAGAAACAAAAACAACTCAAACTGGAACAAGATAATTCATGATTAACATTAACATGATGTTCTGGTGTGTAAAATCAGACTACTATTTCATGTCACATTAACGTGATGTTCTGGTGTGTAAAATGAGACTACTATTTCATGTTACATTACTGTAAAATAGTAGTCTCTACTATTTCATGTCACATTAACGTGATGTTCTGGTGTGTAAAATAAGACTACTATTTCATGTTACATTAACGTGATGTTCTGGTGTGTGAAATGAGACTACTATTTCATGTTACATGATGCTTATCGTAACTTGGTGGTTATAGCGCTCAACTCCCTATGTGAGGATACTGGGTTCGAATTCTCATCGTATTGGTCATGCTCGCCCTTTAAGCCGTGGGTGTGTCATGATATGAACAGTCAATCTGTCTATTTTCTGGTAAAAAACGTAGCCCAAGAGTTGATGCTGATGACTATCTGCCTTCCCTCTAGTCAATCACTACTAAATTAGGGACGACTGTACTAGACAGCCTTCGTGTAGATTCGAGCGAAATTCAAACCAAACTTT
Source organism: Carcinoscorpius rotundicauda (assembly GCA_011833715.1). NCBI lineage: Eukaryota > Metazoa > Arthropoda > Merostomata > Xiphosura > Limulidae > Carcinoscorpius > Carcinoscorpius rotundicauda. Next base: position 67,043,966 of record CM022400.1, read on the forward strand.
CTGCCCAGATATACTCGTGACACAAAATAGTAAGAAATAGAGACAACTTCAGTAAATATCTTTGAAGTCGACTTCAGGACTAAACACCAAAAGTAAGGTGTAAGAATGGTAGTAAATCAAAGCTAATTCGATGAAGAACTTTTTTTTTTTAGTTCTGTTATTAATAGATCGGAGGATCCGACACGCGAAAACAGCGCATTTCCAAAGCACGAGGTAATCGTAACACTAATAACATGGATGTTTTGGATGCAACTACCATTTTTGTAACTGCAACTTTTAATGGTACAAGAGTGATAATTACGGAAGCCATCAATTCTCGTTTGCTGTTAACTAATTAATAATTTACGAGCACGTGAACGCGGACACCTTTCACAGCACGTGACATATTCGTGCATGCACCTGGGTTCTTAACGCGGATGTACGAATGTTACGCGACAGTTACAAACTAAAGTTAAGCTGATCTTAATGGCGCACTTGTCAAAACCTGTACGGAACTTCCATATCATATAGCGGGTAGGTCTTACGCACGTGCGCTCTAGCTTTCACAGGAACGATTGATGGTTGTTGCATGTCCGACTTGCCGGCTCACCGCGTGACACGTGTGCGTTATATACTCATACAAGATCACGAACGTTTACTGAAACCCGGCGACGGAACGAAATCTAATTAGGCCTACCATCCCAACCAATTTTCTGGTGAGGGAAAAGTGGCTAGATTGGTTCGCTCAAGGGAACGGGCTAATTCGTAAAAGTAACAAAATACTCGCTTCTTTCTCATGTATGTTTCATTGCTCGGCTATCGGTGTGCTCCACACTGACTCATCTGGGCCTGTCACTAAGAGCTCAGTTCTTTGCATTTTTAGTACGTGTGTGTGTTACAGTTGTCTTGTGTCGGGTTTAAGTATCGATTTTTCTTTAGACTTACTAAGCAGTCTGCTTAAATAGCGTCTCTCCCACCCCTCTCCAGACTGTTTAAAACTGAGGACAAGCTGAAAGATAAATGTCTGATAACGTTCTGAGTTTGAGTAATAATGTAATGTGTTTTAAAGGTTGATAGACGAATACAATTAGTTCCGATGAGTTGTGAGCGTAATGTCAGAAATCTGACAATCACGTTGAAAGCAAATAGACATAAAACGAAACAAACGCAGGACCGAGGGTAGGTTACGATAGATGTCTTATTGAAACGCACACAAACACCTGGAATGAGTTTCACCTTGAGTCTGTATTTTACGAGCGTGAATCTGATGAGCATTGTGAGTACACTTTAAATCAATGCCTTGAACGCATCTGTGATCAAGTATTCTCGTATTCTCTCGTGCTAAACACGTGGAATATTTTAACGTACCAGCAGTAACTCTTTTTGGTTTCTTTGTTTGAGCGTAAAACCACAAAGTGGCCTGTATTCGCTGTACTCTCCGCGGAAAGTGGACATCGAATTTTAGCATCATAAACTCCGAAATTGGGGCTCAACCACTGGGAACGTTTACATCAATAACTATTTAGATGTGTCAACAGTAACCAGTTGAACGTATCAACAGAATACCCCCTGAGATGGGTCAGTAGTGAGCGGTTCAACACCAATAACTATTTAAACGGGTCAGCAGTAAGCGGTTCAACACCAATAACTATTTAGACGGGTCAGCAGTAATACCTACTGAGATGGGTCAACAGTAAGCGGTTCAACACCAATAACTACTTAGACAGGTCAGCAGTAAGCGGTTCAACACCAATAACTACTTAGACGGGTCAGCAGTAAGCGGTTCAACACCAATAACTATTTAGACGTATCAAGAGTAATACCTACTGAGATGGGTCAACAGTAAGCAGTTCAACACCAATAACTACTTAGACGGGTCAGCAATAAGCGGTTCAACACCAATAACTATTTAGACGGGTCAGCAGTAATACCTACTGAGATGGGTCAACAGTAAGCGGTTCAACACCAATAACTATTTAAACGGGTCAGCAGTAAGCGGTTCAACACCAATGACTATTTAAACGGGTCAACAGTAATACCTACTGAGATGGGTCAACAGTAAGCGGTTCAACACCAATAACTGTTTAGACGTATCAAGAGTAATACCTACTGAGATGGGTCAACAGTAAGCAGTTCAACACCAATAACTACTTAGACGGGTCAGCAATAAGCGGTTCAACACCAATAACTATTTAGACGGGTCAGCAGTAATACCTACTGAGATGGGTCAACAGTAAGCGGTTCAACACCAATAACTATTTAAACGGGTCAGCAGTAAGCGGTTCAACACCAATGACTATTTAAACGGGTCAACAGTAATACCTACTGAGATGGGTCAACAGTAAGCGGTTCAACACCAATAACTGTTTAGACGTATCAAGAGTAATACCTACTGAGATGGGTCAACAGTAAGCGGTTCAACACCAATAACTGTTTAGACGTATCAAGAGTAATACCTACTGAGATGGGTCAACAGTAAGCGGTTCAACACCAATAAATATTTAGACGTATCAAGAGTAATACCTACTGAGATGGGTCAACAGTAAGCGGTTCAACACCAATAACTACTTAGACAGGTCAGCAGTAAGCGGTTCAACACCAATAACTACTTAGACGGGTCAGCAGTAAGCGGTTCAACACCAATGACTATTTAAACGGGTCAACAGTAATAACTGTTTAAACGTGTCAAAAGTAATAACTACCGAGATAGAAATATTCCGTTTTGATAAACTCTGCTTACTACACGCACACATAAAGGACTAAAGACAAAGGAACATTTAAAAAAATAATTAAAAGCTCATCACATTCTTCCCAAAATAATAAACACCTGATACACATATTAATTGTAGTTGACCTACATGGACTACTGACCCACCTGATACACATATTAATTGTTGTTGACCTACATGGACTACTGACCCACCTGATACACATATTAATTGTTGTTGAATAACAAGGACTACTGATACACATATTAATTGTTGTTGAGCAACAAGGACTACTGACCCACCTGATACACATATTAATTGTTGTTGAATAACAAGGATTACTGACCCATCTGATACACATATTAAGTTTTGTTGAACAACAAGGACTACTGACCCACCTGTTACACATATTAATTGTTGTTGAACAACAAGGACTACTGACCCACCTGATACACATATTAAGTTTTGTTGAGCAACAAGGACTACTGACCCACCTGATACACATATTAATTGTTGTTGAATAAGAAGGACTACTGAACCACCTGATACATATATTAAGTTTTGTTGAACAACAAGGACTACTGACCCACCTCATACAAAAATTGATTTTTGTTGACTTACAGGGATAACTGACCCATCTGATGCACGGATTAATTCTTGTTGGGTCATCTTCGAGTTTCTTCTGAGGTTATAGGTCAAACAGGATGTATGTCTATGCATTCCTAGTGACGACCTTGATTTCAAGATATTCAAATTTAAAAGTCATTTCGAAAGAAAAGACTTTCTCACGCTTTGAAAATGTAGGAGACGCTAGTAATCGCGCTTTTGATACATTTTCCAGTGAGGTTCATCCTTGTTTGAGAGTGTTAGAATCAGACATATTCACCACGTGTTGATTTTGAGAACCAATCCACCTATACGTTATGTTGTCTTGAGTTTGAAGCATCACACACACACACATTCGCTTTACGTTTGAATGGATTTTGGAGCACTATACGCAACCACGAACATGTAATTGATAAATACGAGACCGTATATTTTCCCTAAATCATTTAGCATGTTCGTAGCATCATTGAACTATTTAATTTCTAATGGTTTATACGTGTGTCTATCTAATTCCAGGTACATACGGGACTCTCTGATGATCCACTGAAACTTAATGTTTTGAGAAAGACATTTGTCATCGAAATATTCATGTTTGGTGATTTACTGTGAGGTTCCCATTGTATGTTTCCTTCCGTGCTGGAAAGAGTAAACATGGTTCGGGAACGAGAGTACAACGAAACCAATGACAAGGACAGTCTGGTGATTTGTCCTCACCACGGGTTCTTGAACCATCCAGACCAACTGTCCCCCTCTACTCACCCCGAAACTGCTTCACCACCTTCGTACTCAACGACTTATTCCCCTGGGTATGACTCAGCCGTAAACAGTACGTGCAGCGGGCGAAGGTCGTCACGCGACGGGACGTCACACCTCAGTCGTGAAGAGCGCAGACGAAGACGCCGAGCGACTCAGAAATATCGCCTTGCTCATGCAACACGAGAAAGAATTCGCGTGGAAGCTTTTAACGTGGCGTTTGCCGAACTGAGGAAGTTGTTACCCACCCTACCACCCGATAAAAAACTTTCAAAGATCGAGATTCTACGATTGGCTATTTGCTATATTGCATACTTAAATCACGTTCTTGACGTTTAAAACGATATCGGATGACGCATCGTGTCTCGTGACACTGGCACGCTCTTCTTTTTGTTTAGTCATGTAAATTAAAAAAAAAAATGTTAATTGTATAGGCTTAATATTGTATAATATTCCTTGTGCACAAAAACTGCTGACACAGTACTTAAGACTCGTTTCAGCCAGTTACTTAGTGTTTTACACTCCAGTGTACTAGCAGGAATTATTTTGGACAGTAACCTCGAAATAAAGACTGAGGTGTAAGTTATAGCCAAAAGAAACTTGAATGTTGTCATAATGTACGCTGAATTTGACAAAATATGGATTTTTATTCATTATTGGTGATTCAGATTTCTTCAGTTTCTCACAGTGTGTTTTTCTTCTAGTCTACAAAACATGTCCTAGTGTTTATGTCATTGTCATTTAATTACTATTATAGTTATGATTGTTATTTGGATGGATTTTGCTTATAATTAAATACTCTAAATTGCAAATCGTTTGTTAGCCCAAAGTGTTTTTTATTTTGTCCGGTAGTGTGTACCAGTGTTATGTGTTACTCTAATCAGTCATGACGACATATAAGTCTTCACGTATTTAATTTGAAATTTTGTGAAAAAAAAAGAAGCCCAGAACATACATTAAAATCACAGAAGAGTAACTTTGTTCATTTATAACCCACATAAGTTTAACTTTATTAAATTATAACCCACACAAGAGTAACTTTGCTCAGTCAGAGTTCACACAAAAGTAACTTTAGTCATTTAGAACCCACACAAGTGTAATTTTTTCTCAGTTAGAACCCACACAAGAGTAACTTTGTTCAGTCAGAGTTCACAGAAAAGTAACTTTATTCAGTTAGAACTCACACAAGAGTAACTTTGTTCATTTAGAACCCACACAAGTGTAACATTATTCAGTTAGAACCCACACAAAAGTAACTTTGTTCAATCTGAAAGTGATAATGTTGTTGCTAAAGGCAGAATCGGAAGAAGAGAGATAAAACAACAACAAAAAACACATAAAAAAAGAAAATACGATTCAAATGAAGCAGAAAAGTGACTTCATAACAGAGAATTATCACATATACAACAAGTTAAAAAATAAAGTAGCGCCCTCTAAAATATTTCAGTTAATAAACTAACGTAACAGTAATTTAAGAAAAAACATATATGGTACTAACAGTCTCCACCGGTCGCTAATTATATATAAAGTATCAGTCTCGAGAGTCGTCATTCAGCGTTTAAACAAGAACGAGTTACAGAATATTTGCACATGAAAATACAATTGGTCAAGAAATCGAGCTAGTTTAGTGTTCAAGTCATAACATGTTACATAATATATATATATGCGTGCAATAAAGATTTATTAAGAAATAAGGCGTAAATTTGTCCTTTAATTACACGATATTCATGCGTGGAACATGGTTTATTGAAAACTGAGGCGTAATTTGGCTATTAAACTAGAAATAGTTATCGGACATGTATTATTTAAGAAATGTCTATTAGAAACTACGGCTTAATTTAGCTTCTAAATAAGAACTAGTTGAAGATATTTACGCGTTAAAACTTGAATCATTAATAAATCACGTGCAGTTTTACTTTTAAGTACGAATTAGTTGCAGGATATTCTGGCGGAGGAACACGGTTTATTAAGAAGTAAGACAAAACTTGATATTTAAATAAAAAGTAGTTCAATGACGTTGTGAGTAAAAACACGTTTTGTTACGAACTAAAGAAAAAATTATTGTCCAAAGAATGAATAGCAGCAGAAAATGCATGCGTGAAAAAAGACTTAGTTGTTTAAAAGAGAGCCATAATTTAGGGTTAGACAACTTCCAGTTAAAGGATAGTTTTACGTAAAAACATAGTTTATTAATGACTGAACGTAATTTATTCTTCATTGACAAAGTACTTGCAAGATATTTATTCGTGAAATAAAGGCATTATTTGGTATTTAAACATGAACTGGTTACAGGATATATACGTGTACTTTATTTACGTGCGGTTTATTTACAAGTGAGATGTAATTTAGTACATAACAAAAATCTATGTAGAGGATGTTTATGTTGCAAGAGCGGAGGCATAATTTTATGTTTAATAATAGCTTGGTTTGTTTTGAATTTCACGCAAAGTTACACAAGAGTTATCTGTGCAAAACAGTAGCTACTTAGGGGATATTTGGCGTGGAAACAAGGTTTATTAAGAAATTGGTTTTGTTTTGAATTTCGCGCAAAGCTGCACAAGCACAATCTACGCTAGCCGTCCCTAATGTAGCAACGTAAGTAGCCTAGAGGGAAGACAGCTAGTCATCATCACCCACCGCCAATTCTTGGGCTACTCTTTTAACAACGAATAGTGGGACTGACCGTCACATTATAACGCCCCCACGGCTGGGAGGACGAGCATGTTTGGTGCGACGGAATTCAAACCCGCGACCCTCAGATTAGGAGTTGCATGTCTTAACGCACTTGGCCATGCCGGGCCCATATAATGTTTAAATAAGCACTAATTGTAGAATATCTGTGCGCGGAAATATGGTTTAGTGAATGTTTAAACAATAACTACTTGCAAGATGTGCGTAGAAATACGATTTGTTGAGAAATGCGGCGTAATTTATCATCTAAACAAGAACAGGTTGTGTGTGAAAACACGGTTTATTATAAGGCAAAACGTAATTTAGTGTCCGAAAAGAGCAAGTTATGGGACAGTTGCGCATGGATAAACGGTATATTAACAACTAAATCGTAAGTAATATAGTGTTTAAAGACGAATTTTCGCGGAATATCCATGCGTGAAATAAGGTTTATTTAGAGCTGAGGCTTAAGTTTCCGTTAAAACAAAAATCAGTCACATGGCATTTATGCGCCCAGTTTATTAAGAAGCGAAGCGAAATTTAGTGTTGATAAGAGAATTAGTTGCATGATATTTACGCGTAAAGAAAGAATTTATTATAAACTGAGTCAAAATTTAGTGTTTAAAAAGAAGCAGTTGAGATATATTTAGGAGAGAAAAAACATTTCTTAAGAACTGAGACAAAACTTAGCATTCAAACAATAAATAGTTGTAAGATTTCTTTGGAATTTCGCACAAAGCTACTCGAGGGCTATCTGTGCTAGTCGTTCCTAATTTAGCGGTGTAAGACTAGAGGGAAGGCAGCTAGTCATCACCACCCACCGCCAATTCTTGGGCTACTCTTTTACCAGCAAAAAGTGGGATTGACCGAACTTTATAACGCCCCCACGGCTGGGAGGGCGAGCATGTTTAGGGCGACGCGGGCGCGAACCCGTGACCTTCAGATCACGAGTCGCACGCCTTACGCGCTTGGCCATTCCAGGCCTGGAAAAAAACTGAATATTATTATAGGAATTGTTGTTGTTTTGAGACTAGAGGGAAAGCAGCTAGCCATCACCACCCATCGCCAACTCTTCATGGGTTACTTTTTTGCAAACGAATAGTGAGATTGACAGGAACAGTATAGCGCCCCCACGTCTGAAAGGACGAAGATGTTTGGTGGGACGAAGATCCGAACACGCAAACCTCAGATTATGAGTCGAGTGCCTTGTCCATCTGGCCATACCAGGCAAAATGGGAGGAAACACAGTTCATTCAGAACTGAAACGCAATATAGTCATTTAACATGAATTAACTTCTGGATATTAATATATGGAAGGACGGTTTGTTATAAAGTAAGGCGTAACTTATCGTTTAAACATGCTATTCATGCATGTAAACACGAACTGAGAAGTAATTTAATGTTTAAAGAAAAAACAATGTGTGAAAAAGGTGTAATTAAAACTAAGTCATATTTTAGTGTTTAAACATAAGTAGTTTAAACTAGTGGAAACGCATGTTATTAATAACTGGATCGCAATTTGGATTTTACAAAAGATATGTACGCGTGAAGAAGAGGTCTGTTGATAAATGAGGCTTAACTTAGCGTTTAAACAAGAGTTAACCACAGGATATTTATAAGTGGAAACACAGATTGTTATGAAGTGAGGCGCACTTTATCGTTTCAACAAGAACTAATCATAGGTCATACAGCGTGAAAACACGGTTTATGAAGCGAGGCGTAATTTAGTATTTAACGAAAAATTGTTTCAGGATATTTATTCGTGAAAAATAACGCAATTCGGCGTTTAAACGAGACGTAATTATAAGATATGCATAAATGTAAGCAGGGTTTATTAATAAATAAACTGAACTTTTGTATTTAAACAAAGAATAGTTAGTAGAGATTTTTGTTGGAGGGGAAGGTTTATCAAGTATTGAGGCGTAATTTAGTGTTTTAAAATTTTAATTGCAGGATATTTATTCGTAAAACAGGCGTAATTTGGCATTTAAACAAGAACCCGTTGCAGGATAGGTACGCGTGAAAACACGGTTTATAAAGAACTAAGACAATTTCAGCGTTAAAATAAGAACTGGTTACGTGATGTATTCGTACGCTTGAGAACCCAGTTTATTAAAAAGTGAGACGTAATTTAGCATATAAAAAAGAACTAGTGTAATTTATTTTTTAGATAATAATTCGTTACGGGATATTTATGCGTGAAAAAAAACGTAATTTGGCGTTTAAACAAGAACTGATTACAGGACGGGCATACGTTTTATTTAGAATTAATGCGCAATCTAGTGTTCAAAAGAGAACTAGTTGCAGAATATTTATGCACGAAGAAAAGGTTTGTTGATAAGTTAGGCTTAACGTTTAAACAAGAATTATCTTCTGCATATTTACACATAAAGTAATTCGCACTTTATCATTTGAAAAAACTGGTTACGTGGTATATATTCAGACATGAGAACCCAGTTGGAAAGACGAAACGTTTTACTGTGAATTGAGGACTAATTTAGTCTCTGAATCGAGGACAGGCATGTGAAGAAAAGCGTTTTATTAAAATTTAAGGCTTAAGTTCATGTGGGTAAGAGAACTGGTTATACGTGAAGAAAATATTTGTCACAAATATCGCTGCAATTCAGTGTTAAAGAATAAATAATTGCAGGATATCTATAAGTGTAAATACATTCTATTACCCATATATTCCAAATTTAGCGTCGAAACAAAAACTAGTTACAAAATCTTTGTGAATGAAAACACGATTTTTTAACAACTGAGGCCTATTTTAGAGTTTAGACAAGAATTAATTAGAGGATATTTATACGTAGTAATACAGTTTATTAAGAATCAAGGCTCACTTTATTATTGAAATAATTAATGATAAGATATTTGTGCGTGGAACGCGGTTTAATAAAACGTCAGACGGATTTTAGTGTTGAAAAAGGAAATATTTGATGCATATATATATATATATGTGTGTAAAAACACATTTTGTTGAGAACTGAGACGAAATATAATATTAAACAAGAACTGTATGCAAGATTTGTATGCGTGGAAACACGATTCATTAAAAACTAACGCTAAATGTATTGTTTAAAGAAGAACTAATCAGAAGATAGTAACGAGTTTAAACACGATTCAGTAAGGACTGATGTGTAGTTTTGGGGAATAATTGAAACGAAAAAAATATTAATATTAATAGAATAATTATTTTCGTATTTTTCATGTGTGTGTTATTAATTTGAATCAGGTGATATATCACATATTTTTATGTGAGTTACAAAGTACAAGTTTCGTTGAATTATTAGAATAATGTATGATCTCATCAACAATCACGATAATTACTTGGCTATCAGGATAAATGAGTAAAGTAGCACTGTAAGTTAGGTACTTTTTACTTTGTATTGTTTTATGTAATAACACCCTAATACTTTGGTTTTTATATCACAACAACATAAAAGTTTTTTTTTTAAATTTTGCACAAAGCCATTCGATGGCTACTTGTGCTAACCGTCCCTAATTTAGCAGTGTAAGACTAGAGAGAAGGCAGCTAGTCATCACCACCCACCGCCAATTCTAGGGCTACTCTTTTACCAACGAATAGAGGGATTGACCGTCACATTATAACGCTCCCACGGCTGAAAGGGCAACCATGTTTGTTTCGAGCGGGATTCGAGCCTGCGACCCTCAGATTACGAGTCAAACGCCTTAACCCACATGTCCATGCTGGACCAGCACAAAGTGAAGGGAAACTTTCTAAACTGAAGGCTGGTGAAATATTTAGAAAACCACTTTTAAAATAATGCTTGACAATATTCTAATAAAGAACATTCAAATTATTTATAAATATATGATACTTCGAACAGCCGTCCCAACTTTTGAACTGATACAAACAGAGAGCAGACAGCTAATGCACACAACATCAACTGCTAACCCTTGTCTGCTCGAATACTGGAAAATGACAGTAACCGTTATATAACGTATCCATTACCCATAAGTAACGTAAACAAAGGGACGTAAACATGGAATCTTCGATTTCACAGTATGAGCACGTTAACCCTAATACACGCTCGTCAGTTTTATAATATTTGAAAATTATTAAAGCATAATAGAGAATAAATAAGCCACGTAGTTAATTATCGAAAATAAACCATGCATTTAAAAATTTATTTGTTTTAAAAAAGAAGTAATATATAAGCCATCTAGAACTTGCGAAAAAAGCCGGTTTATTTCGTAGTCGACAATAAAACGTTGTTTAAACCTTAAAAGAAAAACGTATGAAGTTTATGTGCAAATTACAAAAGACTTACGAGTTCCGAGATGAATTTTTTCAAGAAAGATAAAATAAAAAAGATAAGTTTTTTTTTAATACAGAAAAAGCAAATATTCTACGAATAAATTTACCAAGTTTCCCTTGTAACCCATCACTATAAAGTATGAAATATTCATGTGGCTGTGGGGCACGCATGTAGTGGCAATGTTTAAAAATATAGCAAAGGCGAAATTAGTTTTGGTTTCTTCGGTTCATTTTCTCGGTAAATTTGATAACAGAATAAGCAAAACTCATAATTATAAAAACAAAAACCTTTTATCATCAAGAAATGAAAACTGAAACTAAAAATCTCCTCTCTTTGATATTTTATGAACTTCAGAGTGGAATATAAAATATTTTTATTTGGTTATCTTTAATCGTAACGAGCTAAAGCCTGGCTTTAAGGGTTCGGCATGGCCAAACGTGTAAAGGCGTTCGACTCGTAATCCGAGGGTTGCGGGTTCGAAACCCGGTCGCACCAAACATGCTCACACTTTCAACTGTTGGTGCGTTATAATGTGACGGTCAATCCCACTATTTGTCACTAAAAGAGTAGCCCAAGAGTTGGCGGTGGGTGGTGGTGATGACTAGCTGCCGTCCCTCTCGTCTTACACTGCTAAATTAGGGACGGCTAGCACAGATAGCCCTCGAGTTGCTTTGCGCGAAATTCAAAACAAACAATCCTGGCTTTAAAACACTGGATCGATACCAACACTATTACAGTAACAGATTATTATATCTTATAACTGCACGAAAAGATAAAAACAATGACAATTACAAACGAAACAAAAGATATGTTTACACCTTTTATATTTATACACAGTAAATATTTACTGTGTATCTCCGTGTACGAAGTAATATCAAAGCTAGAAAGATCAGTAAATCTTGGAAAGTATGCGAAGAGGAAATACAAGACTGGTTCGTACTTATATTAATTAAAACCTAGGTAATACATTAAATATTGGACAACTGCACTTGGTAATGTTATGAGCATACGGTTCCATCTTTGGTCATGTTTTTGATTAACTATTTGGCACTTTGTTAAAACTCAGGTAAATAATTGTCATTCATCATTCTCCCTAGACTCAAATAACTGTGATCAAACAGGTTCTGTTTTAGTTTGTTATGTTGACATATAAAGTACCAACTGTTTAATATACTAACATGATAACGGTACATAATCTTACGTAATAAACAATGATTCCTTCATAAGGTACGGCAGGTTTCAGCAAACTCCTGCCACAGGTGTTATTTCAAACCGATAAAAATGCTGTTATTTTTAAGAAACAAATCTAGATAAAGAGGCCTCACAAGGTTAGATTCGAATCTTTATTATAAATAAACCATTAAAGGCTCGACCGTTCATTTCGGACTTAAACTGAACCTACTGAAGGAATAACCATCGTGAATGACCTGGTGGCAAAGTTGTTGTTTAAAATGGGTTCCCTGCAGTAATCAAAACGTATATATTTTAAACATCGTACGAATTCTAAGTATTACGCTGACAAATGCAATTATAATGTATGGTCTTGGGGTCGGAACTGACACTTTCAGAGCTGGATGCGATGTAAGAGTAGCAGTTAATCCTGCTACTCAGTTAAGCATAACCTTCTTAGTTTACGGATGGTGCCGATTAGTTACCTGTTCTCTAGTTCAATATTCAAGACACGGATTTTTTGTTTGAATATTACAGACGTCTCTAACCTCGCCTTTTAGCCTGATATAGACATGAACATCAAATATTATTTTGTTAAAGAACGTCGACGTGGTTTAATAAGTTTCAATAAGTATTTTACTTTTCACAAGTTGACGTTACTTAGGTAGTGGGATGCTACGGAAACTTAGTCGCTTTTGGGAATGATATACAACAGTTCATTCCAAAGCAAAATATCCACACTCTAAGGTCATAAAGATGTGTTCAGAATAATAATTCAAAACTTTTAACTCAGGAATATCCCTTACACTTGGTAGTGTTAGTAAGCAAAGGCAAATGGATCAACTTGGGGTACCCAGACCATCCAGAAAGAGATCTTCAACAAGTCGTGATAAAGAAAAAGTGACGTCTTGTAACAGGTGAAAAATCCACAAACATCTAGGTCAATGGCAAAAACCCTTCACGTGCCAGGTAACAACACACATCATAATCAATAAGGATTTCCTTACAATAGATCGATGACATATCCGTTCAACTTGAAGCAGCTGGAACACGAAACGAACATTCATGCTATTTCTGTGAATTTCTGGATGTAATCTGTCTGTAAAACACTTGTTTAGTTCACTTATACTCCGTCATTTGGGACATTTCTTTGAAATTATAGAACAGTTACCTCGGCATTCTGAGCATTACTCAAACTTTCTTGTTATTGGAAAGTTTACGTGCGTACTTTTTTAAACAAACAATAGTGTTCTGTTGTTTTGAGTTTGACGCAAAGAAAATACAAACAAAACGAATCAATAAATTTAATTTCAAATGATGGTTGAAGTAGACAGTAAAATTTGGAAACAAATATTTGATTTATGGAACATGTTTGAACACGACTCTTTCAATAAACGTAGTTACGCCAATGGATAGTTTTTTTCTCTTTATTTATCCCACCTCAACGAGGGGGCATACACAGAAATACAACAATTAAAACACAAGTTAATAAATTATCATGTATCAATAACTCTACAGATTATCATGCTGAAAATTACCACAAAGCTAATAAATTAGAAACAAAAAATATACAAAAGATGTAATTTTGAACAGCAGTTATTCAAATAATACAGTTTACGTATCAAAACAAGAAACCAATAGATCTGTTATTGGCAACAAAATTAAAAAGACAATGCAAATAAAGAAATTACAACTTATCTTAACAAAGTACACAAGTAATAACCTTGGGCACCTTGGTTTGCCAAGGTACCAACATAAGAATACGTATAATAAAAAACACCTAATGAGTTATGTAACAAACACCTATGGTAATGGAGATAAATATGTTTACGTACACGCACTTTAAACATGGAAATTAAATGAATTTCGCGAGTGCTTGCTAAATAAACTGAACGAGCAGAACATATAACCTGTCGTGCCAAACTGGTAAGCAAACGGAATATGTTGCAGCATCTCCTAGGTAACGAAGGATGTGATCCCACTAATTGGCATCTCCTCCATACCCAGTTAGATAGAGGACAACCAAAATAAAACTCCAATAATTTATATACATAGGACCACAAAGGCTGTACCAATGAACAGTGGAAAAATAGATGGTCAATGGTTTCCCGCGCCTTTGAACACAAAGTGCACAACCCCGTGGGATGTCTGTCCATATGAACCAGCTTCACATTAGTGGTTATCGCCCGCAACCACAGTAAATAATCGACATCACAAACATGAAAACCTACAAAAGAAGAATAAGTGCTTTGTCGAATAAGTTTCCAATCTCCAGGAGAAACAATATCCCCAAGTAGAATGGAGCAGGAACATGAACAGTAAGTGAACACTGTAAATAAAATACCAACTGCTTCAGGGATAACCCCTGAAAATGAACACGGTTATCGGATTGGTCCAGAAAGTATAGGTTAACGACACGTACGGTTGATGGTAGAGGAGCGGGCTGGATGGACAAAAACTCCAACCAGTCCACAGGTAACGCCTGCTTGAGCATAGTAAAGTGTGAAACAATTGTGCGGACATTGGCCAAAGGGTCAGCATCCGTACACAATTCAATCACTTCCCTCATCGGGAGAAAACCAGGGAGCACCTCATACAATAAATGTTGGACCTGAACTATACCTGCGGTAATAAATTCAGGAAAATTAAATGGTCGGTTCCGAACATCAACAATAGCCGGATTGGAAAACAAAGGTTTATCAAAAATTTGTGGGGAAAGAGGAGCTGAGATTTAGTCCTTTATCCCCAAGAAGAACCTTCCAAGCACGAAACATTTCCTGAATATACAAAGGCAGCAATTTTACAAAACGTGGCAAAATTCGGCACTGAAGAACCCGAAAGCCCAAATCTAGATTCCCATAACAAGAAAAAAATCCAGAAAGAAGTTGTCGCAAGGTGAATGGACAAGAATCATCCAAACAACGCTGCAACAATTTTAAACGGAATGCAAGGGTACGAGCAGAAACATTAACCAAGTTGATACCGCCACAATCATAACGCGTAACATAAACTAATGACAATCTTCCATAATTCATTACGTAATGATCTGTTCCGAGTTCTGAAGTACAATTGTTCAAACTCCTCATAAACGAAATATTATGAAAAGAAAGAAGGCTTAACTGCTGAAATTACTTCTGACTAATTAGTAGTGAAATTTTAAAATATTTGTCGCTTGTTCCTGTTTATCGGTTTTCTTCCGATTCTTGTTTAAAATCACAAACAGTTCGACTTAATAACTCATCTGTTACAAACACCCGTATTTTAAAATTCGGTTTACCGTATTTCAAATACCAATGTTTCACAACTAGATATCTCAGTACGACCTTAAATCTCGCACAATAATACGGTAACAGAATATAACAGAACATTTTATCACAGCATGGTAACAGAATAAATACCTAATGTTTTTACCACAACATGGTAACAGAATGTTCGTCAGCCAACCTTCATAAAGTAGAGAATATTAACGTAGGATTAATTATATTAAATAGATGTATAATTTGTTATTTAAACCAGAGGAAGAGTATGGTTGAAGAGTATACGATACAGTTGTATTTTGTTTCGACTGTTGAGAACTTTATGTTTTATATACTACTTCAGCTACAAATTATTTAAGTTGACGTTTCAAAATTATTCAAACCATGTGAGTTAATCTTTTTTACAGCATTAAGCCTTTGTACCATTAATTATTGTTGAAAATTATTTATCTTCTTACATTTAACCTGTCCAGTGCCGAAGACGAGATAACTCGTCCAAGCCGATCTGTAACACAGTGCCACGGACTAGTTAATTCGTTCTAACTAATACCTAACTTCAACGCTAGATGTCAGCACCATACATGCATTTTACCTACTTACAAATTATATCACTTTCGATCCAAAATGGCGTCGCGAAAAAGTTACAAAATGAAAAAGCATTAGAGTTGTATTGTAGCAGCTGAAATACTTGGCAGTCAACAGGTTAAAGTGCCAGGTTTTTTTTTATTTATACCAATCGGTAATTATTAAAACTACACGTATTCTCAGATTCACAGCTTTGTCTTTTACTGACGTTAGTGTCTACTTAAATCATATAACTTTGGTTTACATCGTTTTTCTTATCAATAATTTTTAAGATCAGCTGTATCGGCAGTAGGTACCCACGACAATTGCTTCTCTCTGATTATGTTTTGGCTGTTTTAGAACAAAGCCACACAGAGCTATGTACAGTGTCCACCACGGAGAACTGAGTCCCGGATTTCAGCTTTAAAAGTCTTTAGGCTTACAACTGTTTCATCGCGTAGTTTTTTCTCTCTGACCAACGGTTTCAAGTCGAAAATTTTTATGTTTGAACTGTGGTATGGTGTAAGACGTCGTTCTGTTTTAAAACACTAAATATCATAACCATGCACCCCGGATAATAATAAATAAAAACGGATATTACTGAGTTTCATTTCCTGATATATTTTACAAACTTTAGGACGAGGAGATTTACCTAATTTTTGACAAATCAAATAATATTTCGTAGTCTGACAGTTTTATTAATCAGTCCAATAGTCCATATATATCAAGTTGTTAGCCCTAAATGTGAAGACTTATTTTTCATTTTTGTGGGGTCATGCAGATTAAATAAATAAATAATAGTTATAAAACAATAGCATTCCGTTCAAAAGCTTCTGGTATTGTGTGAAAATCCACAACGGTCTCAATATTATTTGAAAATACTAAGACTAATTGCAAACAAATACAAATTGCTCGGAATCATTCAGAACCCTTCCTTGGAAGTCCAAGGTTACATTCTTCAGCGCATTAGCTAACGAAACAGTGATACATTGTTGAATAATGTATGTTATTACCAGAATAATGCCAACGCCCTCTGTTGTTCATTAGGTTCCAACGATTGTTAGAGGTTTAGTGATGTCTCCATATGTTTATGCATTAATTTAGGGCGAAATAATAAAGTATATTGTAAACATGAAGTTCTTTATGTGTTGTCAAAGTTTAACACCGGCACACTTTAACAGCCATGAATCGTCAATACACAGTTATTTCCAGAGTTTTGTGGTGTTTTTCATGTAATGTTCAAAGTGCCTATTAATATGTAATATCTTATAAACTTTGTTTGTGTTTTCCTCATCATACTTATTGTTAAATGGTTGTCCTGATAGTTAGGGCGCTCGACTAGCAATCTGTGAGTAGCAGCTTCGATTCTCCCTATTAAAGGTGTTCGTTTTTTTTAGCCTTAGGGGGGGTTTAATGTTATCATCAATTCAACTCTTAGTTCATGAAGAGTTATCCAAGAGTTGGAGGTGGGTGGTATGAATAGTTACCCCTGCTCAGGTCTGTTACATCAAAATCAGGAACACCTGAGGGTGATAGCAGCTTTGTGTGAAATGTAACAAGAAGAAAAAACAATAAACATGCTCGTCCTTTTAGCTATGGGGGCGTTATAAAGTCACGGTCAATCCCACTATTCGTTGGTAAAAGAGTATCCCAAGAGTTGGAGGTGGGTGGTGATGACTAGCTGCCTTCTCTATAATCTTACACTGTTAAATTAGAAACGGCTAGTACAGATAGCCCTCGTGTAATATAATAGTAATAAATAAACCTTAAATAGTTTCGGAATTTCTTGCATAGCATTTCCCACATCTAAATTACTGCATAGGTTTTAATATGGAAATTATTTTAAAGTGTTAGCTAAATTTAAGTATTCACCTTAACAGTTACATATTCACCATCGTTAAAAGTTATGTTTATTTAGAAGTGAACACAAAGCTACATAATGGGCTATCAGTGCTCTGCCCACCATGGGTATCGAAACTCGGTTTTTAGCGATGTGAGTTCACAGAAATACTTCTGTGCATCTGAGGGAAAAAAAACATATATAATATCTGTGCCCAGATTAAGGTCATTTACTGAAATAATCGAAAATGGTTGTCGTTTTATAATCAAAATATATATTTTTCTTTACATAAAGAACTCTGATGATAAAGTAACTAAGGCAGTAATGTCTCTCTTTACTGAACAAACTCTTTATGATAAAGTAACTAAGGCAGTAATGTCTCTCTTTATTGAACAAACTCTTTATGATAAAGTAACTAAGGCAGTAATGTCTCTCTTTACTGAACAAACTCTTTATGATAAAGTAACTAAGGCAGTAATGTCTCTCTTTATTGAACAAACTCTTTATGATAAAGTAACTAAGGCAGTAATGTCTCTCTTTATTGAACAAACTCTTTATGATAAAGTAACTAAGGCAGTAATGTCTCTCTTTACTGAACAAACTCTTTATGATAAAGTAACTAAGGCAGTAATGTCTCTCTTTATTGAACAAACTCTTTATGATAAAGTAACTAAGGCAGTAATGTCTCTCTTTACTGAACAAACTCTTTATGATAAAGTAACTAAGGCAGTAATGTCTCTCTTTATTGAACAAACTCTTTATGATAAAGTAACTAAGGCAGTAATGTCTCTCTTTATTGAACAAACTCTTTATGATAAAGTAACTAAGGCAGTAATGTCTCTCTTTACTGAACAAACTCTTTATGATAAAGTAACTAAGGCTAATGTCTCTCTTTATTGAACAAACTCTTTATGATAAAGTAACTAAGGCAGTAATGTCTCTCTTTACTGAACAAACTCTTTATGATAAAGTAACTAAGGCAGTAATGTCTCTCTTTATTGAACAAACTCTTTATGATAAAGTAACTAAGGCAGTAATGTCTCTCTTTACTGAACAAACTCTTTATGATAAAGTAACTAAGGCAGTAATGTCTCTCTTTATTGAACAAACTCTTTATGATAAAGTAACTAAGGCAGTAATGTCTCTCTTTATTGAACAAACTCTTTATGATAAAGTAACTAAGGCAGTAATGTCTCTCTTTACTGAACAAACTCTTTATGATAAAGTAACTAAGGCAGTAATGTCTCTCTTTATTGAACAAACTCTTTATGATAAAGTAACTAAGGCAGTAATGTCTCTCTTTATTGAACAAACTCTTTATGATAAAGTAACTAAGGCAGTAATGTCTCTCTTACTGAACAAACTCTTTATGATAAAGTAACTAAGGCAGTAATGTCTCTCTTTATTGAACAAACTCTTTATGATAAAGTAACTAAGGCAGTAATGTCTCTCTTTACTGAACAAACTCTTTATGATAAAGTAACTAAGGTTTTACAGTTGATGTGTTAAAGTTATTTCATAACAGTTTCGTCTTTTTCCTCCTTTAACCTGAAGAAGGAATGGATGAAGTCAGACACATTATCAGACAGGAATGGATGAAGTCAGACACATTATCAGACAGGAATGGATAACGTCAGATACATTATCAGACAGGAATGGATAACGTCAGACACATTATCAGACGGAGTACTTGACATTTTTAATGCTGTTTAATAAGAAAATTATTCACTAATATTCATGTTTATTCGCATTATTTGAATGTACTTTTTGAATGCAGTTATTATCAGTGTAACATTATATACGTACATTTTTTTTCTATCAGCTTTTGACTTTCCATTGGCTTAAATTATCGGTCTTCCATTAAAGCGAAACATCTTTCACATTGTTGTCAGTATCATGTAGTCTCCAACTGGAGTACATAAGAGTTTAAACATCAAATATCGAGTATTTTATGGAAATTTGTTTCCATATTTAATATTATAGTGAGTAAAAAAAACACCTTTATATTAACACTAGATTTATCTTTGTTGGTGTTATTGTAAGAATATAAGAGTCAACAATAACACATAACCGTGGCAGCAGGTGGTAATTCAGAACACTTAACAATGAACTCTTCATTGTTAAATTACGAGTGCGATGAAGACGCATCGAGTCGTCTTTTGTGGAACTTTGCCGCTTTTATACCGACAAACACTTGCCGCGTGCGGTTACGTAATGAAATTTTCTCGCGACGCAAGTCATTTTCCTCGAACAGTAGTTAAGCCATCAACTTCAATTTATTATGCTTAACCACGTGTTACAACATCCCAAACAGTTTATTACCCACTGTTTCTCACCTTATATGTTGTAGGAAACAGACTTGCGGTTACATAGATTATGTTTTCATAAACGAAGAGGTAAAGGGCGCGAACATTAATATTTCAAAGCACCCAAGTCGTCTGGAAGCCAAACTTCCCACAAAGACGTGCAAAGCCTGCAAAGCGCGTATTTCCAGCTAACAGCTCTGATAAGTTGTACAGTAGCTACACCTAAATAACATTCGTATCACACGCTCGAATTACCTGGAGATATCAGAATGAAATTTGACGTGCGATACAAAATGTGAAACCGTTGGTTTGCCTAATAACAAAGAATTAATACAAAAGTAAAACCCACCAATCAGTTTTCTTAAAGCACCCTTGAAATTATAATGCAAGATAAATAGGCAATTTTAAGTCCACGTTTACTTGATGTATGATATAAATTCAAAGGTCATCTTTATTTTAAGATCGTAAATGTAACTTATAATGTTCAGATAAGAAATGTATATATGTCACTGAAACAGACAAAAGTCATCTTATTATTTGATTATATATTTGTTGTGATAAACAGGGTTGTTTGTCTCCTCTTTAAGAACCTCTTAAAAGTCATGGTCCGATTTACTATTTAAAAGTTGTTTGTCACATGTCACGCTGTCAGCAATGTTAAGAGTACAGGTAACTAACACTATGTTACAAGTCACACTATGAACAGTGTTTAATGTACAGGTAACTAACACTATGTTACAAGTCACACTATGAACAGTGTTTAAAGTACAGGTAACTAACACTATGAACAGTGTTTAAAGTACAGGATACTAACACTATGTTACAAGTCACACTATGAACAGTGTTTAAAGTACAGGTAACTAACACTATGTTACAAGTCACACTATGAACAGTGTTTAAAGTACAGGATACTAACACTATGTTACAAGTCACACTATGAACAGTGTTTAAAGTACAAGTAACTAACATTATGTTACAAGTCACACTATCTGACACTTTGTTGAAATAACGCATTGGAAAACATTATATTTACATGTTGTGGTGTTCATCTGAGACAGCGACAAATCTACGGATTCAAAACTCTAAAATTGGGGACTCTATTCCCCTCGGTGGACACAGTAGATAGCCCGTTGGGTTTTTGTAATAAGAAATTTCACACTTTCACACACTCGTCTTGTCTCAACATTTCTACCTGTTTTGGTCATTGTCATGTTTATAAGCGAAGACAACTACAGAAATAAATCTTACAAAAGATATGATAAACAAAACTATAAAAAAATACCTCTTTAAGTCTTGGTATCCACAAGAATACATACAAACATTTTTAATATATGTGGTCAACCGAAGCACTGTGAGAGAACACTGGAATTTGAAGCGAATGAAAGATTTTCAGTTGTTTCTGTGAACGTAATTAATGAAAAATAAAGAAAATGAATGACTTTGTTACATAGGTTGTGTTCTGTGTGTTTGTTTCTTAGTTGTGATTATAAAACCTGCATCATTTTAATTCCAAATTCTCTTTTGTGCAGTAGTGGTTCAGGTTATTAAAATTTGTAACATATTATTTAAGTATTTTGTTTTTTAGAATTACGACTCGATTAAACAGGTTATTTTACCCAGTTAACCTCATAATAAGAACTTGGTTTGAACCTGTCTTTTTGTATTGCAGTAAGTTTACAATCTAGCTTGTATTCATGATACACAACACACAGTAAGATTACAACATGGCTTGTACTCATGATACACAATACACAGTTTACAACATGGCTTGTACTCATGATACACAATACACAGTTTACAACATGGCTTGTACTCATGATACACAACACACAGTTTACAACATGACTTGTACTCATGATACACAATACACAGTTTACAACATGGCTTGTACTCATGATACACAACACACAGTTTACAACATGGCTTGTACTCATGATACACAATACACAGTTTACAACATGGCTTGTACTCATGATACACAACACACAGTTTACAACATGGCTTGTATTCATGATACACAACACACAGTTTACAACATGACTTGTACTCATGATACACAATACACAGTTTACAACATGGCTTGTACTCATGATACACAACACACAGTTTACAACATGACTTGTATTCATGATACACAACACACAGTTTACAACATGACTTGTACTCATGATACACAATACACAGTTTACAACATGGCTTGTATTCATGATACACAACACACAGTTTACAACATGACTTGTACTCATGATACACAATACACAGTTTACAACATGGCTTGTACTCATGATACACAACACACAGTTTACAACATGACTTGTACTCATGATACACAATACACAGTTTACAACATGGCTTGTACTCATGATACACAATATCACTTCAGTTGGTCCAAAGTTACTGTTAGACTGGTCTATAGTTGGTCTAAATATAAGTAACGTATAGTTATAGTGACAACACTTCTGTTGATTCAAAGTTACTGTTAGACTGGTCTATAGTTGGTCTAAATAAAGCTAACGTAGAACCATGGTGACAACACTTCAGTTGGTACAAAGTTACTGTTAGACTGGTCTATAGTTGGTCTAAATATAAGTAACGTATAGTTATGGTGACAACACTTCAGTTGATTCAAAGTTACTGTTACACTGGTCTATAGTTGGTCTAAATAAAGCTAACGTAGAACCATGGTGACAACACTTTCAGTTGTATCAAAGTTACTGTTACACTGGTCTACAGTTGGTCTAAATATAGCTAACGTAGAACCATGGTGACAACACTTCGGTTGATCCAAAGTCACTGTTACACTGGTCTATAGTTGGTCTAAATATAGCTAACGTAGAGCCATGGTGACAACACTTCGGTTGATTCAAAGTTACTGTTACACTGGTCTATAGTTGGTCTAAATATAGCTAACGTAGAGCCATGGTGACAACACTTCTGTTGATTCAAAGTTACTGTTACGCTTGTCTATAGTTGGTCTAAATAAAGCTAACGTAGAGCCATGGTGACAACACTTCAGTTGGTACAAAGTTACTGTTAGACTGGTCTATAGTTGGTCTAAATATAAGTAACCTATAGTTATGGTGACAACACTTCAGTTGATTCAAAGTTACTGTTAGACTGGTCTATAGTTGGTCTAAATATAGCTAACGTAGAACCATGGTGACAACACATCAGTTGGTACAAAGTTACTGTTAGACTGGTCTACAGTTGGTCTAAATATAAGTAACGTAGAGCCATGGTGACAACACTTCAGTTGGTACAAAGTTACTGTTAGACTGGTCTATAGTTGGTCTAAATATAGCTAACGTAGAGCCATGGTGACAAAACGTCAGTTGGTCCAAAGTTACTGTTAGACTGGTCTATAGTTGGTCTAAATATAGCTAACGTAGAGCCATGGTGACAACACTTCAGTTGGTACAAAGTTACTGTTAGACTGGTCTATAGTTGGTCTAAATATAAGTAACGTATAGTTATGGTGACAACACTTCAGTTGATTCAAAGTTACTGTTACACTGGTCTATAGTTGGTCTAAATAAAGCTAACGTAGAACCATGGTGACAACACTTCAGTTGGTACAAAGTTATTGTTAGACTGGTCTATAGTTGGTCTAAGTATAAGTAACGTATAGTTATGGTGACAACACTTCAGTTGGTACAAAGTTACTGTTACACTGGTCTATAGTTGGTCTAAATATAGCTAACGTAGAGCCATGGTGACAACACTTCAGTTGGTACAAAGTTATTGTTAGACTGGTCTATAGTTAGTCTAAATATAAGTAACGTATAGTTATAGTGACAACACTTCTGTTGATTCAAAGTTACTGTTACACTTGTCTATAGTTGGTCTAAATAAAGCTAACGTAGAGCCATGGTGACAACACTTCAGTTGGTCCAAAGTTACTGTTAGACTGGTCTATAGTTGGTCTAAATATAGCTAACGTAGATCCTAGGTGACAACACTTCAGTTGGTCCAAAGTTACTGTTACACTTGTCTATAGTTGGTCTAAATATAGCTAACGTTGAACCATGGTGACAACACTTCAGTTGGTCCAAAGTTACTGTTAGACTGGTCTATAGTTGGTCTAAATATAGCTAACGTAGAGCCATGGTGACAACACTTCAGTTGGTCCAAAGTTACTGTTAG
The DNA here is from genome assembly GCA_011833715.1 of Carcinoscorpius rotundicauda. NCBI lineage: Eukaryota > Metazoa > Arthropoda > Merostomata > Xiphosura > Limulidae > Carcinoscorpius > Carcinoscorpius rotundicauda. The sequence continues at coordinate 67,068,245 of CM022400.1, forward strand.
ACTGGTCTATAGTTGGTCTAAATATAGCTAACGTAGAGCCATGGTGACAACACTTCAGTTGGTTCAAAGTTACTGTTAGACTGGTCTATAGTTGGTCTAAATATAAGTAACGTAAGTTATGGTGACAACACTTCAGTTGATTCAAAGTTACTGTTACACTGGTCTATAGTTGGTCTAAATAAAGCTAACGTAGAGCCATGGTGACAACACTTCAGTTGGTACAAAGTTACTGTTAGACTGGTCTACAGTTGGTCTAAATATAAGTAACGTATAGTTATGGTGACAACACTTCAGTTGATCCAAAGTTACTGTTACACTGGTCTATAGTTGGTCTAAATAAAGCTAACGTAGAACCATGGTGACAACACTTCAGTTGGTACAAAGTTACTGTTACACTGGTCTATAGTTGGTCTAAATATAGCTAACGTAGAGCCATGGTGACAACACTTCAGTTGGTACAAAGTTACTGTTAGACTGGTCTATAGTTGGTCTAAATATAAGTAACGTATAGTTATGGTGACAACACTTCAGTTGATTCAAAGTTACTGTTAGACTGGTCTATAGTTGGTCTAAATAAAGCTAACGTAGAGCCATGGTGACAACACTTCAGTTGGTTCAAAGTTACTGTTAGACTGGTCTATAGTTGGTCTAAATATAGCTAACGTAGATCCTAGGTGACAACACTTCAGTTGGTCCAAAGTTACTGTTACACTTGTCTATAGTTGGTCTAAATATAGCTAACGTTGAACCATGGTGACAACACTTCAGTTGGTCCAAAGTTACTGTTACACTGGTCTATAGTTGGTCTAAATAAAATAACGTAGAGCCATGGTGACAACACTTCAGTTGGTACAAAGTTACTGTTAGACTGGTCTACAGTTGGTCTAAATATAAGTAACGTATAGTTATGGTGACAACACTTCAGTTGATTCAAAGTTACTGTTACACTGGTCTATAGTTGGTCTAAATATAGCTAACGTAGAGCCATGGTGACAACACTTCAGTTGGTACGAAGTTACTGTTACACTGGTCTATAGTTGGTCTAAATATAGCTAACGTAGAGCCATGGTGACAACACTTCAGTTGGTACAAAGTTACTGTTACACTGGTCTATAGTTGGTCTAAATAAAGCTAACGTAGAGCCATGGTGACAACACTTCAGTTGGTCCAAAGTTACTGTTAGACTGGTCTATAGTTGGTCTAAATATAAGTAACGTATAGTTATGGTGACAACACTTCAGTTGATTCAAAGTTACTGTTACACTGGTCTATAGTTGGTCTAAATACAGCTAACGTAGAGCCATGGTGACAACACTTCAGTTGGTACAAAGTTAATGTTAGACTGGTCTATAGTTGGTCTAAATATAAGTAACGTATAGTTATAGTGACAACACTTCTGTTGATTCAAAGTTACTGTTACACTTGTCTATAGTTGGTCTAAATAAAGCTAACGTAGAGCCATGGTGACAACACTTCAGTCGGTCCAAAGTTACTGTTACACAGGTCTAAATATAAGTAACGTTGAACCGTGTTGACTTAAAGTTACCATTATTCAGATTGGGTTACATACTTGTAGGAAGACATTTTGGGACATCTGTCAAAGTTAAAATATTTGGTAGACCTTGTTTCTCCCTTTTCGTTTATACTTCTAGAATTTGGGGTCCAATACCCGTAAGTGACATGTGATCCTGTGAGAACTTGTACATTAAGGTAACGTAAACCCAGTATTCAGAACTTTATAGTACAATACCTACGTGCGTTGTTATCAGTATAAGAAACAATATTAATAATCCAAAGTTAACTTGTGAGAAATGTGTACACAAAGTGTTGTTGTTGTTTTGAATTAATCTCAAAGCTACACAATGCTCTATCTGTGCTCTGCCCACCACGGATATCGAAACCCGGACTTTAGCGTTGTAAGTCCGCAGACCTACCGCTGAGCCACTGTGGGACACAAACATGTTTTCTTTGTTCGTTTTTGGAATTTCGCACAAAGCTACTCGAGGGCTATCTGTGCTAGCCGTCCCTAATTTAGCAGTGTAAGACTAGAGGGAAGGCAGCTGGTCATCACCACCCACCGCCAACTCTTGGGCTACTTTTTTACCAACGAATAGTGGGATTGACCGTCACATTATAACGCCACCACGGCTGACAGGGCGAGCATGTTTGGCGCAACGCGGATGCGAACCCGCGACCCTCGGATTACGAGTCACACGCCTGAACGCGCTTGGCCATGCCGGGCCCACATGTTATGTCGGTTGTTATTAGAAATAGACATCTCGTGTAATAATTATATAGTATTCTTTATACAAAACTCTGGAATTATTGTATGTAGAATACAAGATTCTCGGTTATTTGTAGTTTTAATATTACGTGTACGTGATGGATTCAAAGTGGAATATTTTGTCTCGAACCTTACTGAAACTGTAAGTAGTGTTTTATACGTTGCAAGTAAAGAAATGAAAGACGACTATTTACTTTTCAAAGCGTTATCTTGATTATTATATTTCTGTTTTTATGTTAGAACAGTAAAGGTAAAGTTAGCTATCGCTTATACATTTTTTAAACATACGTTTCATGTATATACATGTAAGCCCGAATCGTTTACAATACACGAGCAAATGTATTGGCGTTGTTTTTCTGGTAAAATCCACGTGTACATTTTTTTTTTTTTTCACTTTATCAAATCGCGTGTCTTAGTTTTCCAAATTCTTCTTTGCACGTGTGTATGTGAATAAATGAGCTTACATAAATCATTGTGTCTCGGGCATTTTTCTCACAAGAAACTTACCAACTTATTTCGAATTGTCTCGATTTTCGAAACTTAAACTGTTTTTTGTTTTGGTGTTGTTTTTTTGTTTTTTGTTTGGAGGCGCATCTATTTCATACCATCGCTGTGAGGCTATCGACGTTCTGTTTCCCTCTTGTCTCTCTCCATTAAATCACGGCCTACTTCAGACGAACGCAACGGACATGAAGGCACTTTATCACGAGAGGTTCGTTGGGATGGCCCTTGCTCTCGCGCACGTGCGTGTGTAGCACAAGCAAGGAAATCGATCTGAGAGCGTTCCCCAAGGAGAACCCATCTGTGCACGGGTAAACCTATGGATCAACTTGCGATCAGCCTAAATTGAATTTGCTGAATTAGAAGCAATTTTTCTAAGGATTGTATTTGGGAAAGCCGATGGCAATTTGACGGCGAGACTTCGGGTCTAGCACCGTTCGCTTCTCTCTTTCGGACTGAACTATCTACGTGCATGTAAAGTAAAAGTAAATCCTAGCCTCCCCCCGAGAGGTATACCCCCTTGATCTGACCAAGTAGGTGGTATTAAACGAGTAAAATATAATAAAGCGACAACGAGGTTCGATCCTCTCTTTAAAAAGCCTCTTCTCTCTAAGTTCCGACGCAGTTGAGACGGCGTTAGTTGTAGAATAACACCAAGCAGAAACCGAGGAAGCAACAACTGTACTGATCCGATTAGGCTGTTCATCTCGTTATGCAAACATTGTAGAGGGAGCCTTTTATTATGTAAATACATTAAATGTGCAGCAATAAAAATAATAAAGAAAGAAATTGATCGCGAAACTGAAAATGGGAACAGTTTTCTAAAATGGAGCGAGTAAAACGGTCAATAAAGGTGGGTCAGAAGCTTGAAATTAAACTACATTTAGATCACGTTCGAGAGAGATTCACCGAGAAAAGTGTTTCAAATTATAGTTTCATTCGCTTACTTTGTTTGCTAACCTTTAAGATGGAGAAGATAAATAGACAGAAGGTAAGAAAGAAAGATGAAAAACAATATTCATATTGGCGAGTTAGGTTGACAGACAAGTAGCCAGATAGGTCAAATTTCAGGTCATGTGAAATATTTTCATTTTGTTTTTAACAGCTGTTCTTTCGCGATTTTCCTTCCACAAAGGCCCCCTAATAGCTTAGCGGCATGTCTGCAGACTTACAACACTAAAACCGGGTTTTGATACCCGTAGTGGGCAGATCACAGATAGCCCATTGTGTAGCTTTGTGCTTAACTCAAAACAACAACAACAACCTTCCACAGAGAGTTCTGATTGTCAATAGAAACACTGATTTTAAAGTTAGTTTAACGGTGAGTTATGTAATACTGACCTATGCTAGTTATATTCCACATGGTTAAATTATACTTTGCCCTCCAAGGCTATGAGACCTCGTGACATACATACTCTCTGTAGAAATCTACCTTTCTGTATAACACTAATTTTGAGATTATTTCATCTTAACGCGGATAGATGGCAGCAGTTGAATGTGATACAATATTTTGAGAAACCGAAACCACAACCAATGAGCTCAAAAGAAGTTTGAAATAACCAGTTTATGATCCAAAAAATTTACAGCTAGGCCTAATATATTTTCACGTGCGTATAAACTTACACTTGGTCTTACTGCATCAGTAGTTACTTTAACTGATATGGACATAAAAACCACAAAACTTTGAAACGTGTTTGTTTGTTGTTAAATGTAAAAATTCGCACTGCATTCACTCCAGGGTTCTTACTCCGATATTTAGCGTCGTAAACCCTCCAGCTGACCACTGGGCTACCTGATTAGGACGACTTTGTGTTATTTATACAACGAGTTATGTGTGTGTGCGTTCATGTAAAAAATTAATATATTCATAAGTTCACGTTGAACGAACACATTTTGAAACAGTCATTCGTTTTGATTTCACTTGTTTTTAGGAAAGAATTCATTTAATACTAGAAGATTCATAATCTGATGGTTACAGGTTCGAATCCCCGTCACATCAAACATGCTCACCCTTTCAGCCGTGGGGCGTTATAATGTGACGATCAATCCAACAAGAGTTGGTAATGAGTGGTGATAACTAGTTGCCTTTCTTCTAGTCTTACACTGCTAAATTAGGGACGGCTAGCACAGATAGCCCTCGAGTAGCTTTGCGCAAAATTCAAAACCAAACAAACAAATAATTTAATACTAACATTTGAGTGTTTGGTAGAATATAATCATTCCTAAAAACACGGTGAAGGAACTGTCCTGTTTTGATAATATTTAATTAAACATAATTTGGACCTGTCTTCTCATCTGTTCCTCGTATGGAGTACATTTAATTATTTTGAAGTTTAGAGGACTAAAAATTGATTTAAGTTTGTCTCAGCTCGCCAGAAGCTACATGAGGGTTGTGCTTAATTCTGAGCTGATAGACTAAAGGAAAACAGCTTGTCAACAGCACCCACCGTCAACTCTTAGACGACTCTTGTTTGATCGAACAGAGAGATTTCACAGTCATTGTGATAACGCATCAACAACCTCTAAATACAAAGCACTTATTTGTGACAAATAATCGTGAACCATGAATCCTCAGATACAAAGTCCGAGTACAATTTGCAAATTGAAGTTTGGAATCAAAATATTTTACTAATTTTATATTAACAAGTTTATTTGAAAGTGTTTTTTTTTCCTTTATAAATTCTAACAAAATTGTTTCACGTGTTTTTAACGACAAAATTTCTCTATTTCCATCATGAATGATGAAGTTCCGAAAAATGAAGTGTATTTTATGTAACGGCTTAGTGCATAATTCTGCCATAAACCACTGATCGTGGTTCTTGTAGATAAGAACCAATAACTACAAAAACAAAAAGCTTGTTACAAACTAATAATGAAAGTCGTTTTCTCTATCAAACAAATTATGTATCTTAAGTAACTGTAAATCTTTTATATTCCAAACATTGTTTATATGCTTGAGGGCTTATCGACTCTCAAAACACATGTAATAATTAGTGTGAAATAAACAATGTTTTTATATGTCTCAGAATTACTACTAATCGTAATTTGTTATTAGGTGGTTAACTACTTGAATTATTAGCTCTATAATTCATCTTAATTTCAACTTAGACAAGTGACCCGTTTTGAATAACTACAAGAAGTTACAATCACGAATTTCAAGACCGTTAAAACCTTTTTAAGACTCGGAATTTTTACAAAACATCACAAAAGGTAAGAAATGCTTTTCATACTGACTTGGCTTCATGACCATTCACTGCTTCCATTGTAAACTACGCAGTTTGTTTATTGGTTGTTAAACACAAAGCAACACAAACTGCCGACTGCAGGCATCGAAACACGATTTTTAGCGGTATAAACTTAAAGACTCACCGTTGAGCCACGGAGGAAGGCAAAAACTCGTAACATAAAAAACGTATAACTTATTCAATTTATCCGCTTGTCTTATAGCAAAGCAACACGGGCTAGATGCCGTGTTCACCGCAAGAAATCTTACCTCGGATTTTAGCAATTATATAATAAAAGTGACGTTACAAAAATCAGGTCGTATTACCACCAATTTATATTAAAGTATTTTAATACAGTTTCTATTTTCATATCTCAATAAAACATATTTCTTCTTTGAGGGCCGGCATGGCCAGGTGGATAAAGCACTCAGATTCGAAGTTTTAGGGTAGTGAGTTCGAATCCCCGTCACACTAAACACGCTTACCCTTTCCTATGTATGGGCGTTATAATGTGACGTTTAGTCATGTTACTTGTTGGTAAAAAAGTAGCCCAAGTGTTGGCGATGGATCGTTAAGACAAGCTGCCTTCTCTCTAGTTTTTTCACTGCTAAATTCGGGACGCCATGTGCAGATAGCTCTCGTGTAGCTGTGCGCAAAATTAAAAAAACAAACAATTTTTCCTTCATCAACTGACACCAGATTTCACAAACACATTAGAGACGTTTTTCAGTTGTAAGTAAAAATAAAACTGTATTATTTCCAGTTAATAAGATTATTCCTTTCGTGATCATATATCATTAAATGTTTAATATACAATTATATAGTTCAGTTTCAATTCATTTAGAACAAATATTCGTAATAGAAAATTACTATGTAAGCAAATTTTCGCAGCTTAACACTTTTAATCAAGGACTGTTTGTAAAACCATGTCGTTTTGTTTTTAGCGATTCAGAATTAATTCGTATTATATTTTGCGTATTGTTTTGTAGTGGCCCCCCAGTGGCCCAGCGGTATGTCTGCGGACTTACACGCAAAAATCCGGATTTTGATACCCGTGGTGGGCAGAGCACAGATAGCCCATTGTGTAGCTTTGTGTAGCTTCAAAGAAACAACACAAAATATTTTGTAGTGTTGTCTATTATCACAATTTTGACATACTTTAATTTACACTATATTAAATGAAAGAAAATATTAATGCTCATAGACGACCGACAGTAAAATTTTCAAATATGACTTTTTAAATATTACTTTTCCATTCGTCTTCTCACTCTGTTTAAGACTTTTAAGTAGTTTATAACTTTGAATTATAATAATTTAATTACAATTTGCCTTTTATTGCAGTTCAAGTAATTTAATACACGAAAGGACACTGGCCTGCCATCTATTATTCTATTTTGAAATACTAAATATACATATATATATATATATAAAATAGTTATATTTTATCCGAATAGATAGCGCTAAATGCTATTAATTTTCACAATAGTTTGTTTGTCAACAGCAGTAAAGGTAATGTGGTGTCACAAAATACTTTAAATTTTGGATACCTAATTTTATTACAACTAAATATATATGTAAAAACGGTTCGTTTGGGTTAACAATTTTTTTTACATAGAGAGCTAACAATGTTTTGTACTTCTTTCTTTGGTCACGAACCTGACGATGACCGAAGGTCGAAACGTTGTTCGCTCCTCAGCGTAAAAAATTTTCTCAACCCAAACGAACCGTTTTTGACTACAACTGGTTTTTTTTTCAACATCACTGTTTATTACAGTTAGTTTTTCGGTCAACAGATAGCAATACAGATTTTGTTTCACAAAATGATTTATGTTTTGGATAGCAAATTGTAAAACACTATTGGAAAAATATTTTTGTTGAATTGTTTGGAAGTGAAATAATCTTCACAATGCCAATTCTTTGCAACGATATTTTAGATTTATTAAGAATATTTTTAATAAATACTAATATTTCACCAAATTCTTACTTGTGTTTCTTTTATTTTTTCGGAATATATGTCAGCAAATTTATATTTGTTCCAATACACTGGTAATGGGATATCAACTTTTATTCAAACTGATTTTTATTTACTCCCTATATGTACCATTTTCGTTTCTGAAAGTAATTGTCCTGACGTTAAAATGTGTAGGTTTTTGCATGCCTTTGTATCTCTTTTGTGCTTGTATCGAAAACTCATTTTCTTGTGAAATACTATGTCGCACAAAACACATTTAGTTAGGAAACATAAAATTTAGGGCGGTATTTACTCCTCACAGTAATCTTGCAACGATTTCCAATGTTACAAGTCTCCAAATTTGTGAGAGAGTCACGAGGGAGCTATATAAGAGAAACTTTTTTACTGTCAAATATTAACTGTATAGTTTCGGTTATTAATGTTTTTCCTAAATTATAATTGAAATTTAACAAGAATACTAAAATTATCTTTTACATGTATTTGGTCCAGATGATTTTATATTTGGTAGTTATTTAATGAATCTAATGTTAAATAACAATTAAGTAGTAGCTCAATTGGTATATAAAAAGGAAGTTTAAGAGAATTGTAATTTTGTTTCAAACTATATCTAAGTATACTTTTGAAAAATAAAAGTATATAAAAATATATTTTTATTTTCTAGGTGGCATACAAATAGTAGACCTATGGCAGTGTAAGTACGGTCGTTAGGCGTCCAATTACGTTATGATGTAACTGTAAAAACATTTTTGATATTATTTATTGATAATTTATTACAGTTCGTTTCATTCAGACGTTTATCGTGAATAATTCTATTTTAACATTGGTGAATCTACTGGGTATTTATTCTATACTCTAGGCGTACTTTTCCAGTTTCAGGCTGAGTGCCTGTAATTAATATCGAAGGATGAAATCGAGAGTTGGTTGAATATTGTGATTTGTAGTTCATTTGAAAGAGTTCACGGAGGGAATCTTTTCAGTATAATATTTTATATATTTTATAATTCGCGTATTAACATCTTGGGTTGAAATATGTAAAGTATCTAGTGTTAGGTTTTTTTTATGTTTTATATTTTTCGTAAACTAAACGCAACAGAAAAACACAGATAACAGCTTGTATAATTTATTACACTAAACTATTAACAGATATAACATAAATTATTTAATAACAGTGACAGCTATTAAGTTTAAACATTCAAAATTAATTACAAAACAAAATGGTGCTAGTTTCAACCTTCAAAATTAATCACAATACAAAATGGTACTGGCCTGTATCTAATATAATGATCTAAAATGAAAGTCTCAAATTCCAGTCTATGGTGTAAATTTGGTCCCACGAAGAAATTCCGAAGTTTAAATGAAGAAGTTCAGAAACAGTTCACAGTTCAATAAATTCGACGAAGTTCTTTTCACGATGCCTCCGACGAACGTCTCAAACTCGCCGACTCTCAGCACAAGCAGTAATTCAGATGAATCGTAGAGATTGACGAAATAAAATCACAGTTTCCGTAGATCTAACTTCAGTCACAAACCCAAGTTGAATAATCACAGCAAACACTTAATCTTTCTCAAACGAATGACTCTCTTCTTTTGAAATAAAACTAATGTCTGACTCTCTTTTTTTCTCTCATCTTCGTCTGTTTATATATTGTAGGCCTAGACTCCTCGAACCACCGCGAATTTTCTACAGAACTCCAGAGCAATCCGCGCAGGTCCCTTCTTGCACGAGACTAAACGTCTAGACACGAAGTCGCCAGCATTTCATTTACAAACATATGATTGGTCTACTTAATTCTAGAAAATTCTAAATGTTACCCTAAATGAATAACAACATATTTTATTAGTTTAAACTTCGAAACAATAATATAAATAGGGAAATATGAATAATAGAAATGAAAACTTAAACACAACACGACATGTCGTTTACAAAATATTTACACGACATTTACATAGCACTCTTCCCCTTAAAAGTATAAACAAAGTTTCAACTTGTGAAAACTTTTTTCTGTTTGTTTGTTTTTTGAAACCAACTTAAAAGGGTTAAATCCAGTGGATTCTTTAATACCCTCACGAACTGCAAACAATAACATGGGAACACCCTCATCCTAGTTCTTTGAGTGTTCGTGGCAGCAATGTGGTGAAACGATCAAGAACACCTTGTGACTCAGGATGGTATGCACTGGATGTAACTTGATGGATATTTAGTTCATATATGACTTGTTCAAATAAATTGGACATAAAATTTGTGTCTTGATCTGATTGGACGACTTTTGGAATTCCGAACATGGTAAAGAATTTGACAAGATCCTTGACAATGTTGGGAACAGTGATTTTTTCAAAGGGATTGCCTCAGGGAAACATGTAGAAGCACACATGATTGTCAGGAGGTATTCGATTTCTGCTTTGCTTTTTGGCATTGGGCCAACACAGTCGATAATGACCCTTGAGAAAGGTTCTTCAAAGGCAGGAATAGGTTGCAGTGGTGCTTTGGGAATCCCCTGACTTGGTTTTCCAGTCATTTGGCAAGAATGGCATGTCTTACAAAAGTCAACAACATCTTGGCGCATCTTTGGCCAATAGAAATGTCATCGGATACGATCTAGGGTCTTTCTTACACCTAAGTGTCCTGACAATACATGATCATGAGCAAGACTAAGAATAGCATTTTGGAATGACAATTTGGTGAATAACATTCCACTCTTCATCAGCAGCAACGTCAGGAGGTCTGTATTTTCTCATTAACACACCTGACTTCTGGTAGTAACAAATAGGGACAGTTCCTATTTCATTTTCCTCAACAGCCAGTTCTAGAAGAGAACGAGTTTCAGGATCATTGTCCTGTTCCTCAACAAGTTTGTTTCGATGAAGAGAGATGAAAAATGACTTAGAGTCATCAGTAGAACTCGAAGTTGAGTTAGAAATCTCATCGATGTGAGACATGAATGTATCAGATAAAGAGAAATCCTCTTTGGACTCCTGAGAACGAGTAACAGCACAGGCGGGAAAAACATCAGGAAACTCTTCAACGAGTTGCTCTGTACTGGGACTAATAACAGGTGCTTCAACAACACGAATCTCTGGTACCACCTTACTACCAGCCAAATCATTCCCCCAAAACATAGACACCTTCAACAGGTAATGAAGATTTAATACCCACAGTCACTGGGCCTGAGACTAAGTCCGAATGTAAATCCAATCTATGAAGAGGAATAGAAACGACGCTACCTTCTACACCAGAAATGAGCACACTGGCCCCAACGGATGACTTTTCAGAAAACGGAAGTACACTTTCCAAAATTAAACTCTGAAAAGCTCCAGTATCCCGCAGGATTTTAATTGGTTGTAGATGTGAATCGCCAACAAAAGAAACAAAACCTTCAGTCGTGAAAGGCTTAAATTTGTCCTCAACAAGATCTTCAGGTACATCAGGAATATTGGGCTTAGAATCCACAGTGGACTGGACAGGGTCAAAATCATTGGGAACCAATGATGTATCCAACGAGGGCGAAATGAAACTATGGGGTGATGGCTTGTTTTTTATCTTATAGCACTCAGAAATCAGATGGCCAGGTTTCTTACAATAAGCACATGTTTTGGATGAGAATGATACGTTTTTTGTAGATGATGAGCTTTGAGAATAAGATGAAGTATTTGTTTGAGAATTAGAAGTTTGCTCTTTTTTGTCTTTGTCGACATTTGCGTAATGTTTGAATGAGTCATTGGGTTTCTTTGGTGTGTGATTTGTTTTGCTTTTGTACGAGAAATCTTTGTGAGTCAAAGCATACTCGTCTGCCAAGACAGCAGCATCATGAATTTTGGAAGCTTTGTGTTCATCAATATAAGTTTTGAGCTCTACGGGAATACATCTTTTAAACTCTTCAACTAACATGAGTTCTCTGAGTTTTGTGTAATCATCTTTAATTTCTTTGGAATCACACCACCTGTCGAACAGAGTTTCTTTTTCACGAGCAAATTCGACATAAGTTTGACTGTCAAACTTTTTGTAACCACGAAATTTTTGTCTATACACCTCTGGCACCAATTTATAAGCATTCAAAATGCATTTTTTGACGTGCTCATAATCATAACTTTGCTCGGCCGTGAGTTTGGAAAATACTTCCTGAGCTTTACCCTTGAGAACACTCTGAAGTAATACTGTCCAATATTCGGTAGGCCATTTTAGCCTTAGGGCCAATTTTTCAAATTGCTGAAAATATTTATCTACAGCTTTTTCATTGAATGGAGGCACTAAACGAATTTGTTTGGAAGCATCAAAATTATCCAACCGCATTTGGACAACCTTCTCATCTGTCTGTGCCTTTCTCATACTGATTTCTTTATCCGCATTAATGCGTTCTAATTGTATTTCGGCATCAAGGCGTTTGTTTTCTTGTTCTGCCTCAAGTCGTTTGGTTTCAATTTCTAAACGAAATTTCATTTCCATTTCCATATTTTTTCACTACTCTCTTTCACTCTTTAGGTCTAGTCAAAACAGAGAAATACTTTATTGATATTTAAAACAAAATTATGTTAATATTGCCAAATCTAAGATGTCAACAGAAACATTTGAAGATTTTGAAACAGATTAATGAACTTTAGTTGTTGTTCTCTGTGTAAAAGGTAGTAATTAGTTTGATGAAATCTCATAATATTTATATTTTCAGTAAGATCAGGTAGTAAGTTACTACCTAGTGATTAGGGCTTTAATATTGATGAAAACTTTCATATTTATAGTACAGTTGTAAACAGTTACCTTTCAATATAATATTAATTTCTAGTGTAAGGAATTGATCATTGTGCACTGATGTTTTTAGGGTTAAAAACATATAACATTAGAGGGGCATGTAGGGGCTAATGATGTAGGTAAAGGTAGGTTAGAAGAGCTAATGAATAAGTACTGGGTGGGGTTGATAAAGGCATCTAAAATAAAAGATCATAAGTTTATCCTAACAGTTAACTCTGGGAATTATTCCTGACAATATAAAGTTACAAGTGGAGCTAAATACCAGGATGAGGTTACTATGTAGAGATGAGCAGATAGGCTGGTTGGAGCTTTTTGATGTACATTTAAATAGGATAAAAGTTCACTTGTTTCCTCAGGCTCTTAACCCTTTATTTAACTGGCCAGGGGTGAAAAACCATGCATCATATATGTTGACTTGCATTCAAAAATTTATTGAAGTATTTTATGAATTTAAGTTTCAAATCTAACTGTAGATTACAATTAAAATTTTAACATTATATATGAGTTAATTTTTTAAATTTGAAAGTCAGTATTACAAGAACATATCTAAATACACATTAGTGCATCACATGGTAAGCAGCAGTGGTACATATTAGATGTTTGTCATGTTGAAATACAAAGTGTATAATTTCAAACAACGAGGGACAAATGTGTTCTGGTAACAGTTCAGTATGGTTTTCTTCACCTGTTACTCAAGGAACCTACTAAAGGTAATACTACTTTAAATATAGAAATTATCAACAGGTGATCAATGTTGTGTTAGGTTTAGTGATTTGTTGCATTCAGAGATGAGAAATAATGATGGTTTGGTTACAAATTTTCAACAGATGTGACAAGAATTATCTGTTGTGGATTTAACCGAGTTATTTAGAGACATGGATCAGATGTGGGAACTGTTTAAAGATAATGTTTTAGATAAACTTGTTCCTTACAGAAATAAAATGGTTTAAGTAAAGAAACCACAGAGCTCAAGAGATAAAGTTTAACACATTTAAATTATTGGTGTGACAATAGACTTAGAATATTATAGAAGTTAAAGAAAGATGGTTAAACATTAAATTAGGAACCTCAGAAGAGATGTTTATTTTAACATCATTTGAAAAAGTTACTGTTTATGTTGTGGAGACTAAGGGTTTAATGTATCTGGATTTTCAGAAAGTAGTTGACAAAGTGTCACTTAAAAGGCTAAAAAAACGTAAGTGTGGAGAATAAGTTAATGAATTAGAAAAGTGGCTGTATAGAAGAAAACTGTTTACAGATGGAGTTCATTCAAACTGGATTAATGTTACATGTGGGGTTCCTCAGGGCTCAGTTTTAGGACCTTTGCCTGTTTTTTATTTATATCAATGACAAAGGTAGTTTACTTAAACTACAGATTAAACTAAGGTCCTGAGTGTTACCGACTATGAAGAGGATTTTGCTAGTTTACAAAATAATTTAGTGAGTTGGACAAATAAACAACAGATGGATTTTAATTACAATAAATGTAAGGTAGTGTATGTGGGTTATCATAATTATAATTTGGATGTGAATAACATTAACAGTGTTATGAAGTAAAGGGTGTAATGAATGATCAGTCTAAACCCATCCAAGTGGTGCGCTGTTGTTAATGGTAGGGCAAAGAGGATTCTGGATTGTATTTACAGAAATATAAGTATAAAGAGGTTATAATGTCACCATTATACAGGTCACTGGTCAGGTCACATTTGGAATATTGTGTTTAGTCTTGAGCCCCTCACCTTAAGAAAGACATTAAATTGGAAGGGTGTCTGGGGTGGAGGGGTTGTCATATAAATAGAGGCTGAAATCTCTCAAACTTTTCTCTCTTGAAATATGAAGAGCTAAGGGAGAACTGATTGAAATGTTTAATATTATAAAGATAATTCATGGTGTTAATGAATAATGATTTTTATATTTAACAGTGAGAACAGTAGGACTATAGGACAGATATATAAATTTTGACATGATTGGAGTCATTTTCAGATCACAGTTTCACTTTGCTAGCAGGGTGGGTTGCCTTCAGATGTTGCATTGACAGTAATTTAAGCAGTTTTAAGAAAAAGCTTGAAAAGTATGTGAATGATTAGTCCCAAAATGTATTGTATTTCACAAACAACAGTTGGGCTTTTATTCCATCAAGGGCATCCTATCTACAAAATTAAACATTAAAAACTCAAGCTAACCCTTATTGTTCAAATATTTATCAACCCCCATCTTTTGTCACACACATTTGTATGTCACAAGGATTCACTTTTTGAGAGTTACATTCAAAACAAACTATTTTCTAACCATGGTTTACAAATATAACAAAAGTGTAGCTAACAATCCCAATGAGAAGGACATTGAAGAAATTAAATGAATGTTTGACAAGTCTTGTTGTGTTTTTATAAATCTAGGAAAATTATAATAAATATGTAGCATTGTCTACTTTTTGTTTGTTATTAATCTGTTTTATTTTGTATATTATTTAGATGACGAAATATTCAGTGTGGTGATACCAGTATAAAAATGTAGTAGTGTAAGCACCAGTTGACAGCAGAAACCCTGGTGAGTACCGTATTACATGTATGTGTATTATTTGTTATTGTTAAATGTATAATTCTTACAAGTAGTCTGTACATCATGTAACTTGAGCTCCAAGTTCATCTTGTGATTTATTTATTTTATGGCAGATTAATTCAAAGGACAATAAAGTGTATGTATAAATAGATCTACAATGTATCTCAGAACAGTTGGTATGGGTATTAACACTTTTGTTGATAAGGAGTAAACAACTTTGAATTAAAGAACATAAAGTTTTATAGTAGTGGTCTCATGATTCCAATACTGTTCACTTCTTATCAGACGTTAACTCACAGATGCAGGTTTAATAGATGGTGAGACTAGAATCAGATACTGGGCAGGTTTGTTAAATAACTGTACAAACAGCATGTAGCATCTGTTCACAGTTCTCTCCTTATCGATAAAAGTGTTAATACCCATACCGGCCGTTCAAATGGATTTCTCATCATCATATTGAAGATAAGTGTCATTCCACGTTACCATTTGATGTTATTTCAAAGTTTGTTTTGAAGGTTATAAGGCTAGTGAATTTGATTAACTTCTCTACTTAGGAAATTTTTAGGAATCATTTTGAGTGTTTTTATCTCAAATCATTTTCCACTCAGAGCAGTCAGTATATTCATGCTGAAATTTTAATAAAAATACTTTATTAAAAAATCAAATTTTGTCTATAAATTACACTTGATGATTAATGAAAGCTTTAAATTTTATAAAGATATACAAATAATATTAGAAGTTATAGTATGGAAACTATAAAGATGAATTTGGGGTTACAAAGTTGGTCTAATTGACCAAGGTTGTAGCAAAACAGTTTAACTTAAAATGAACTGCATAATCACGTCTGAGGATTACTTGCATCAAAGACCAACTATCATTTTAGAAGAGTAGAGCTGTTTTAGCTGAAGATGACTCGTACTTTGACAATGAAATTTGTTTTGTAGGCTTACAGTTGTCAAAATAATATACCAAAAAAAAAGACAGTGCATCAAACTATCAATTCCCTTAATACAACATTCAAATTCACTCAAACTCTTTTGTCCAGAGACAACAAGGTTAGAGATCTATATGTCATCACATAACAACTGTCCATTCCAGATACCATCCTGGTGGACCTTCCTTTATACCCTTTACAACAATTTAATGTCCTTCCTAAGGTAAGTAGCCCAGACTGAACACAGTTCTCCAGATGTGGTCCCATCAGTAATCTGTACAATTATGCTATAACCTTTTTTGGTTTTTTTCTATGATTTCTGTACATAAAACTAAAATCCTGTTTGTCCTATATTAACACATTTTTTATTCTGGTTAGTCGTAAAGTTTTATTGGTTCTGAACGAGATGTGCATTCATGATTTATGTGCTGGTGCTACACATATACCAACTAAAAATTTAAAAATGCAAAGATAATATTAAAATCAGTGATATAGATGTTTGATTCAACAATTAAATAAATAAAAATGACTCTTGTAATAACATCTATTGTTATTTACTGCAGGATATATGTGACAGTTTATACCTTGACCTAATTTAAAGTATGATATTCAAGTGGAAAGGTCACAGAGTGATGCATTAATATCTTTACATAATAAGAGTTTATTTAAATATGATTATATTCTTCAAGATACCAATGTATTAGAACAAAGCTAAGGCTGTTCCTCTATGTAAATATCAGTTTTACACGTGGATATGGTAACATAAAGCTGCATGTGCCCATGTACAAATGTTACGTTAGTTAGACGTGGTTGAAAGTTGAAAGGTCAGTGAAACTAATAAATACATGTATCATGTTATAAAATTTAAGGTATTTAGAATAAACATTTGTGGTTTAGTGTTATAATCTATAGCCATTCTTGAATGAAGAAACGGTAATTTATATCTATTTTCTAATTTTTATGGTGGTTACGAGGTCTGTCAAATTGACCACACCAGAGATGAGATAAGGAAGGTAGCATACACAAAGTTTTAGTGAATAAAAGGTTTTATTTGGGAGGTTTTATTGTTTACACAAATGGAATTTGGAATTCACTTTGTACTTGGACTAGTTAAAGATTCAATACATTCACAGACAATTTTTTGTGTAAAAATAGTACATGTAAATAACTTTATATTCAAATAACATGCAATATTTACTAAATTTCTAACAAAGTTTTTGAAGATGTACAATGTATTAAAAGTTAGTGTGAAAACTATAACAAACATAAAATGGATTTAGTTAGGTCCATGGGACTGATCCAATAATGACAGAGTTAATATGATCTAGGTATCTTGTATTCTGTTACTGAATGTAAAGTATAGAATAATTTGTATTTGTAGTATTTTTACACTAACTTTATGGTATACATTTGTATTGTAAGTGTTAATGTTTTAATTTGTATTAGAAGTGAACAAATAATGAACCCACTGAATGCAGAGTGAACTTGTAGTCTTGTGTTTTACAGTATAGATCTGTGTTAGATTATATGTAGTTTGGTTTATACAAGTATTGTGCATTTTTTACTGTAGTTTTTCTCTTAGATGATTTTCCTTCTTTCTTGAGTAAAGATATTCTTGTCATTTGTGCTATTGGTGAAAACTTCTTTGTTGGATTTGACTTGGAAGAACTTCCCAAGAAAAACTTGTTTAAAGAAGTAACAGACCGGGGTTCAAAGGGCGAAGAGACCAGTGGTGATGTCCACATTTATAAAATGGTGATGAATATTGAAGTTTTAATTTCAATATAACTATTCAAAATATGAGGTCAACAGAAATTTCATTTTTGTCTCAAGTTGACTTTACAAACCTTGTTGGCCCACCATGGCCAGGTGGTTAAGTTGCTTGACTCGTAATCTGAGGGTCGCAGGTTTGAATCTCCATCACACCAAACATGCTCGCTCTTTCAGCTGTGGGGGATTATAATGTACCAGTCAATTCCACTATTCATTGGTAAAAGAGTAGCCCAACAGTTGGTGGTAATGACTTGCTCCCTTCCCTCTTGTCTTACACTGCAAAATTTGGGGCAGATGTCACAGATAGCCCTCGTGTAGCTTTGAGTGAAGTTCGAAAAACAAACCTTGTTTTTAACTATTTGTTTTCCATAAGCTAGTAAATTTTCTTAAATCTTATATTGGTAAACACGGCTGGTATGGGTCGAGAAAATTTTTTATGTAGAGGAGCAAACAACATTTCGACTTTCTTCAGTCATCCTCTGGTTCTCTACAAGTAGGTTTAGAAAAAGACCTCTAATAGGCATAGAAATAAGTGTTTTTGGATTGTTTTTTTATTTCACCAGTTTCACATAGTGAAACGTTGAATGGCTGTGAAACTTGACCATTTACTGCATTCCTTATCCAGCTGTTACCAGTCTCTTGGGGGTCCTCCTGAGTTCACGTACCAAAACTCATTAAAAGTGTTTCAGTTAGTTCATTGTAACATCAAGACACCAGACAGATTGATACCTGTTCTATGTACATGCTTATACTGACTCAGTCTCCATTGGATAACTGTTGGGATAAAGGAAATGTATTTATAGTGCTTGGAACAAGATGCATTTTGATCTAATGTTTGGAGTCGTGTAACCTTTAGGTAGTTTACTGGATTAATTTTGGTTTCAATACCTGTGGTGAACAGAGATATCCTCTTGTGTTGCTTTGTGCTTAACGTCAAACAAATTCAGTTACTTGAGTGAAATATTTAATGTTAAAAGTGCAGCCAGAATAGAAATGAATCAGTGTTCATAGAAACATAAAGACTCAACATAATACAACATAATCTGGTTCGTTAAAAGGCAGGTAATTACACTGAATGTTGTACACATCTGAACATCTATCAGTCAAAAGTTCAAATAATTCTCATTGATAACATCCATTCTACCTGCTTTTTACTGTTAATAGTTTACAATATACCTTCTGGTTTTTATTTTTAAACATCGATTCGTAAAAAATAAACTGTTCTTTGCATTGAATATACTTACTGTTTCCAGTTTTAACATATAACACACAGATTTTGAATTATTCTTTGTCATGTACCTGGTGGATTTTATTTCTAAAATGTTGCTGAACAAATAACGAACTGTCATACACCTGGTGGATTTTATTTCTAAAATGTTGCTAAAGAAATAATGAACTGTGTCACACACCTGGTGGTTTTTATTTCTAAAATGTTGCTAAAGAAATAATGAACTGTGTCACACACCTGGTGGTTTTTATTTCTAAAATGTTGCTAAACAAATAATGAACTGTCATACACCTGGTGGTTTTTATTTCTAAAATGTTGCAAAAGAAATAATGAACTGTATCACATACCTGGTGGTTTTTATTTCTAAAATGTTGCTAAACAAATAATGAACTGTGTCATACACCTGGTGGTTTTTATTTCTAAAATGTTGCTAAACATATAATGAATTGTGTCATACACCTGGTGGTTTTTATTTCTAAAATGTTGCTAAAGAAATAACGAACTGTCACACACCTGATGGTTTTTATTTCTAAAATGCTGCAAAACAAATAATGAACTGTGTCACACACCTGGTGGTTTTTATTTCTAAAATGTTGCTAAACAAATAATGAACTGTCACACACCTGATGGTTTCTATTTCTAAAATGTTGCTAAACAAATAACGAACTGTCATACACCTGGTGGAGTTTATTTGTAAAATATCACATACAGATGTGATATAAATAATAACTATTGATTGTTCATTGTCTCGTTGGTTTGAGATGTTGGACAAACTGTTAAAATAACCTCTTCCATAACCAAGTGTGTACAGAAGTACTCGACAGTTTACACACGTTCCACCTGGTGTTGGTTATTTGTAACAAAGTCTATAACTGATACTGTTCACACTGAACAGGAACGTGGGAAAAGAACTGTAACAGATGAATGTACTTCAGGTAAACATTTGTTGGAACAACAGAAAAAATGTATCTTGTAATGACATTAAGTTAATACAAGTAAAATTATACCAGATCATAAGTGTTGTACAGTTAATGGTATATCTTAATAGTTTAATATATCAATTGGTGTACAATGTTCCCCACAACTTGTACAGGTAACAATATAAAGTGTCTTGTTTTCAAACTTACCTTGCAGTGTTTAATTAATGTTTCTTGTATTTGTTTAGATATCTGTTATGTAATTTTGCACTTTCCAGATGGGTCACAGGTCAAAGGTCATTACATTTGTTGATTTGTACTCAAAATTTCATTTAAACACAGTGGCCACTGTTCACCTCTTTCTATTTTTGAAGATGGTCCCTTATATGTACTTAGTATGATGTCTGAATAACCAATTAGAAACTCAGAATGTCCTCTTAGTGATGTTTCAGCTGTTTTCACATAAAACTGTTTTCTCTTTCTTTCAAGATAAACCTTTGAGCTGGTAAGTTCCATCTTCAGTCTGTTTAGTTTCAAATAGTTTAATTATTAACTTGAATTATAATTAAATTAATGATTTCTTGTTATTCATGTAAAACCTAAAAATATTTCACATTCTCCATGTGCAAAACATCTTAAGGCTTAGCTAACTCAGACAAACAACAGAGTACAAAGGTTGTAACCAGAACAGTTCATTGTGTACTTTATATTCTGTTCTATGTTTTATGAAAATTAAGTTGAAGACCCTGTTTGTAAATATTAATAACTCGTACATGTATACATTTGATGATAATTGTGTTGTACAAAATACTGGACTGAAACACACACAACGTAGGTCACCTTGTATAAACTAAAGGTCACCTTAATGTTATTGGATACAGTAACGTGAGTACATGTGCACTGTATCATTTTAACTTCAGTATTGTCAGCCATAGACAGCTGAATATAACTGAAATATATAAATGTGTAATGTTATGATAGTTATTTAGTCTAAACATTTGTTCTTGTTTAATAAACTTTAATTATTCTACCCACAGAGAGATTTATTAGACAAACTATCAGTTTTTCTCAAGAAACGTTTGATAAAACTATCTGGACATAACAAGGATTTTGTATGTGAAATTTGAATTTTTTCTGACACACGAGAGTATTTTTAATCTTAATGTCAGAGAGGTAACATATGAAAGTAGAAAAACACATGGAGAACACTTGGTAAGTCAATCAAAACTGGACATTTGATACCTTGTTGTTTTTTGTTCATAGACTGTCTTCATATTTTGCATGTAAAGTAACAATTGATTAGAAAACGTTCACTGAAAATATGGAACCATTTATATTACCATAACCTGTGCTACAGAAATATAAAACTGTCACTTTTAATATACACACAGCTTGTAGTGTGGGTTGTTTTCACTGTACACCACATGATAATATATGCACAGTTTGTAGTGTGGGTTGTTTTCACTGTACACCACATTACTTTTAATATACACACAGTTTGTAGTGTGGGTTGTTTTCACTGTACACCACATGACTTTTAATATGCACACAGTTTGTGTGGGTTGTTTTCACTGTACACCACATCACTTTTAATATACACACAGTTTGTTGTGTGGGTTGTTTTCACTGTACACATGATAATATATGCACAGTTTGTAGTGTGGGTTGTTTTCACTATGCACCACATCACTTTTAATATACACAGTTTGTAGTGTGGGTTGTTTTCACTGTACACCACATCACTTTTAATATACACAGTTTGTAGTGTGGGTTGTTTTCACTGTACACCACATCACTTTTAATATACACACAGTTTGTAGTGTAGGTTGTTTTCACTGTACACCACATCACTTAATATACACACAGTTTGTAGTGTGGGTTGTTTTCACTATGCACCACATCACTTTTAATATACACAGTTTGTAGTGTGGGTTGTTTTCACTGTACAACACATCACTTTTAATATACACACAGTTTGTTGTGTGGGTTGTTTTCACTGTACACCACATCACTTTTAATATACACACAGTTTGTTGTGTGGGTTGTTTTCACTGTACACCACATCACTTTTAATATACACACAGTTTGTTGTGTGGGTTGTTTTCACTGTACACCACATCACTTTTAATATACACACAGTTTGTTGTGTGGGTTGTTTTCACTGTACACCACATCACTTTTAATATACACACAGTTTGTTGTGTGGGTTGTTTTCACTGTACACCACATCACTTTTAATATACACACAGTTTGTTGTGTGGGTTGTTTTCACTGTACACCACATGATAATATATGCACAGTTTGTAGTGTGGGTTGTTTTCACTATGCACCACATCACTTTTAATATACACAGTTTGTAGTGTGGGTTGTTTTCACTATGCACCACATCACTTTTAATATACACAGTTTGTAGTGTGGGTTGTTTTCACTGTACACCACATCACTTTTAATATACACACAGTTTGTTGTGTGGGTTGTTTTCACTGTACAACACATCACTTTTAATATACACACAGTTTGTTGTGTGGGTTGTTTTCACTGTACACCACATGATAATATATGCACAGTTTGTAGTGTGGGTTGTTTTCACTGTACAACACATTACTTTTAATATACACACAGTTTGTTGTGTGGGTTGTTTTCACTGTACACCACATCACTTTTAATATACACACAGTTTGTTGTGTGGGTTGTTTTCACTGTACAACACATCACTTTTAATATACACACAGTTTGTTGTGTGGGTTGTTTTCACTGTACACCACATGATAATATATGCACAGTTTGTAGTGTGGGTTGTTTTCACTGTACAACACATTACTTTTAATATACACACAGTTTGTTGTGTGGGTTGTTTTCACTGTACAACACATCACTTTTAATATACACACAGTTTGTTGTGTGGGTTGTTTTCACTGTACACCACATCACTTTTAATATACACACAGTTTGTTGTGTGGGTTGTTTTCACTGTACACCACATGATAATATATGCACAGTTTGTAGTGTGGGTTGTTTTCACTGTACAACACATTACTTTTAATATACACACAGTTTGTTGTGTGGGTTGTTTTCACTGTACAACACATCACTTTTAATATACACACAGTTTGTTGTGTGGGTTGTTTTCACTGTACAACATATTACTTTTAATATACACAGTTTGTAGTGTAGGTTGTTTTCACTGTACAACATATTACTTTTAATATACACACAGTTTGTTTCAAATGTTCTGTTGTTTTTATATTCATGTTTTCAGCTAGGTTATAAGTACTTCCAGTGTGGGAGAGAGTGTTATGTTACTGTTGTAAGAATGTATTAGTAACATTCTAAGGCAACTGATTGGGTTTAGCAGTTGTTGACTGCCTTATCTTGTTAAATTCAGAAGTATTTTATTCAGTGTTGGTTAAGGTTTTAAGGTTGTGCACCATAATGAGCATTACAAAAAAACAAAATTAACCGTGTTTTGATAAAAATGATAAAATATGGGTGAGTCAGTGTTTGTCTCTAGGTGGTACATTAGTACATGTCAGTTGACCAGTAATATACGTAGTTGTGTGTCAGTACCTGAAGACAAGAAATATTAGTATTTTATGATGCGTTGTTAAAATAACATTGTATTATCTGTTCACGAGTTAAGACATTTGTAACAAACATTTTCATAATCCATGAACTTGTAAATTTATCTTGATAAAAATAACACCAACTGTGAACTGTTTTTCTTTGTGTTGTTAATAGATTTTTATAACTTAGAATTTGTTTTTCTGATGTCTGATATGAGATGATAATTTTGATAAGCTTTAGTGTTTTGTTTTTCACCATGAAGTTCACATCTGCACTCTAGAAGATCCAAGTTTGTTTTTAATGTGACAAATAAACTCTTTCTAAACCTGAATGCAATCGTTTCTTCCAGTTAATGGATCAGTTATTGTTCTATTGCTTGTGAACAAAGGTTTCAACCATCAGGTAGGTGAAATGTGATCCACCTGTGTATTTTGTGTGTTAAGAGAGGTTGTTAAGACAAGAAATGGTGGTTTTGTTCAGGTTTTTAATGCCTCTGATTAAAGACATCACTTGGTTTTGAACCAAAAAACACCTTTAACACCTTCCACATATTTTTCCATTAAAAAAGTGCTGCAGAAAGCAAAAACTATGGTAGTCTGAGGGTTTCTGGAGAATGTTAGGTGGTGGTGAACTTCACAACCCAGTTCAACTCCATAATTTTATGTTGCATCAAATGTGCAACATGTAGACAGCATCGTTGTGAAGAAGAAAGACACTTTTCTGTTTTTGGCATTTAATATTGTGATAGACAATCCATCTTTCATCAGCGGTGACATTTCTGTCCAAAACTGGTTCTTCACATTACGCACAAGAAAAGCTAAAGAGTTTATGAGGCACACAATCACCTTATGGTGTTTCTCCAAATTCATCAGATGTTTATGTATTGTTTCATGAGTGGGTTAACTTGTATTCAAGGGCTAACAAGTTTTTAAACCTAAAGTCACCCGAACCACAAATTTTCTATACCATCGTTGACACATCAGACATTTCCACAAATTTCTTTGTGGTTACAGAGGTGTTGTTCCCCTTATTAAATGAGGAATGTGTGTCTGGTCCTCACTAACACATTAGAGTATATTAAACATTATACGGACTACACTAATGTGATGTTTAGGCAGTTTGTTTAGCTGTTATAAATGTGTATTTTGGGGGAGGAACAGTTAATCAAAAGTGTTCCTAAATGGAATATTAATTTCTTAAAGATCTCATTTATAAAAGTTTAAGGATGGGGTCTTTATCAGTTACCAAACCGTTCATGTTATAATGTTGCTTGTGTGTCTTACAAGATAACACGTTTTGTTTTAATTCTGTTTAAGTCATAAATTAGACTTATAATCATTGGGCTGTTTACTTTCATGGTAAGAGTGATGTTTGTTTTTTAAATTATGAGTTCAAATTGTTACAATATGAAGTTAGAAGAAGAGAACCACATGTAACAGTTGTATACTGTTTGTTACAGGAACAAATTGTTATCCAGACATTTCCAACACCAACACTGTATGGTAAGTTAGATCTTTACTTAAACATTATAATAACTGTGTGTTATCTTCAGTGTAAATAGAACTTAACATTTTAACACTGGTGTTCTTGTAAAACCTTAACCCACTTTGTGTGATATAAAAGATTTGTAAATTTACCCTAAGATCTCAATTAATGAGAATTTAAATACATGTGCCATGAATTTGTATGAATTTAACATTTCTTACAGGATTTTCTATCTTATATAAATACACAACTTTAATATGTATTCTACTGATGAGTACAATGGATTTCTTCACCTGTATAATCAAACCTTTATTTAAAACAAATAAGACCAAAGTTTCAATAATGATTGGTATGTTTTATTCCACTATTATCTACAAATATGCCATTTGGAATTTACTGTTATATTAACAAATTATATTCTGTACATAATAAACTTACTGATTCTCGCATCACGTTCAGGAATTCTTAGTTGATCAAACTGAAGAACAAAGAATTCATAACTTCTGGAAGACATCACAACAAGTTGTTGAAAACAATCTATGGTCAGGTTGATCAATGATGTATTACTACAGCTCTCTTGTTAATACCAGTGAAACTCAACTTTGTTAATACCAGTCAGGTAAAGCCACCTTAGGCTATCTGCTGAGTCCACTGACACATTACAAAATTAACATCTGATTGTTATAA
This sequence comes from Carcinoscorpius rotundicauda, assembly GCA_011833715.1. Taxonomy (NCBI): domain Eukaryota; kingdom Metazoa; phylum Arthropoda; class Merostomata; order Xiphosura; family Limulidae; genus Carcinoscorpius; species Carcinoscorpius rotundicauda. The sequence continues at coordinate 67,094,114 of CM022400.1, forward strand.
ATCTTAGGATGTAAAAGGACCCACAATCTAATGTGAAAATAATGACTTGTCAAAGAGTTTAATAAATACTGTGAATAGAAAATCAACATTTTATATGCAAAAACGGCTCTTCTGGGCCCAGAAAACACTTCAAATAGAAGAGCGAACAACGTTTCGACCTTCTTCGGTCATCGTCAGGTTCACAAAGAAAGGGTTACTGGTCGGAAGCTGACCACATGTTTGGGAGGGGTTGTATAATTGAGTGTTGCAATGTAGAGGGCGCGGTTTGAATATATAATTTTGTCTATAATATTAATATAGGTATAATGGCGTTCCTTGATATTGGTTTATTTTGGGTTTAAGTTGTTGTATAAGTAAGGCTTCTTTAATTTTTCGTTTGTTTATGTTTGTTTCTTTATTTAGTATTTTAGTGTTTTCTATGGTTATGTTGTGTCCATTTGACTTGCAGTGTTCGAAAACGTGTGAAGGTGACTTTTTATGTTCTTTGAATCTGGTTTCCATTTTTCTACTTGTTTCTCCTATATAGAAGTCGTGGCAGTTATCACATTGTATTTTATAAATAATGTTGGTGTGGTGTTTGTCAGTGTAGTTCTTACATAGTATAGACCTTAGTTTTGTGCCTGGTTTTTGAATAAATTTAGTGTTAACTGGAATGTTATATTTTGTTACTAGTTTTTGCCAAATGTTGGTTATTTGTTTGCTGATGTCAGGAATATATGGTATACAGCAGTATATGGTTTCGTGATTTTTTGATTCGTGAGATATATTTACTTTTGTTGGTTGATTTTGCTTTCTGTCTAGGTGTGTGCGTATAATGTTTTCTACGGTTTGTGGAGGAAACTTATTGATGTTGATGAAGTGTTGTTTTAAAAAAAAAACAAAAAAACTAAGATGTAAGCAACAGAAAAGACATCAACATGACAAACCATTGACCAACCTCATAATTAACAGATCTGACCGACAATTAAACACAGACGAGATACATCTACTTAACAAAGGACTCAACTTCGCAATACCACCAAGGTACATTCCAACCATAGAAATCAAAACATGTTTAGAAGACCTAGCCAGGAGACTTGTGATACTTTCTACAGAAAACAAAAACAACAAACAGAAAGAAGACAACTTAGATAACTTTATTGACATCCAACAGCCAAACTTCCCAGGTAAAATTACAAATTTATATTTTCCAGAACCACCTAAAAACATTATCTTAAACGATTTTTTCAAAGAATTTTCTTACAAAACTATCAACATAATTTCACAAAACAGAAAACTAAAAAACAACCATACAAAAAGAGACATTAATTCCATTAGAAACCTAAAACAAGACAGAAACATAAAAAGTTTCCTCCACAAACCGTAGAAAACATTATACGCACACACCTAGACAGAAAGCAAAATCAACCAACAAAAGTAAATATATCTCACGAATCAAAAAATCACGAAACCATATACTGCTGTATACCATATATTCCTGACATCAGCAAACAAATAACCAACATTTGGCAAAAACTAGTAACAAAATATAACATTCCAGTTAACACTAAATTTATTCAAAAACCAGGCACAAAACTAAGGTCTATACTATGTAAGAACTACACTGACAAACACCACACCAACATTATTTATAAAATACAATGTGATAACTGCCACGACTTCTATATAGGAGAAACAAGTAGAAAAATGGAAACCAGATTCAAAGAACATAAAAAGTCACCTTCACACGTTTTCGAACACTGCAAGTCAAATGGACACAACATAACCATAGAAAACACTAAAATACTAAATAAAGAAACAAACATAAACAAACGAAAAATTAAAGAAGCCTTACTTATACAACAACTTAAACCCAAAATAAACCAATATCAAGGAACGCCATTATACCTATATTAATATTATAGACAAAATTATATATTCAAACCGCGCCCTCTACATTGCAACACTCAATTATACAACCCCTCCCAAACATGTGGTCAGCTTCCGACCAGTAACCCTTTCTTTGTGAACCTGACGATGACCGAAGAAGGTCGAAACGTTGTTCGCTCTTCTATTTGAAGTGTTTTCTGGGCCCAGAAGAGCCGTTTTTGCATATAAAAGTTCTCAACAAGTGGGTTTCTCGACATCACTGATTAGAAAATCAACATATATAAAATGTGTACATCCACATAACATTAACATATAATGAAATGTAGTGAGGTAACTGTTATGTTCACAATTATACACATCATGTTGTGTGTCTAATAAACACAATACATGTACTACAATGTAACACTAAGTCACTACTTTGTTCAAAATATTCCTCTTGTAACAAAGTTAATGTAATAGTGTTACATAATAGAGATGATATAAGGTGTTCTACCAGTGTAGCAATGTAACAGTTTTATATTTAAGATCAGAACTTGTTACAAACATGATTCTTGTCCTATGTTGGTACATGAAACGTACTCTGGAGATATAGTATTACAATACTGTATGCTGTAGATACAAACAGTTTACTACAGTATTCATGGTATACAACTTGTAACAAACATGTAAATCTCACTGTTTCAAAGAACTTGGTAAACATGAAATGTGTATCATGTTCACAGTTTGAACTGTCAATAAACATCACAGTTAATGTTCACAATGTTAACAGTATACTAAACTTCTGGTACATACATCAACCAATGATCTAATATTAAGACAAGACTGCATCTTTTAAACTAGTTACTGTCTGTATTATTGTAACATAGTCTTAACAAACAAAGTAACCAGGACCACACCTTCTGTACATGTGTAAGATACACAATGAAGCCAAAACAAACTTTCATTCTTAAAACCTGGAAATTGTATAAACATCCACCTATGAAAACCTTGGTTATAAATGTGAGATAGTTTCCCTTTCTAAACTACCAACAAACAATGGATGTGAGGATATAGCCATTAAATACACCTAATTACACAAGACGTTTCTGTAAATATCGGTGTATAAAACCATCTGTCCTGACTCACCTGCAACCACCTCAGTAACCTGATTGGTCAGTTTAACATAACGTACTGCCCAATGGAACATGTTCAAATTGTGAAACTAAACAAATTCTCCCAAACTAGAGTCTTGAATAACACTCACACAAAGAGCCATATTTTAAACTTAAGTGAAACTACATAAACTAAAAAGCTTGAACTACTGGTTACCTTCTCAAACTAAACTGTATGTTTCTATTAGATAGATTTCAGTGTCCTTTCAGATGTTTGTACCCTAAATACCCAACTCTCTACCTTTAAAAGTTTAAACGTTTTCTGAAGACATACAAAACATTCCAGTTTCTGAAAACATTTTCCAAATAATTGTTTTTACCCATCCTTTTAGTACCCCCAGCAAAATTAAACATTGTATTACTTACACAGTACAACATAACTTATACAAGAAAAATATTAATTTAAATGTCAACCACAGGACATCTGTAAGTAATGCACTGGTTTAAAAACTGATGAAATCTGTTTGGGTGGACCATACTGTGTCAAATTTAACATAATGGGAACAGGTAAAAACATGATTTGAAATACACAAGAAGAACATGGTTCATGTATCATATTTATCACTTGTTCTACAAAGATGTGGGACATAAAACCAACATCAAGATTACGATGAAAGTACGTGAAAATAAACATTAACTTCTTCAAAATGTAAGATGTTTATTGTTCCAACATCAAAGGGCAAAAACACCTGACACCATTTGTGTGAAACGTTGTTTATCTGTTATAAACGACAGCCCTGTGTGATAACTGTAGTACATATTTAACCATTTGTTATTGATTGTTTTTATCATCTCAAATGTTTATCATTGTTGTTTCAAAGTGAGATATATTAACATGTTTATATCTGGTTGTTTGATACCGGTTTTCTCACTTCCCTCATCAGGTCTGTCCGACTTCCCCACCTTAAGTACAAACATCAAGACATATTCTAACAGTCATAGCACACCACTGAAATTTGTGGTGGACTTGTTCATTAATAACCTAAAACAATGACATGTAACATTTAACCAAAATATGTGAACACCAGACACTTGTATTCACATAAATCAGTTGGTATTGTTAAAACACTTAAAACCTCCCTCCACTACTAAAACTATATTAATTTAACAAGAATCCAAACAAAATGTCCGAGATATAACACTAACAGTATGACCATCAAAAGGTCAGTCTAGTGTATTGTACAAGGAATGTTGACTATACTACACAACTTACCACATGATCTGTTTCTCATGCCGTTGGATTTCAAACCACAATAAGACGTGTGTTAAATGTTCTACAAATAAATCCAAGAAAGTTCTTATTGTCTTCAAACTAAATAATGTAAACTGTAGGATGGGAATTTTGGTGTATTTACAGAGCATTAATAACAGTGCTCTATGTCAGTGACGACAGGTAGTCAGTATTGTATGTAGGTGAAAACAGGAAGTCAGTACTCCTTAGACATCACATAGAAAGATGTAAAACTTTCTCAACAGACAAAAAATAATTTATACGTAACACCAGCCCTCACTGTGTGGCTGCTTTATTAACATTCCAAAGATGTCCTATCAAACAAGTTCCTACACCTGTCTGTACCAATCTAATGGTTTATTACTTCAAACCTACTGTTTTACTATTTGTTAAAAATGGTAGTTTTTATGTGACATCACAGCTACTAGTCCAACCTGACACACTGGACAGCTGACAAGTCAACCCTTATACTGATGTCACAAACTGATTCATCAGAAATACTTCATACTAAAACTGTTGAACAAGACAGAGTTTTACATATACTAGAATAAAGAGAGGTCACTTGTTCTTGAAAATCATGAGAAATATGAGTGTAAGGCTTCAACTGACCAGAGGTTGTAGACATTTGGACGTACAGTATCTGATAAAATTATGACATACAAAACAGATGTCTGAAAAATTATATTCAGCATGTCTGGACATTTCATTCATCTATACCTGTACTCACTTTTGTAGTTTGAATTGAAACTCAGATGAGGAAAAACACAAAACTTGAATGTTTGTTAAATCATTTTCAGCATGTTCGAATTCATATAATTTACTTGTTTTTAAACTTTGAATTAGTTAGAACAAAGTACAAAATATCAGTACCTTTGTAAGTCGAGATCTCGGGAACTTTGTTTCTTATTACTTCAGTTATTCAACTGGTAAAATAACATTGAAAAATGAAAATGATAAACACTTCTGTTACCTTCAACAAAGTCAATAGTCAACATTGGACGGCTGTCAGTATTCATCATGGTCTCAGGTTCCTTTAATATTCTGTAAAAGTCCAGACAAGAACATATCACTTGTCAGTGTTTACACCAGAAGGCACAACACTAATTATGGTTTGTAACACACATACCTGGTCACAAAAACAAAACGTTAAAGTTAATACAAACAATTGTTAGATGGTGTACCAATCAACAACATTTACCTATTAGTACACAAGTATAATAAATATTAACATTATAATACTTAATAGAACTTTGTTTCTGCTGTGGTTTTGTTCTGTTAAGTAACATAAAGATACTTACCATCAGTATCATCAAGTGTACTTGTTTGAAAATAGGTAAAACTTACCTGGCTTGACCTCACGACCTATGGTGTACTTTACAGTGTTTGGGGAACATTTCAAGTCTGTAACAATTTGTCAGAGTCCAACCAGCATCACATAAAGCTTTCACACAAACTCTCTACAGACAGTTCTGTACACTTTGGTGCCATAGCATGAAAATAAAACTCCTAGTTTGCCCCTGAAGAAGACAGGCCCACCTTTTGAAAGTTCTTGGGTTATAGGGTTTCTACTTCATAACTATTAAACATGTAATTAACCCTGAAGACCAATCAATTGGCAACTTCCACACACAGATCAGAAATAATATTTTGGTTACATATCAATAAAAATAAATTTGAAACAATACAACAAGAATTATTTGTGGATTCAGTAGCTGAGTTATTTGGAGGTACAGATGAAATGTGTCTTCAAACATTCAAGACAAATATGTTCATTATAGAAAGGTGAAAACATCAGATTGGCTCACAAAATGTGGAAAAGATAAAACTGAAGAGACGTTACAACCTTAAGAACTGTTATGACAGGAAACTTACAGTGAAACTGGAAACTATGACACCACAGAGAAGATATGAAAATATAGAAACTAACAGATGAAGGATTTCTTTACATACATTAATGATAAATAAATGAAGTGAACAAGTTATAAGATTCTTTGTTCACTTGTTATAAATGGAGACTCAAACAGTATTCCTCATCCAGAATATTTGGTAGATGGAAACGAGTTTGTTAAAATAAAACTGGTAAGTTTTAAGTACAGTTATGGTCATGAATCATATAATATTTCATCAAGGGTTGTCCAAGAGGTCAAAGATCTTTATGTGAACAACTTGCTACTATGTTTTATAAGTCTTCAAACAGTGGGAAGATACCAGAGGACTGAAACTCAACTTGTGTAACTCCTTTCAAGTAAGACAACAAAAGTTATCCCAGTAATTACAGGCCCATTAGTCTCACATCAGTTGTAGGAAATGTTTTGGAATGTTTGATGAAACATGCTTTACAGAATTTAGAATTTCATTGGACAGTCAACATGGTTTCATCTTGCCTTGGAAACTTATTGATGTTATTTAAAAAAACTGTCAGATAAGAGAATAGATTTAATGTATCTGGATTTCCAGACAATGTTTGACAAGGTTCCACATAAATGTCTTGCAAAAAACTAATTGTCCCTGTAGGTTTGGGGATAAGTTAGTAAACTAGATAGAAGTGACTGGATGGAAGAAAACAGAGGGTTGTAATAACTGGATTAATGTCACAACTGGAGTACCTCAGGGCCTCAGCATCAGGACTTTTGTATCATTTTGATTTATATCAATAACAAAGATAAATTACTTAAATTTGTAGATAAAATTAAGGTCCTGGTTGTGAAGAGAATGTTACTGGCTTAGATGATTCAGTGAGTTGGACAAATAACTGACAGATGGGTTTTAATTACAATAAATGTAAGGTTGTGCATGTGGGTTATTACAGTTACATTTATCATCATACAAACTCTTGGTTATGTGTATGAAAATGGAAAAACTTTATTAAACAAGGTGCTACCCCTTACTTTGAACTTTTTATCCTGTGTGTGTGTAGATTCAACATGGGGTCACGACCTTCCTGTTTCCCATTATGGAGAATGTCACATGTCCAGGTGTGATGACACGTGCAACAGAACCAAGGGTAACTGGTTACTAAGGACAATTCAGAATAACATTAACAGAGTTGAGGAGTCTCTTAATCCATCCAAGCTGTAAGTTGTATCTACATAAATACTGAATACAAAGGTTACACTGTCCTTGTAGGTCAGGCCACACTCGGAATATTGTATTCAGTCTGGACTATTAGAAAGGTTTCATCTACCAGGACACCTGTGATGGCTTACTGAACCTATAAACATGTCCTGTCCATAACACACAGAAGATTCCTTGGTTTACAGAGACATTATGTGTATATGGACTTCTAACACTGATCAGTTCAAACACAGCTAACCCTAAATGATACAAATAATAATATAACATTAAACTTACATGGATATATATTGATTAGAAGAAAAATACAAAATATTTGTCAGTTTTTATTAAGACCAGTAAAAACAAAATACAAGAAAAACTATAATGCTATTCTGTATAACAAAACTATAATATAAAGTTAACACTACCAGGGCTACAAACTTATTTAACACATAACACAGTAATGTTTAATGTATACAACACTGACTTTCACGATTTGTTGTTTTCTAAGAGCATAAAATCAGACATTGTTATGTCACCACAAATTTCTTAATTTTATCTTAAACATAATGATAAAAAGAACATTTTTAAAATTCGTTATAAACAGCCATGTTTATACTGACTGGACCATTAGACTGAACGTTCAGACAGTGTGTTGTGACCTAACACAAACACTTACTTCAGAAACAAGAGAGGAACGTATGAAATAACTATTATTAACACCAAGTAACTGTGTTTATATAAACACTTTATACACAGTTACTTAACGTAAACCATACTCATTAAATTTTAATTTCCAAATAAATATACTGGATCTTCCAATCTATGTTGAGATCCACAGGCGTGAGGGTCACAGTGTACTCTAGAAATATAACACAGTTTTTTATACAATAAATAAGGGCTATCAGAGGGATGTTCAGGTTTAACTGATAGTTGTTACTACTACTTGGAGTATTACATTAAGATAGAAACAGTGAAAAATGGACATTCTCAGTAACTACTAAGTGTATATTGTAGTTATTCGGCGATACTGTTATAGATAACAAACATAAATGTGGTTTGTATTTCTTTTAGACAGTGAACACGATTTTGATTGAAACTGTAATAAACAGAATAAAAAAGTTTGGTAACTTTTCCAAAATAAACTAACATATTAAGAACCAAAAGTTACAGGACTATTAAAAACTTCGCGCACGCTTAATAAACCACAAAATACGACTTTAAAATAAGACCAATATTTTTATCTTACCTTATTAAAACCCAAGTTTCGAATCACCAATCTGTATTCAGCATTCTCAACGCATTTAATATTTCTTCTTCATGAAAAGTGTTCCAGTTTTTAAACGACTTTTCCAAAATGTTCTTTAAATGAAATAGAACACAAAATAGTTTCTTACACAGGTACAGTTTTATTAATGCCAATATAAGGACAAAAATTCAGTCAAAATTACCCAAGTCTATTTTACGCCATCTTGTCAAGCACGTGCTCAGACGTCACTTTGAGAATCACCAAATCACAGCTGACTGAAATAATATAAAATAACTGTACAGATCTCACACCAAAAGCTTTTCATATTAGAAGTATAAACTTACGTATAAGATTTAATTTGGATGAAGAATATTATTTTGGAAAAATAAATAAAAACAACTACAATTCTTCACGAATAAAAAAGATTGAAACAGTTCACAAAACACGAAATATTTTTATTTACAAGGTACTAAGGTTTCGGAGTATTTCTCATTAAGTGAAGTCTGAAAATACAGCAGTAGTTAACAACCATCTCTATCTTGCAAATTTTCGTCAAAGTTAATAAACATCTGTTATCATAATTTACAATGATAATAAATAATAATACAAAATAGTTTTATTTGAAGATAATAGAAGGCAGCAAATGCTATAATTTTTATTAAGTTATTGTTTAGTCAAGAGATGGCAGTAAAAGCTATGCCATTTCATAAAACTCAGTTTCTGGTCAAGATTTCGAAAATGATTTTGTATAAGATACATAACATGCACTACAAAGAATTTTAATGAGTTATTTCAATTCTAAATTATCGTCAGTAAGCTAATTCTTTTGAAATATTTTCATAAATAATTATATGCACATTAAAGTTATTTTCTATTTATATCTAATAGGCTTAAATATTCATTTAAAATACCTTCGATAAATATTCATTATTTTAAAAATACGAAGGTTCAAGAATCCTTGATAGAATGAAATAAAAACTCTTTAACCCAAGCGCTTTTAATATATACATTACTGGTCAACGAATATAAAGAAAAAATATGCATTTTGCATTGTGAACGCTATAAAATTAGCCTAAATACTAGCTGGTCAAAAGTTTAAGACCATACCAAAAAGAAGTCCTAAACAAGGTAGGAAATGCCCAGCAAGAGGTCTCAGTAGTGAGTTGTACGGCCGTCTTTACGAATAACTTCAAACATTCGTTTTGGCATGGTCGATATAAACGTTTGCAGAAGGCTGGCTGGAATGTCATTCCAAGTAGTAAAGATGGCTTCACGAAGATCATGCACTGTTTGGAATTGACGTCCATGTCTATAGACTTCCCTTGCCATCCATCCCTAAATATTTTCAATGTGGTTCAGTTCGGGCGAACACGCTGAATGGTCCAAGAGAATCATGTTATTCGCCATGAAAACGTTTCTGGTCTGCGGGCATTGTGGATTGGAACGTTGTCCTGCTGAAAGATCCAGTCATTTCTACATGAGTGAGGGCCTTCAGTCAATAAGGATGCTCTCTCCAACATACCAATGTAGCCAGCCGCTGTTTGACGTCCCTGTATAACCTGAAGCTCCATTGTTCCATGGAAAGAGAAAGCACCCCAGATCATGATGGAACCTCCTCCACTGTGTCGTATAAAAAATGTCTCCGGTGGAATATCCTTATCGTGCCAGTAACGTTGGAACTCATCTGGACCATCCAGGTTAAAGTTTTTCTCATAAGAGAACAAAACCTTCTTCCACTTTTCTACGTCCCATGTTTCGTGCCTCTCAGCAAAGTTTAACTGAGCTGTTTCGTGGTGTGAAAGGAGGCGTGACCTTTGAAGACGTTTACGGTTTTAAAAGCCTTTCTCTCGTAGATGCCGTCTTATTGTTCTTGAGCTGCATTCTGCGTACGTAAGGGCCTTAATCTTGTTTGACGATCCGTTGGTGTCTTGCCGAACAACCTGTCGAATCTTCCTGCTCAGCGCCAGCGACATTTGCTTGGGCCCACCACTTGAAATTCTCGTTCCGTATCCCTCAGACTTTTAAGACATTTGCAACAGTAGTTTTACTTCGCCCAATCTCACCAGCGATGGCACGTTGAAAGAGACCTTGCTTTCGCAGCTTGACAATTCTGCCACGTTCAAACTCTCTCAACTTTTTTAGCCTTTGCCATGTTTTTACCCAATGTAACATAGGAGATGTCGACAACGCTCAAGCAAAATGACTAAATTTCATCACGTGTTTACCGATTAACGCTTCGTTTCAGTATGGTCTTAAACTTTTGACCAACTAGTATTTAGGCTAATTTCATCGTGTTCACATTTTCTCTATTAAATGCTTAAAAGTATTTTATTTTCCCTTTTCTTATTTTCATCCTTCGAAGCTCTACTCAAATAAGCAGTTATGTTTAACAACGCAAAATACATATTTTATATTCATTGGCTTTAAGATTTTGGCCAGCAGTGCATATTAGCTTAGCTTATGCGAAAATGTTTGGAGAGTCTGTTAAATAATGCTCTGTTCAGTCATTTAACAAAATTCCGAATTTTATTAGACCTTTCAATATGGTTTCACTCTCGGAAAATTTTGCTTTACAAGTGTTTTACTATTCTTTCAAAAAATTACTGCTTATGTAAATGAAGGTAAGGGTGTAGATTGGATGTGTCTGGATTTTCAGAAAGGATTTGACAAGGGGCGACATCAAAGGCTTGTAAAAAAAATGTCTGTAGGTGTGTGGGATAAATTAGCTGATCAGACAGAAAAGTGGCTGAATGGAAGAAAGCAGATGGTTGTCATAAAACAACAGTTCAGCTAATCAGTATAAATGTGAGAAGTGGGGTAACTTTGTTCTTTTTGATCTACAGTCGTGGCTTTGATGAAAGAAAGGTTCGAACGTTACTTAACTTCACAGGTGATATTCAAGTTTTGAGTGTTGCTGTCTGTGAAGAGGATTCTGTCGAGTTACAAAAGGATTTAGATAATTTAGTGAGTTTGGAAAATAAATGGTGGATGGGTTTTAATTATAATAAATACAAGACGACACACGTGAGTTATCAAAATTATAATTTGTTTGTTTTGGAATTTCGCACAAAGCTACTCGAGGGCTATCTGTGCTGGCCGTCCCTAATTTAGCAGTGTAAGATTAGAGGGAAGGCAGCTAGTCATCACTACCCACTTCCAACTCTTAGGCTACTCTTTTACAAACGAATAGTGGGATTGGCCATCACATTATAACGCTCCCACGGCTGAAATGGCGAGCATGTTTGGCGCGACGAGGATGCGGGTTTATATAAAATTGGAACCAGACTTAAACCTTGTACCACATTAGGCTAAAGCCTCCACTAAAACCTTGTACCACATTAGGCTAAAGCCTCCACTAAAACCTTGCCTACATACGTTAAAGTACAAAGAACACAGGCAGAATAGATTTTGAACTTGTGAAGAAACACAAATTGATTGTAACTGGAAGAGTTTAATTCTGGATTTTCTTCTTAGTGAATCGTTACAGACAAAAATTAATCAGTAATCCACACTGTTAATTATTCTAAAATTATTTGTAAACATTTGGAAGAAAACAAATTATTCCTGTTCATTAACTGTATGTTGACAATTTTAAAATAACCAATTTATTTTATTCTATCTCAGCAAAAAATATTGACGACAACCGTTTTGGTAAATAAACGTTTTGATCACAAAATGCTAATGAAACATTAAAACTACTAGACAACATCTAGAGACAGGCATGTCACAGCTGAGTCTGATGTAAATGGATTTTTTTAATTAAAAAGTTACTGGTATTTCTTAGACTAAATTATACCTGTCAATCAAAAAACTTAAACATAATGATAAAAAGAACATTTTTAAAATACACGTTATAAACAGCCATGTTTATACTGACTGGACCATTAGACTGAACGTTCAGACAGTGTGTTGTGACCTAACACAAACACTTACTTCAGAAACAAGAGAGGAACGTATGAAATAACTATTATTAACACCAAGTAACTGTGTTTATATAAACACTTTATACACAGTTACTTAACGTAAACCATACTCATTAAATTTTAATTTCCAAATAAATATACTGGATCTTCCAATCTATGTTGAGATCCACAGGCGTGAGGGTCACAGTGTACTCTAGAAATATAACACAGTTTTTTATACAATAAATAAGGGCTATCAGAGGGATGTTCAGGTTTAACTGATAGTTGTTACTACTACTTGGAGTATTACATTAAGATAGAAACAGTGAAAAATGGACATTCTCAGTAACTACTAAGTGTATATTGTAGTTATTCGGCGATACTGTTATAGATAACAAACATAAATGTGGTTTGTATTTCTTTTAGACAGTGAACACGATTTTGATTGAAACTGTAATAAACAGAATAAAAAAGTTTGGTAACTTTTCCAAAATAAACTAACATATTAAGAACCAAAAGTTACAGGACTATTAAAAACTTCGCGCACGCTTAATAAACCACAAAGTACGACTTTAAAATAAGACCAATATTTTTATCTTACCTTCTTAAAACGTAAGCTTCGAATCACCAATCTGTATTCAGCATTCTCAACGCATTTAATATTTCTTCTTCATGAAAAGTGTTCCAGTTTTTAAACAACTTTTCCAAAATGTTATTTCATCAACATATAATACAAAATGTTCATTATTTTTGTCAAGGCTTTCCTAATTTAGCATAAGGACAAGAATTTAGTTAAAATTACCCAATTTTCACTTTACGCCATCTTGTCAAACACGTGCTCTCACGTCAGTATTAGAATAACTAAATCACAGCTTATTAAAAAAGATTTTTTCACCCAATGAATAAATAAATAAAATTACATAAGTTTAATTACACAGGTTTTTTTATATTTCGAATGTAACTTAAATGTAAATGTTTTAACTCACCTAAATATCATTTTAGCACAAATTGTAAAAAAGGAACTGTAATTTTTCTGTAATAAAATATGAAGACGATTCACAAAAAGTAAAACATTTTATTTAAAGGTTCAAACGTTACGAAATAAATTTATTTCTTATGTAAAATTCGAAAATATTAAATAAATTAGTGATTAATGACCCTATTATTGTAGTTAATAAATATCTTTGTAACACAATTTTTTCTTGTGTTCGTTGAAGTTAATAAATAAAACCCACAGAGTTGTCATCTGTTATCACAATCTTCAATGAAAATAAATGATCGATAATTCCAAGAAGTTCTGTGTTAAGCGATAAAAATTGTTTTAAAGTTTTTAATCAAGAGATGGCAGCAAATTGCTTTCTGTATTTGTTTGTTTGTTTGTTTGTTTTTTGAGTTAAGCACAAAGCTACACAATGGGCTATCTGTGCTCTGCCCACCACGGGTATCGAAACCCGGATTTTAGCGTGCAAGTCCGCAGACATACCGCTGAGCCACTGGGGGGCTGCTTTCTGTATAATTGATGACTAAAATCAATGCAGTTGTTTAAACTCCATGAAATTATTTTTGGATTATTTCAAATACACTTAGATTTCAAACTTTTTTTCATAGGGTACAATTATTTAGAAAAAATTCTAGCTTTTAACTGTTTTTAATTACGCTGGTAATAAAATTAATTCTTTTAGAATTCGTTTTGAGTTGCACAATGTTTTGCACGAGTTTGATCCTGAAGAAGTGAAGGTCCATGTTTCGAGCCCCGGCATGGCCAGGTAGTTAAGGCACTCCACTCGTAATCTGAGGGTCACGGGTTCGAATCCTCGTCACACTAACATGCTCGCCCTTTCAGCCGTCGGGGCGTTGTAATGTGATTGTCAATCCCCCTGTTCGTTGATAAAGGAATAACCCAAGAGTTGGCAGTGGGTGGTGATGACTTGCTGCCTTCCATCTGATCTTACACTGCTAAATTAGGGGCAGCTAGCGCAGATAGCCCTCGTGTAGTTTTACGCAATATTCAAAAAACAAACAATCCAAAACGCTCCGGGTTTAGGGTTTTTATTTATTTCTATAATATGTGTGTATTTGGGATTTGCTTATAGCAATGCCACACTGGGCTATCTTCTGTGCCCATCAAGAGTAATTAAACCCCTTGTTTAAGTGCTGTAAATCTGTAGAATTCCAGCGGGGACCCATACCTATAACAGTATGTTATATAGCAGTGCCGCCATGTACTTATTACCATACAAACTATAAGTTTACAAATATATATATAAGTGCATAACGTCCTTGTTATGATTGGTTTTGGAATAGTTCGTCTTACGAATTATTAATTTGGATAAATAAAAATACATAAGCGGGTAATGTAATGCTGGAAGGGTTTGTTTGTTACAACTACATTTTATTGCAATTGCTCTTGTTATTATTAACAACACTTCCTTTCATTTGCCTGTTATCTGTTTGCTTGAAGTTAAGCACAACACATAATGAGTTATTTGTGTTATACGCGCCCCAGGTATCAAAAGCTAGATTTTAGTATTGTAAGTCCGTAGACACATCGCTGTGTCACTGGGGGCGTCTCGAGTTTTTTTCTTCTGAAAAACTGTTATTTATTGAGGAAGTCTAAAATATATATGTAAAAACGGCTCGTTTCGGTTGAGGAGAAGGTTGAAACGTTGTTCGCTCCTCTACGTAAAAAATAAAAAATTATCAACCCAAACGAGCCGTTTTTAGATATATAATTTTCTCTACATTTGTTTGTTTGTTTTTAAATTTCGGACAAAGCTACTCGAGGGCTATACTGAGCTAGCCGTCCCTAATTTAGCAGTGTAAGACTAGAGGGAAGACAGCTAGTCATCACCACCCACCGCCAACTCTTGGGCTACTCTTTTACCAACGAATAGTGGGATGGACCGTCACATTATAATGCCCCCACGGCTGGGAGGACAAGCATGTTTGGTGCTACTTTGAGTCAAACCCGCGACCCTCAGATTACGAGTGAAACGCCTCAACACGCTTGGCCGTGCGGGGCCTTTTCTCTACAAGTGGGTTTTCTCGCCATCACTCAGGAAGTCTTATCATCAAGAAACGAATCTCAAATTGTGATAGCATGTTTGATGTTTTTTTGCTGAATACGTCCTAATATTTTACCCTTACCAGCTACTCTGAATTTTAGGCTTAACTACTCGATGGAATAATGGTGGTTTTCTCTCTACTGTTCACCAGTTGTTTTTAAAATAGTATTGGTGGTGGTTTACATGGTGATTTTCTCTCTACTGTTCACCAATTGTTTATAAAATAGTATTGGTGGTGGTTTACATGATTTTCTCTCTACTGTTCACTAATTGTTTTTAAAATGGCATTGGTGGTGGTTTTATTCATTCTTCTCTGTTATCAATTTAAAAGCAATGAAGACATTTTTATGTACTTTGTCTGAAACAAATATTTGAATGCATCCTATTTTAATTCTGGTTGTTATATTTTTTTCATTCTATATCATTCAAATATCACCATATTACATGTAGTTTATTTTATTGTTGTTTCTTTAATTTCGCGCAAAGCTACAAGAGGGCCATCTACACTGTCCGTCCCTAATTTAGAAGTATAGGACTAGAGAGAAGGCAGCTAGTTATCACCACTCACCGCCAACTCTTAGGCTATTCTTTTACCAACGAATAATGGCACTGACCGTCACATTATAACGCCCCCATGGCTTAAAGGGCGAGCACATGTTTGATATAACAAGTAGTTTTAACTGAAAAGACGAATTTCGTATTTTCATTCGTGTGGTAGCGTTTACTGTTTCACGAATCTGTTCAGCGCCGAAGACGAGATAACTCGTCCAAGCCGATCGGTAACGCAGTGCCACGGACGAGTCAATTCGTTCTCAATACTGTGTTATCAATGTGTTTTTAAAGACACAAGCATTAGACCTACTTACAAATTGTTTCACTTTCGATCCAAAATGGCGTCACGAAAAACAGTTAAAAAATGAAGAAACATCAGAGTTGTATTTTGAACTTAGTTTGGAGGTTGCCGTAACAGCTGAAATACTTGGCAGTCAACAAATTAATCATTATTGAGTTTGGAGCTTTCTAAGTAAACTATGTGTACAAAAAAAACAGTTTTTTATTTTGTTGGTCTCAACATAACCCATGTGATCTGTACCTTTTAGAAAGCAAATTTTCATCACAAAGTTTTATTAAACTCAGTTAAATTTTTAGTAATGTGCGCCAGTAAAATTTGTTTGTACTTGAAAAGATAATTGGTATGTTTCGAAAATCAGTCTGACAGTGCAAGATCCCAAGGAAACACATTTTAAGGAAACTGATTGATTGCTTACATATGTTGATGGCGAAATTATACTTGCCATATTAATGTTTCTTTTTAATTTAATTTCTGCCGGAACTGAAAGGGGTAAGTTTAATAAACAAAACTTTTTTAATATTAAAAGTTTCATGATAGGGAGAAAATTCGTAATTACATATACAGTGGAACCCCTCTAATCAGGCCAGTTTGTCTCAGTTCCGAAGGTGGCTGGGTTTGAGGGTATCCGCTGTATATTTCTTGTTTTAGGTGTTAGTTGCCATTATTAATGGTCTGTTGTTGTTTTGAATTAAGCACAAAGCTACACAATGGACTATCTGTGCTATGTCCACCACGGGTGTCGAAAACCGGTGTTTGTCAGCGTTGTAAGTCCTCAGACACATCACGGAGCCAATTTAATCAAGTCTTTGTTTAGCAAGGCCTTTTGAGTGTTTAGATATTCTATTACGCAGTTTGTTTTGGTTGACCATACAGAACATGATGGCAGGTGATCTCCCACCGGTTCGAACAGGGATGGTAAGGTACCATTAGTTCAAATAGGGCATTTGTTTTAACATAGAAATGAGTACTACTTCTAAAGCTAACTTTCGCAGATCGAATCGTCAGAGTGTATTTGACAAATTATTTGAATTCTGTAAACAGTATTGCCAAAAGAGATGCACGCGAGTATCTTGTAATTATCCGCCAAAATTAGTTTTTTTTTAATTTAGTTAACATAACTAAATGTTAAGTTATTTAAGATTGTTTTGTTTTGATAATGGTGTAAAAGTCAGGTTACTCCTATCTAAACTCACGTATTACCACCATTTTATAATCACCGAGTAAATTATTTATAAATTAGTCTAATGAAACAGTATTTTGGTGGTATCAAACTTGATTTAGACTGGTGAGTAAAACAGCTATCAAAGGGTGATTGATTTACAAACCATATTAAACTGTGTTTTAGGACCATGTTATATTTTTAATGATATATTAGTCACTCTTTTTCTCGGGCTAACCCTTGGGGTGAGGGGATGTTTGTCAAAAGCAAAATTACAATTAGAAGTTCTTATCAATTTTACAGGGGCATGGAAGGGCAAATACAAAGTTTGTACAGACCACAATTTTCAGTGATGTCGAGAAAACCCACTGATAGAGAAATATATTTACAAAAATGGCTCGTTTGGGTTGAAACAATATTTTACATAGAAGAGCGAACAACGTTTCGACCTTCTTCGGTCATCGTCAGGTTCGTAAAGAAAGAAAGAGGTAACTGACTGGAAGCTGTCCACATGTTTGGAAGGGGTTTTGTAACTGAGTGTAGGAATGTAGAGGGCGTGCTTAGATGTTTGAATACATAATTTTATTATCTTTAATATAGGTATAAAGGCGTTCCTTTATATTGGTTTATTTTGGGGTTAAGTTGTTGCATAAGTAAGACTTCTTTAATTTTGCGTTTGTTTCTTTATTTAGTATTTGTCTTGCAGTGTTCGAAAACGTGTGAAGGTGACTTTTTATGTTCTTTGAATCTGTTTTCCATTTTTCTACTTGTTTCTCCAGTATAGAAGTCGTGACAGTTATCACATTGTATTTTATAAATAATGTTGGTGTGGTGTTTGTCAGTGTAGTTTTTACATAGTGTAGACCTCAGTTTTGTGCCTGGTTTTTGAATAAATTTGGTATTAACTGGAATGCCATATTTTGTTACTAGTTTTTGCCAAATGTTGGTTATTTGTCTGCTGATGTCATAAATATATGGTATACAGCAGTATA
This sequence comes from Carcinoscorpius rotundicauda, assembly GCA_011833715.1. Taxonomy (NCBI): domain Eukaryota; kingdom Metazoa; phylum Arthropoda; class Merostomata; order Xiphosura; family Limulidae; genus Carcinoscorpius; species Carcinoscorpius rotundicauda. The sequence continues at coordinate 67,112,639 of CM022400.1, forward strand.
TGGTTTCGTGATTTTTTGATTCGTGAGATATATTTACTTTTGTTGGTTGATTTTTCTTTCTGTCTAGATGTGTGCATATAATGTTTTCTTCGGTTCGTGGAGGAAACTTATTGATGTTGATGAAGTATTGTTTTATTTTGTCTAATTCATCGTTAATTTTATCTGGTGAGCATAGTTTTATGGCTGTGTTTATTGGGTTTCTTAGTATGTTGAGTTTTTGTTTTGTTTCATGTGCTGAGTCCCAAGGAATGTATAGTCCAGTATGGGTGATTTTTCGGTGGATTTCTGTTTTGAATTGTGTGTCGGTTCTTATAATTTTGAGGTTAAGAAATGATATTTGATTACTTTCTTCCTGTTCACATGTGAAGTTAATGTTGGGATGTATAGAGTTAATGTGAGTGAAAAAATTAAGTATGTGTTCTGTAGATTTGAATCCCGCAACCGTGTCATCTACATATCTGTACCAGTATGTACCATATCCACCAGTTGCTGGTGGATGTTATGCTGAGTTAATTGTTTGTGTTTCAACTTGTGTCATAAAAATATTGGCTAGAACTGGTGATACTGGGTTACCCATGCTTAGGCCATTTGTTTGTATGTAGTTGTGGTTGTTGAACATGAAGTTTGTCTTTATCGTGGTGAATTTTATGAGGGTTGTTGGTAATATCTATATTTGGGTTAGGGTCTCGGATATAGAGTTCTAATGCTATCTTGCAGGCGTCAGTGGTTGGAATTTCTGTAAAGAGGGATTTAACATCGAAACTGGCCATTAAGGCTTTATGATTAAGTTGATTTAGATTAGACTTGAAATTAAAAGTCTTTGATGAATGAGTTGGCTGATGTTGCATATTTGGAGAATGCCCATGCTATGTATTTACCAAGATTGTAATTAAACGATTCATATGTGGACATTATTGGTCGTAATGGACAATCTAATTTATGAGGTTTGGGGATGTCGTATACTTGTGGTGTGCGTGAGTCGGTTTTACGTTGGTAGGAATAAAGTGTTTGTGAAATTGTGTTGGCTTTTTTCATTTTTAGTAGTATCTTGTTCAGTTGCATTTCGTGTGTCTTTGTTGGATTTGTGTGTATTGGTTTAAATTTGTTCGTGTCTGATAGGATGTTCTTCGTTTTTTGGTTGTATTCATTCGTGTTCATTATGACAACAGCGTTTCCTTTATCTGCTTTCAGAATTTTCATGTTTTTGTCTTGCTTTAGGTTTTTAATAGAATTAATGTCTCTTTTTGTAAGATTGTTTTTTAGTTTTCTATTTTGTGAGAAAATTCTTTGAAAAAATCGTTTAAGATGTTGTTTTTAGGTGGTTCTACAAAATAATTTTTTTTAATTTTACCTGGGAAGTTTGGCTGTTGGATGTCAGTAAAATTATCTAAGTTGTCTTCTTTCTGTTGGTTGTTTTCTGTAGAAAGTATCACAAGTCTCCTGGTTAGGTCTTCTAAACATGTTTTGATTTCTATGGTTGGAATGTACCTTGGTGCTGTTGCGAAGTTGAGTCCTTTGTTAAGTTGATGTATCTCGTCTGTATTTAATTGTCGGTCGGATCTGTTAATTATGAAGTTAGCCAACGGTTTGTCGTTTTGGTGTCTTTTCTGTTGTTTGCAAGTCAAATAAACACAACATAACCATAAAAACCACTAAAATACTAAATAAAGAAACAAACATAAACAAACGCAAAATTAAAGAAGCCTTACTTATGCAACAACTTAAACCCAAAATAAACCAACATAAAGAAACGCCTTTATACCTATATTAATATTATAGATAAAATTATATATTCAAACATCTAACCCCGCCCTCTACATTCCGACACTCAGTTACACAACCCCTTCCAAACATGTGGTCAGCTTCCGGTCAATTGCCTCTTTCTTTCTTTGTGAACCTGACGATGACCACAGAAGGTGGTTGTTCGCTCTTCTGCGTAAAATATTTTCTCAACTCAAACGAGCCGTTTTTGCATTTTTAAACCACAATTTTGCTCAGAGCGAGCTCCTTTTGTTAAAAAAAAAATACAATAAAGAAATACAACAGTCTGTCGATTAAAGTTTGATAAAATATCAGATTTATGCTGATTTTCTGTACAATTCTCTGTTGTTCTCAGCTTCCTGCTAGTTTAAACTCACTGGTTCCTCGACTGGGAGTCTGTCACCCAAAGTTTTTTAACCCACGTTTAGTCAACAGAAGGTTCTCGAAACTGAACAAAAAGACCAAGGTTCAGAAAGTGTGTCAGACGTGTCATTTAGATGGATTATTTGGTTTAGGAATTTCCAATTTTCTTCTTGCACAAGTGAAAATCTCTGTGTGTGGAATGTTAAAGAAAATTGAAAGAAACGTAAAACTGGTCAACAGTTGTCATTTATTACATAAATGTTCTCAGTAAAAGTGTACAATAAGTTACATATCAAGGTAGACATTTTGTTTGTAGTTGCCACAGAAACATCTCTTAACTTAAACAGTTTTTGGATGGTATCCCTCACTATACATGCTAACAAGTAGCAAACAAAGTTAAAACAATCACATCCACAATTTTCAACGGTTAATATAATCAATAAAAATAATTTTAGAAAGTTTCAGGTAAGTGGAATGTTTAGGAAAATTCGATCGCTAATCGCTTTAGAACACTATACAAAGTACATATATAATGCTTTCAGAATTCGCAACAACAATAAAAGCACTGAATGAAACTGTTCTACAATTACTTATTAAAATGCATGAGATTCAGAAAGTTGAATAGATTAAAAGCACACCTGTAGTCTGTAGCACAGTGCAGTGAAGTAGGTTCAAATAGCAACAAGACAAACACGTGTGAAGGTTATAATCTATACATGTACCATTTAATATTTATTTTGCGATGTCTCCAACTCCAAGTTTTAAAATTACTTTTTGATAATCGCTACAAAGTGTTTCATCAGATCAACTATTTAAATCTGTTAATAATCTTCTCTTTGTTTATTCTTTGATAAACGCATTTCACAAACGTTCATATGATTGTAATGTAAAAGAAGCAAATTCGATGGCGAGTCAGAAGAGATAACCATCAGTTTCATTCTATTTTTGTTTTCCCCTGACAATACATTTATTCTTACGATTCTGCAAGATGGTAACTACAGGTGGCTTGGTTTTCCTAGAATATCATACATTGATTTTTCGTTTTGGCCTGTAATAAGTTTGCTCTACGTTTGCGTTCGAAACTGCCGATACCAAATTCATGATGCATGATTTATATAAAATCAAACAAAATAACCGGAAATTTTCACTTGAGAAATGTACGTTTAACATAAAACTAGAGAGACATCCTCATATAAACATTTGATATTATTTTAAACGCATTTCCAAAATCACCACGATTGTGAGGTCTGATACAATACCATAACGAAAATTATATAAATACAACAACAACAACAAAACTACATCACATAAAGAATAATTCATCCATTGACTGAAAAAACACCAACAGAGTTACCACGAGTCAACTTAGAAGTATGCAACAATTTCTTTATGTGAGGAAAACCTCACAGAGTCAGTTATTTGATACAACCAGAGGTCATCTGATCTTAAGGTCTATGGTGTACAAGTTGTGACAACAAAATAAACTTTTTTTTTTTACCAAAGCACCAATGTAGGTTTCAATCAGTTCTGAAATGGTGAACTGTGAAACTGTACAAATGAACACGTTGTTTGCATTTCATGAAACATCAGTAAACTGAACGTAAATCTGAAATCCGCGAAAAAAAAATTACTCCCTCTGGCATGTAAAGAAGTAATAAAACAGTAATAGTAATAATTACCACCCTGAAATTGTACACTTTTTACTATTAAGACAGTAATAACCGTTATGAAGTTACCAGTATTGTATGTACGTTTTTATACAACGGACAATGAAAAAATGCACAAACATACACACAAAACAAAAGGTGTCATAATTAGTTTGTTAACCGTCAGTTTAGTTATTCACAACTTCAGTTAGATAAGTGTTCTCAAAGAACGAAAAAAAACAAGAGTAAAATCTCATAAAAAAAAAAAACCTTTCGTTAACTGGAACACAATTTTTAGTAAATACCTCTGTGGTCTGTCAGTAGCATTGTATAAATTATAGAGGGTTCACTTGACCGTTTGTAGACTGGACTGGTAAATGTGAAATCTGTGACAGTGAAAAAAACAAATATGAAACACTGATATAAAAATGCATATTCACAGAGACTCGTGTCTCTATATATTTATGTATTAGTAGCTGGAATGCTTTGCTGACATGACATATTTTCCTTCGATGATTATGCTCGTGGTGAAAATAATAAATTAATCTGAAATATATTTTGCAAAAGTAAGCATTTAATGATCCAGAAACCATCTTAGTTAGAAATATAAAATACGAAATAAAGTTCCATAAATATTACTCAAGTAGCAATGACATGCAACCCAGTAGCTGACACACAGATATATAGCATATTCTTTAGAAATTTTATGCCTAAACCCACATAAGATTCCTCTCAGAGCAACTGATCCAATGAGATACAGGACTAGCATGACTTGTGTTGTGACTTACTTGCTTCTATTTAGTCATTAAAACAACAACTGTGTAACAAATGCGTTTTACCTTGTACCGATCTCTTGTTAAGACTAATGACCATTGTGTAACACATGTAATTTCTTTTGTTAAACGATGAACCAAACACATATAGGGTTGTTTCCCCTTTTTGTTTCTTATTTAAAAATATCACACCGAAGCAAGCCAATGTTAGATATGTCACATTAACACGCAACACCCACGACGGGTAGGCTCGCCGACTATCTCTGAAGGGTTGCTACGATATTTGCGTAGAGAACTCTGCCGAGGTCCCACCGGATCATAAGAGTAAGTGGCTATAAACTGATGGCCGTTGTGTTCCACGGACGTGTTTGGCACATCCTGCTGTGAAAGCGTGAGACTGTTACGATGTCGCACTTCAGCACGTTGCTTCTTGAGGTCAGCTAGAGTCCCAGGGTTGGGGCTGTAAGGGGAGCCGGTGTTGACTGTCACATGAATTTCAACCTTAACAGACTCTCCTTGTGATCTGGCTGGCACAGGCTGGTTATTAGTTGTGTCCGAGGACGAACTGTCAGTAACCTCTTGGTTTTCCACTGGACTACAGCCATTCTTATCAGGAAGGTCCATTTCTTGGTTGGCAGTTAAGTTACTTTCTTTAAGTTGACTGGCATTATCTTTCAAGACACCCGAGGAAACATTTTCACCGAGTTCCTTCTTTGGATGCTCCGTTTCGTCAAAGATGTCAGCTATTTCTTTTGCTGGACGTCCCTTCAGTCTTTGTAAAGTGTCTTTGTTACCCACTGGCACAGCCGATAACTCCACGTAATCCAAATCAACTGACGGATCGTACCTGGTTTCCTTCTCAAACTCTTGGGAATCTTGGTGCTGTTTTGTCTCATCATCCTGTATAAACATGACAAGAAAACAGAAAACAATCCCAAAAATAGTAGCAGAAGAAATATTTTGTAAAGGAAGTAAAATCAAGGCTGAATATTTTATATCACCTAAGATGTGAAGACACGAGTGGGAAAAGCCATGTTCAAATATTACAACAACGAAGTGACTGACCAAACACGTTTGGAACTTACCGTAGACTAGATGGTAAATTGGTATTCCTACAATAGTAGTGGTAAAAAAAAAACCTAACGGAAGTGAAGTCTGGATATTATATACCACAAAAGATGCAAAAACAAAATGGAATACTAAAACAATAACTACTGACACAATGCATGTAAGCGAACAGTAGACCAGACAGTAAATTTCTACTTATGTCACAAAACACTTGATTTGAAGACAGATGAACATACAACATAATAAGAGGCATGGTAACACATTAATTATGTGAGCACTGACAACTAATAGAGAGTGGAAAACTAAACATTAATTATGTGAGCACTGAGAACTAATAGAGAGTGGAAAACTAAACATTAATTATGTGAGCACTGATAACTAATAGAGAGTGGAAAACTAAACATTAATTATGTGAGCACTGATAATTAATAGAGAGTGGAAAACTAAACATTAATTACGTGAGCACTGATAACTAATAGAGAGTGGAAAACTAAACATTAATTATGTGAGCACTGACAACTAATAGAGAGTGGAAAACTAAACATTAATTATGTGAGCACTGATAACTAATAGAGAGTGGAAAACTAAACATTAATTATGTGAGCACTGATAATTAATAGAGAGTGGAAAACTAAACATTAATTACGTGAGCACTGATAACTAATAGAGAGTGGAAAACTAAACATTAATTATGTGAGCACTGATAATTAATAGAGAGTGGAAAACTAAACATTAATTATGTGAGCACTGATAATTAATAGAGAGTGGAAAACTAAACATTAATTATGTGAGCACTGATAACTAATAGAGAGTGGAAAACTAAACATTAATTATGTGAGCACTGATAATTAATAGAGAGTGGAAAACTAAACATTAATTATGTGATCACTGATAACTAATAGAGAGTGGAAAACTAAACAGTTATGTGAGCACTGATAACTGATAGGGAGTGGAAAACTAAACATTAATTATGTGAGCACTGATAATTAATAGAGAGTGGAAAACTAAACATTAATTATGTGAGCACTGATAATTAATAGAGAGTGGAAAACTAAACATTAATTACGTGAGCACTGATAACTAATAGAGAGTGGAAAACTAAACATTAATTACGTGAGCACTGATAACTAATAGAGAGTGGAAAACTAAACATTAATTATGTGAGCACTGATAATTAATAGAGAGTGGAAAACTAAACATTAATTATGTGAGCACTGATAACTAATAGAGAGTGGAAAACTAAACATTAATTATGTGAGCACTGATAATTAATAGAGAGTGGAAAACTAAACATTAATTATGTGATCACTGATAACTAATAGAGAGTGGAAAACTAAACAGTTATGTGAGCACTGATAACTGATAGGGAGTGGAAAACTAAACATTAATTATGTGAGCACTGATAATTAATAGAGAGTGGAAAACTAAACATTAATTATGTGAGCACTGACAACTAATAGAGAGTGGAAAACTAAACATTAATTATGTGAGCACTGATAATTAATAGAGAGTGGAAAACTAAACATTAATTATGTGAGCACTGATAACTAATAGAGAGTGGAAAACTAAACAATTATGTGAGCACTGATAACTAATAAAGAGTGGAAAACTAAACTACTGGACAAAAATAACAAAACATTTATTAACTGGAACACAATGGTATTAAAAAATCCTTGATTCGACTGGTAAAACACAAAACCATCGAAGCTGTTTGTTTCTTACCAGTAAAACACAAAACCATCGAAGCTGTTTGTTTCTTACCGGTGAAACACAAAACCATCGAAGCTGTTTGTTTCTTACCGGTAAAACACAAAACCATCGAAGCTGTTTGTTTCTTACCGGTAAAACACAAAACCATCGAAGCTGTTTGTTTCTTACTGGTAAAACATAAAAACATTGAAGCTGTTTGTTTCTTTAAGTGCTGTGTAAAACTTATGAGAATTACCCTAACTAACATCTTCATGAATTAACAAACATGTTCATGAAATACAAATGATTCTCAGATGTAATACTTCAGGCTGACCATCCAAATATAACAAGTTGTCATAAGCTTATTTCTGGCAATATGTCACTTCTTTTATCAACTACAACTCTTGGATATTCTAACACTAACAATACCAGCTGGGTTATAAAATACTATATTACATTAACATTACCATGAGGAACTGGTCATAATCCAAACATCTATAGATGGGTCTTGTAATACTATACTAACATTACCATGAGGAACTGGTCATAATCCAAACATCTATAGATGGGTCTTGTAATACTATACTAACATTACCATGAGGAACTGGTCATAATCCAAACATCTATAGATGGGTCTTGTAATACTATACTAACATTACCATGAGGAACTGGTCATAATCCAAACATCTATAGATGGGTCTTGTAATACTATACTAACATTATCATGAGGAACTGGTCATAATCCAAACATCTATAGATGGGTCTTGTAATACTATACTAACATTACCATGAGGAAATGGTCATAATCCAAACATCTATAGATGGGTCTTGTGATACTATACTAACATTACCATGAGGAACTGGTCATAATCCAAACATCTATAGATGGGTCTTGTAATACTATACTAACATTACCATGATAGGCTGGTCATAATCCAAACACCTATATATGGGTCCTGGAATGCTATACTAACATTACCATGAGGAACTGGTCATAATCCAAACATCTATAGATGGGTCTTGTAATACTATATTAACATTACCATGAGGAACTGGTCATAATCCAAACATCTATAGATGGGTCTTGTAATACCATACCAACATTACCATGATAGGCTGGTCATAATCCAAACACCTATATATGGGTCCTGGAATGCTATACAACACCAGATGTAAATTCTACAGATATTTATGGTAGAATATGAAAACTAGCAATGTCTGCACATATCTGTATGTCGCTGAATGGTTAATAAAAACCATCACCTCTTCCGTTCTTACTGCTTCTTGTTTTTCTTGCCTCAGTCTAGCCTCTTCTCTGGCTTCTCTTCTTGATATCTGGGTCTTTTCTCGGATACTTGTTCTCCTCACAGATTGACTGGAAATTTAAAGAAGTTATTAATTCTTCTATCACAGTGATGTGTTTCAAATAGAGAAATCTTCCTCAACTATGTTAAGGTAGCATGTATTTTCTATGGAAAAATATTAATAATACAGTCGATAACACAGTATCTCTACACAGATAAGATGAAGTGTACAGTAAAAGCTGTTTCTATTCTTTGATGCATCATCTTTAGTTCTACGTGTCGAGATGAAACTACTTCGAAAATGGTGAAAGACACAAATTAATTTATATCAAACACTACTCCTTTACAAATAACAGCACACAGTCCTTCTCACATACTAAACAGTAATACAGAAATCAAACTTAACGTCAGCTGAACATTTTCTCCCCATTTCTGTTAGCTTCGTTTTACTTTGGCTGTTTTGTGGAAACTTCCAGATTTGAAACAGTCTTACAGCCAAGAATGACTAAATTTTGAGCAACTTACTTTCTTTTTATCAGAAAGATGTTTGTTTCAACAAAGGTAGAAGTAATCGAATTGAATCTGAACCGACTATTACATTCTATGTACTAGAAGCATAAAGAGAGCTCGGTACCTTCTCGTGTTCTGGCTGTGGGAACGTCTCAGTTTCTGGGGCTGGGCTGCCCGTTTGATCTCCATTTCACTCTTAAGTTGGATTATTCTATCTCTTAGCTCAGGATCTTCACAGATATCTATGAGTGAAAATTCATTTATGTGACAAAGATGTATAACAAATCAGCCAATCTGCATCCAGCTTTAAAAAGACCGATTTAAAATGTGCTACAAAAAGAGTTATATATCTCCACGGTAGATTAATGTGCAATGCTGTGTAACCTAAAACATACAGCCACTGTTACGGAATACCATGCTTATACGAAAACACGTATCGACGTTCTGTATCTTGTTTGTCCGATAAACACCTGAAATTCTGTTCACATAATTACAAAGCAAGTTTGAATTTTGGTACAAATTAAGAACATTTCATGCTCAATGGCTAACACCATCCTGACTGTTTTTGGATTCCAAAGTTCCGACTATTTTCGTTTGTTTCAGAAAAGTTTCATAAATGTTTATTTTGGTGATATGTTTTTGAAGCAAAACTGAAATTAAAAAAAAAATTTATTGGTCATTCACGTGAAAGATTTCAGAACAAACGTATGCAACATCTTACTAGCTGTCTCTAATTATTAAGTCGGCCTATCCAGTAGCATAACAAACTTCAGAAGGTTTCCAAGTTTGATTTTTTCTAAAAAGTCAAAACTAAAATGTGATTTTGAAAGTTGTTCAAAATGTATCCAAAACACATTCAACTCATTTCAATGATCACTGGACATGTGGACCCAAGAAACTTTTATTTCTATAAATTTGGCATTGTTATTCAGCAGTGGATCCAAAATTCACACTGAGTGTAGTTAGTGGTTGTGATGAGTAGTTAATAGTGATACACTGAGTGTTGTTAGTGGTTGTGATGAGTAGTTTACAGTGATACATTGAGTGTTGTTAGTGGTTGTGATGAGTAGTTTATAGTGATACACTGAGTGTTGTTAGTGGTTGTGATGAGTAGTTTATAGTGATACACTGAGTGTTGTTAGTGGTTGTGACGAGTAGTTTACAGTGATACACTGAGTGTTGTTAGTGGTTGTGACGAGTAGTTTATAGTGCTACACTGAGTGTTGTTAGTGGTTGTGATGAGTAGTTTACAGTGATACATTGAGTGTTGTTAGTGGTTGTGATGAGTAGTTTACAGTGATACACTGAGTGTTGTTAGTGGTTGTGATGAGTAGTTTACAGTGATACACTGAGTGTTGTTAGTGGTTGTGATGAGTAGTTTACAGTGATACACTGAGTGTTGTTAGTGGTTGTGATGAGTAGTTTACAGTGATACACTGAGTGTTGTTAGTGGTTGTGACGAGTAGTTTATAGTGATACACTGAGTGTTGTTAGTGGTTGTGACGAGTAGTTTATAGTGATACACTGAGTGTGTTAGTGGTTGTGACGAGTAGTTTATAGTGATACACTGAGTGTTGTTAGTGGTTGTGACGAGTAGTTTATAGTGATACACTGAGTGTTGTTAGTGGTTGTGACGAGTAGTTTATAGTGATACACTGAGTGTTGTTAGTGGTTGTGACGAGTAGTTTATAGTGATACACTGAGTGTTGTTAGTGGTTGTGACGAGTAGTTTACAGTGATACACTGAGTGTTGTTAGTGGTTGTGATGAGTAGTTTACAGTGGTACACTGAGTGTTGTTAGTGGTTGTGAAGAGTAGTTTACAGTGGTACACTGAGTGTTGTTAGTGGTTGTGAAGAGTAGTTTACAGTGGTACACTGAGTGTTGTTAGTGGTTGTGACGAGTAGTTTATAGTGGTACACTGAGTTTTGTTAGTGGTTGTGACGAGTAGTTTATAGTGATACACTGAGTGTTGTTAGTGGTTGTGATGAGTAGTTTACAGTGATACACTGAGTGTTGTTAGTGGTTGTGATGAGTAGTTTACAGTGATACACTGAGTGTTGTTAGTGGTTGTGATGAGTAGTTTACAGTGATACACTGAGTGTTGTTAGTGGTTGTGATGAGTAGTTTATAGTGATACACTGAGTACTGTTTGTGGTTGTGATAAGTAGTTATAACCATAATAACCAAACAGTGGGATCTAACTGTTATTCTTCTAACTCACATATGGCCCAAAAGTGTGGAGTGTAACTTTGTACTTGCAGGATACAAACCATGGACTTAGAAACTCCTAGTCCAGCACATTAACTACCTAAAAAGTGACATAAAACAACCTAAAACCATCATGAGGATGGGAAGCTTTCTTACAGTCCTCATACCATCGAACGAATCTTCCTCTCTGAACATATACATGACAACTTGAGCAGAAGAAACATTAATGGAACAGTGATGCAGATATAAGCTGGAAAGGCATGGCATTAAGCCTAGGCTGAATTTGTGTAGAAATGGTAGAACACAATCTAGGCAGAAAGTACATGAA